>JAGFPH010001010.1:83290-100863 GCA_018207615.1 Philaenus spumarius | reverse complement strand
ACTGCTTCCATTGTTGATGCAGTACCGACGGAGTAGAAGGGTGGGCGCGTGTACTGGAATAGCTGCATACGAGATGTTTTCAATGTACGCCATGGCTTGGTCTGGTGAACATCTCGCTTTTGTCATCGAGAAGTTTATTCAAAATGGCGGACTGCCAATAACTACTCAAGGGGCCTTCCGCATTTGGTTCACTCTTGGTTGACGGGACCCTGTTTCCGTTAAGAAAACCATTTATTTGAGGGTTTTAAATTTTCGAGAGACTGGTTCTGCATTGAAACAGAAGCCTCAAGGTCGAGACGGACTTCTACAGGCCCAGAAAATGTTGCTGCAATGAGAGGTTCTGTTCAACAATCTCCTCGATGTTCCTCAAGAAAACATGCGATGGCCTTTATCTGAGCGAAGTATGAGAAAAATTTTGCATCGAGGATTTTAAAATGCATAACTACAAAATTGTTTTGGTTCAAGAACAGCGTGGAAGAGATCACAAAGTTCATACAGCATTGTGTCAAGACATGCTTCGGAACATTCCCCGAGAAGATGTGATTTTTTCATACGAGGCACATACTACAGAGAACGGTTCAACTAATGCATCAACAATGGAGGCAGCATTAATGTGTATTGTTTAAAACACATTAATATTGCATATACTTAAATGACATTATATGTACTCTTTGTTAATGAAAATAAAAATATCCTATCGTACTTGGTTTTGTTTTTATTAGCTCCATAAATAGAGGAGTTCTTTCTGTTGAACTCTGTATTATTTTATATATTCAAAAACTATCTTCTTTGCTTACTGAACTGTGGTCTAAAATTAAAGTTTCATCATCTGAATCAAACAAACCTTAACTGTCACACACTAAATCATTTCTATTAGGACTAGCTATAAACACTTCTTTTTAACTAAAAATATCACAATCCGAATCGTTTAAATACTCTCATATTTTATAACCATCTAAAGCCATTAGTTACACTATTATTTAAAAAAAAAGTTTTTAACACACAAACAAAACAGATCAACATAAACGTTTGTAAATACATTCAAAATTTCTGACTGATAAACTTCGTCTAACTGAACAGCTGATGAAGTAGATGTTCATGTTGTTTAAGTAGCAGGAACAAGAACTGATTATCTGTGTTATTTCTATTTGGTTGCAAAAGGTTTTTCAAAGTCTCAAGAAAGAGCAGTACTTATCGGATAGTCAGTAAGTGAAGTTGTTGAATTTATAGTGTTAGTCGGGTGGCACCTGATGTTGGGTCACGGATTCCCCCTCCCATGTTCCAGGAGGTGTACGGGTTAAATACACTTATCAGAAATTGTACGTAAAAATTCAGACTCTATAATAAATTATAAAACAAATTTATACTAACATTTTTTAACTTAAAAATTACAATAATATTATTACAAATATTATTCTAAAGATTTTTCTAATTACATAAGCTATGTATGCCCCAACATCAATAACATTTACCCGGATAAATCATTACATGAAGTTAACACATATTTAAATTTACTACAGTCAATAAGATTACAACAAATAGGGCAAACAGAAATGGACCATAAGACTTTTAACACAAAGACCCGTAAAGTTAAACCAACTTTGAATAGAAAATATTGAAAAGTGTAAAGGACTAAAAAAAGAACAAACTACATTGCCTAAAAGTAAAGGCGGACAAGGGTAATGCAATTATAATTATGGACAAAAGTGAATACACAGGAAATTGTTGAAGATATACTCGTCGGAAGACCTTATACAGGTAACAGAAACCAGATTGTTAAATTCACCAAGATCGCTAAATCAAACCATGAAAAACAGTAACAGTTTAATGGATAGCAATCTTTGAAGAAAACTTACTATGTTGATGGATCCTTACCGAGGTTACATTTTTTGCCAAAAATACATAAAGAAGGGAAAAAGATATGGCCTATTGTATCAGGAATTAACTCGCCAACCTATATAATTTCAAAATGGTTAGTGCCATGCCTCCAGGAACTTAAACCTCCTTTTTCATTTGCTGTAAAGATCACTTATGAATTTGTGAAAATTGTGCAAAACATTTCACTAAAGCCTAGAAAATATTTGGTCTCTTTATCAAAGCATTCCATTGGATGAAACTATAGAAATGAAAAAAAGAGTGGTTAGTGTGTAACGGTTTAAGTGACAGTGAAGTTGGGAATTTTTTACTTTACTCACAAATTTGTACATGTGTCAAAACAGTTTCCAGTATAATAACAAGACAAACGTCATTGTCGTTGAAACAAGTTAGAGTTAATAAACGAATTAGTTGTGAGATTCTGTGTTCAAGATTTATTCTATCAAAGTCAAATATATTTACTATAACCTACATGCTCATAAGAAACTATGTTCTGTAATCACAGTAACACGATCACGAAGTCTACTTTCAGCTTTACACAAATCACAAGTCGGAAGTAGGGTTTGCTACCTTTTCCTGGAAAGAGGATCGGGAAATATGGTGTATACCTAGACTGCCGGCCATAAAAATCTTTCTTAGAAAATCTAGTGACCTGAAGGTAACCTCCGTGAAGCAACCGATGGAAGGTTAACATGCATTTTAGTAAATTAATATATATACAGTAAGACCTCGATAATCCGGCACTCTATAATCCGGCAGACTCGATAGTTCGGCATCAATCATTTTGAAAATTTGCACTCATTAAAAATAGCAGTTTTTGTAATTATTGAGTGATTTAAGCCCGGTCTACACTGTCTGTTGGCTCCGCATCCGTTTAAAACAGTGTGTAAAAATCTACTGCTCAATAAACTTGTCCAAAACAAACATTTCAATCAAAATTTCCCCTAAAATCGAACCGATTCAAAACAACAATATGCTCTCGTCGTCCTTTAAAAACGTTGAAGGGACCTTTTAACACTTTCGTTGCTGACAGTATTTTGTTGAACGTATTCCACTTAATGAAGATTATTTGAACAAATTGAAGTCTTTGAAAAAAGATAAATTGAATTTCTTGTAAATAGTTGATCGATTTAAAACCGCTTTCAGGGTATCTACTAGTTCCCAGAAATAAAAATCTGTGACTTTTAGGGTAAAAATTTAAAAAATCGAGTTTCTATATACAAAGTCTTTATTCTGTAAAACTTAAAATCACTTATGAATTATGTTTACTTCTCTTACTAATACACCCAACTAGTGATACACGAAATGCGTGATGTTTTAGTCGATTGTCTCGATTTTTCAAATATCTCGAGCATCAAACAATCGCGCATCACAACGCCGCAACTTGTCTGCTCCGCTGTTCACTACTACGCCCATACTCCCCCTTACCGAACGCTGTTCCTGTTTATATTCATGTTTCGGCAAAAAAGACATTGAAACAACATAAAACACGTAATTACTCCGCTTCAAATATGCTAAAAATTATTTTAAAGGCTAGATATGTCTTAAAAAAAACTAATCCGGTTATTATAGGAAAGATATTTCATCATCTTGAAACCTGGGGCTATGATCGCAATTATAACATCAGCGTGTCACTTGCACAATAGTATACGGAACCTTTTTTTATATATTTGTTACAATCCAGCGCTCAGAGAGCTTTATTATAAATATTGTATGTACAAAATGATTTTGTTTTAGGTTTTTGAAATTTATTAGTTAGTGGCAATCTCTCTACGCAGTTAATGTTACGTAGTTTCAACGTGTAATTTATGTGTTCATATACAGTACATGTGTGTTTATTTATAGTTTATTCCCTGTCCAAACAATTTTAAAGGAAGCGCTCGATAATCCGGCATCACCAGATCCCCGAACGTGCCGGATTATCGAGGTCTTACTGTATTTGGATTAATCTGATACAATAAAAAAGTAATTTTTTTAAAAAATTTGATAAAAATCAATTGAATAGTGTTATATGAATCAAACAAATATTTATTTGGGATATTCTCCAGTAGCCACAACCAAATGCAATGAAAAAGTACTACTTGATGGTAAGACTAATAAAATACTTTCAAAAGTATTGATTACTGTAGCGCATGATTTTTCATGAACAGAAAATAAAACATTACATTTTTATAGTTAAGTATCTGCGTTACATTGTAAAGCAGACAACGTGGTTTGATTCATTTCTAATGCGGGGAACTTTGATTCTACTTCTCAGTTGGTGACTTGTGTTGATAAGTTATATTGACAACGAATCATACACAATAATAAGGGCTCATATCATGCACAGCGGCTCGATGGATGAAGGATGAGAATGCAAAGTCAGAGGAATTGTCGAGTGTAATAGGAGTGCGATGTAGTCAACGAGTTTCTAGAGTGGACAAAGGAATTGGACGAAATGCTAAACTACCATCTAACTCAACAACTTACGGTTGAGTGCCGAGAGTTATTTGTCAGTAAACATTTCTTCGATACATATTTGAACAGTAAATTCTTCCATAAAGATTCTTTGTGATACAGTAGAGTCCCGGTTATCCGCCATAAACGGGCCGGTGGAAGGGCGGATAAGCTAAAATGGCGGATAATAGGGAGGGTTGAACAAATAATAGACGTTTTACACCATTAATACTTTTTATTGTAAATTTAATGAGTAAATACGATATTTTGCAGTAATACTATATAATAGAAATAAAAAAAATGGAATACAGTTATTTTCAATGGAATTACGAAATTGAATGACAAGATTGTTAGGATAAATACAGTAAAGGCACAATATAATACTGTACATAAAAAGTCCCGAAACTAATTACAGTTCGAATAAATTTAATGCAGAATTATCTGTACAAACAGAAAATTCAGATCAAGATTAAATAACACAACATAAACTACTGTACGGTACTTTCACCATATCATACTCAAAAACTTAATGTTAACGAATAACCTCACTGCACGCACTAAACACTTAGAGAGACACAGTTGTTTACAAAACGAGTTCATACGAGCTGACAGTAAGCGGGTCGGGCCAGTGGTAGTGGGGAATTCTCATGGTACAGTCAGACACAGAGCACGTACATTAACACCCGCAAGCTATCGCAGTCACGTACGCTCACTGACGCTTGCAAGTTATCGCAGACACGTACCGCTACAATCACTGACGCCTACAGTTAAATTAAATAAGTGCCGCTGGTGTGGCGGATAACACGGAATGGCGGATAACCGAATGGCGAATAACCGGGACTCTACTGTATATTTTAAAAGAAAAGTTTTACAGAAAACTCAAGCTGTGTGTTAATTTTCTCTGAAAATAACTTCGACTGTAAGTTATTTGAAATGTTTTCTCGTCATTGAACTAATCAAAGGAAAGTTGTTTTCTAATTATCTCTTACAAAAATAATCTTTATACAAATTGGAACTTATAGCATTTTAATCATTTTGATGTGGAAATTTTTAATATTGGTCAGCACGGTTTAAGTAATTAAGTTCATTGTTTTTACTTTTAAGTTCAATTGTTCATTCATTTTATAATTCTATTTTACATTTAATTATTTTTTATATTTTCAAAAAAATATTACGTTACAATATTCTAATAAATAAGTGCTTTTCTATTTAAATAGCCCAACTCTACACGTAAATAATTAAGATACATAGTTATGACAACAGTTCACCTTCCATTTCTCTGTCACTACAAAGTTCTTCTTTTAATACATCCTCAAATACTTCACTCTCTTCTGTTTCATCTTCTGAAATATTACTTTCTACATAATCAGGAAATGTACCTAGGGCATACAATAAACAAGAATGATTAAGAAATAAAAAGAAAAAGCACATTTGTTAAGAGACAAAGTCACTGTTAGCAAACATTCGGAAAATAAAATAATAAAATACAATTTTACTGAAGATAATAAAATGATAAACATAATGACATTATTATACTATAAGAACTAACACTATTTTCTGTTTAAGTATTGTTTATAATCAATTTCATATAGATCTTGTTTTATCAGATTATGGCAAGAAATTTAGTGTGAAGGGAAGCATATCGACTTATTATAACAAAATATTAAATTTCAATATTTGATACTACTTAGCGTACGCATAAATTCTTCTCGTTTCTTTTTTGCCTCATAAGCTTCCTGTATCACTTCAAATGGAAAACTTTTAATATTGTTTTTAAATATAGTTGGCACAGGATTTTGGTAATAATTCAATGAGGCTTTCCATTCAGGCTTTCGAAACCATTTTTTCTCAAAATGTCGTTCACACAAATAGTAATTTTTTTGGACGACATTTAATGGCATTTGTAATAGATCCAACCGTCCTGCATTCCTTAGCCAAGTTTGACACCTAAAACAATCCCATATTAAGACATAAAATTAGATAAATTTCAAATTACAATTCAATTTTATTAAAACCTTTTATATTAAAAGTTTGTCTTTAAACATAACAAATTCTTTCAACAAAAATATAGGAACATTTGATAGGCTTTATTTGTGTGACGGGTCCGTCTAAAAATGTCCACCACCTGCCTTAGAGACGTATGGCGTTTTCCTCTAGCGGATAAACCTTCTGCTCTCTTACGAGTGTTGTTTGTAAGTGCATTGTCAGGATGGGTTGTTGTGAGCAGGTTCCTAAAATAAAGACGGTAAAATTTTTGTTTTACAAGTAAAAAAAAACACAATGTATGAATGTTTTTCTTTAGTTTCATTTTTTTTTTTTAATTCTGGATTTCTGGATTGTTGAATGTAGAATTTTGTCCCCCAGCACTTGCTAGAGAAGCTGGAACATCATGCAGAGCAATGGTATTCTCGAGTTTAGACATAGGGTACCGCTGGCAAAGTCAAAGAAATAGTAAACAACAAAATTGGTCACTGGTAGATTGGTCAAGTTTGAATTATGAACATCAATTATCCGTTGTTTGATGTAAACATTAAATATTTAGGCCTATTTAATATAGAATTTTATAAAGTGAAAATTGTGTGTTCCTGTTTTGTTATAGGCTTAAAACTTACATGTATTTTATCGAGTGACGTTACGTTGTAGTCAGGAATAGCGCAGTCCGGCAATCATGTTTATTTACAATCGCATGCACAGTCTGATGTGATTGAAAAGATTCGTCTAATTTTTCCTGTGTTAAATGAGTTTAAGTTTAAAGTGTTTTATTTTCTGTTTATAATTAATTAAATAAAATTTTGTAAATTATATTTTCTGCTTTAATTTATGTAAGACATTTAGAAATACAATTGAATACAGTATTACAATTAACCCTACAACTTTCAAACTGTTCAATTTGAGCACCTAGGCTTGGCCTAGGTCTACTTTGACAACTATACTTGTAGGCCTATTGAATATTTCATCCACTAAAAATCATCCAATTGCATTATTAAAACAAAAACTGTTGGAAAGGAAATGATTTAAACTTTAATTTTTTTGTATTTACAAATTTGTTCTAAAATATATATTTACATATTACTCTAACGGTTTTGTTCGTACAGTGCTGAGAAATACTGGCAAATGGGAAATTCAAACCTTGACTTTCTCACTCTCCCGAAGTGGCAGTTCCAATGGTTTTTCAGAAGGAACCTCGGCTTTTGATACCATGTCCCATTCCACACTCATAAAGAAGCTACCTTTTTATAGTACTCAAGACCAAAGTTTAAATCTTATCTTAGTAATAGGTACCAGGCTGCTCTTGTTGATGGTTCTCTGTCTAGTTTTAAGCTGGTCGAACATGGAGTGCCGCAGGGCTCTGTATTAGGCCCTTCATTTTTTATAATTTATATTAATCATCTCCCATCCAAGGTTAAGGTTCTTATTACCATTCAGGACTGGTGCAACGTTAATAGTCTGTGTCTTAATGATGAAAAGACTGTTGAAATTCGTTTCATTTCATAAAAACTGGTGTTTTCAAAATAAGAAATTTGAAATTGATAAATATTTTTGTACAGTTCTATTTAGAACTAAATTACAAAACTTTTGTACATTTTGAAAAGATTTTTAATAAATGTTTACTACTTTTAATGTAGGTCTTAAGTTGAACTTTTTCCTTTCGTTACTGAACATTTGTTGATTCTTGAGCTAATAACTTTGTAAATTTTACATCAATCAATTTTTTACTGGCATATATGAATTCATTGAACCTTTCTCTACAAAAAAGCTATGGAACACTGTTGGATTGGGGTATAAATACTACATTTGGCGAATTTAAAAAAAAAATGCTTGCAACATGCACCCAAATGGCTTGGCATTGCAAAATATTATCATGGACAGATGTAGGGAAGTATTAGAGTATTATCTTGCTTATACTTTGGCACCTCTGCCCCAATATGGCGAGAGATTGTAACGTAAACTGAACTTTCGTGATGATGTAAGAGCCTATTGTAAATTTTAACCAAGCTCAGCATAGGCCTACGAATAATTAGACTGCAGCCAGTCATTTGAGAATTTAACCTCAAAATTAAACCCAAACAATTATGAGAATTTAATGTCCTACATTAAAACCATGTAGTCTACATAGTTTGAGGTACACCCAGGTTCAAAATTTGGTGGTATAAAAAGTTCAAAAGTCATCAGTGTAAATTAAGAATAGTCTTAAAAAAAACTAATTGTATTAAAACATAACCAATTTAGGTAATAACTAGGCCTATTTCATAAATTAATTGAACTTACAGTTTTTCTTCTTTCGGTAATTTATAATAAACTAGTTCAGGTTTCAAAATTCTAGAATTGTAACACTTATGTGCTAAACAACTTATTCCGTTAGATAATAAATCTTCAATATCTGACACCATCTTTGAATTTGAATTCATTTATGTTGTTATGGGTTATGTTTCTGGTGTTGTTAAATTCAATTTATTCAAACGTTACCACGGAAAACGAACATTGAAAACGAACATTGAAAACAAATTACAAGCCGTTGAAGTCCACCAAATTTTTGCAGATCTGATGCAAGATGACGTCTATAGTCATTGCTTCTTCGTCTTCCCAATCGCTGCTGAACCAGTGTCGCCAACCATAGAAACAACAAATGATTGTTCCATGGTTGATTTTGTTAATTTTAAGTTCTTTTCGAGAGACCTTTTAAATAGATTACTTAATTATTCTTCGTTTGGGGTTTCTTACAAAATTCTTTACTAGATCTATGCACAGAGAAAGACATTTTGCCCGATTATTAATATTTATTATTAGTAATATTTATCTTGCCTTAAGTTTTTATAGTAATTAAAAATTATACTACATGTTGTCTATGTTATACAAAATCTAGCATAATTCGTTTGACGGGCTGTCTATGTTCTCAGTGACAAAACTAACTTACATTTTTATTATTACTTTTACTAGGTATATTGTTAAAAATAAATTTGGCAAATTTTAAGCGTATTTAATTAGAAGTTAATACTCAAACCTAACAAACTATTGTAGAAATTAAATTCCAATAACTAAAATTGATAAGAAACGAGTGATTGTTAACAAATGTTTTTACAAGTTTGTAAATTGCTCAATGATATACAAAATTTTAGAAATATATTGTATACTATAGTATGTTTATATTACATATTAATATAATTATATTAATACAGTTATATTATATATTAATATAATTTATTACATTACGTTTACTACAATAAAATTATTAGCAACCTACAGGTTACAGTTGAGTCTACTTTTATACACTCCAATCTGATTATTAATACTATAGCTCTGTCTCAGGAAGTAAAAGTTGGTAACAACGGATGTAAATCGACAGCTCCTCTCCTAACCTAACGAGCAATAGCAATATTATCTCTGAACAGTCCTAACCTAACTTTTTTTAACTCCATCAATGTCCGAAGCCGAACAAAAACGTTGGGAATTTTAGGTTAAAGACATTTTCTGCCTGTTTAGTGTTGGATTTCAGACTTACACAATTTAAACAAGTTATAAATTAAATAAACTTTACAATGGTTTTAATCGAAGGTAAATCAAAGATTATGCATGTTTGATAGATGTATTAAGTTTTTAACCATTATGACTTAACCTCTCAAACTTTCTAAGTGCTATGTGCTTTTAAATATTCGGCATTTAAACTTAAAACAATAAAATTATACTTTGTAAAACAATTTAAAATTGAATGGGATTATGCCACACTATGAAAATTATTTTATAGTAATGGTATTGATGCAACCTAAAAAACCTAAACTAGGATGAAGTGGGATAGGGGTAGGCCTAATTATTGTGATCATGTAATGTATTGAACTCATGGGCGTCAATTTACTATAGGACCTTCAACTGATATTTTTGCAGACTACGACGTCCGTGTTTTACATTCTACTGTTATATGGTGAATACAGGTAAACATACTGTGACTAAAGACCATAATAAGTTAGAACTTCAGGCAATTATTTTTTATTTTTGCATTTCTGTTTGTGAAGGGTCGTATAGTAAATTCGCGCCCCATAAATCATGCCCTAAGATTTTTTGTAATTTGAAGTTTGGATATTTTAGTTTCATGTAGGCTAGATAGTTCAATTTATTAGATGGACGAAAGGTAACATTAGACCAACTACCCTTCGCCATATTGCGGCAGAGGTGCCAACGTTTACGCAAGTAATATGTTATTGTAATTTTCATTTTGACTTCTAAACTTCTTAAATAGCCTACGTAAATCAAAACGGACAAAAAATATAATTTATAAAATTTTGCGTAAATTTACAATAGGCTACAAACTTTAGCTAATATTTTTTCATACAATGACCTTTTTTTACACTCTACTATTAAATGATGAATCCAGGTTAACAGCCTACTGTGACTGAAGACTATAAGTTAGAACTGCAGGCTATTTTTTTTATTGCATTTCTGTTGGAGTAGGGTCGTTTAGTAAATTTGCACCTCATAAATCATGCCCAAAGATTTTTTGTAGTTTGAAGTTTGGATATTTTTGTTTCATATAGTAGTAGAATTTATTAGATAGACGAAAGGTAACATTAGGCCAACTACCCTTCGCCATATTGCGGCAGAGGTGCAATATTTAATTATAAACAGAAAATAAAACACCATCTTAAACTTAATCTCAATTCACAACTTATTTAACTCAGGAAATATTAGACACTTGTATCTTTTCAAAGACATAGGACTGTGCATGCGAACGTAAATAACCAGAATTACCAGACTCTTCTATTACTACCACTGGCAGAAATGTACATTACGACAGAGGTGCCAACGCATACGCAGGAAAATGCTCTAATGCGTAATTGTAATGTTTTAGGCTAATTCTATTTCTAAATGTCTTAAATAAATAAAAACAGAAAATATGTTGAACAAAATTTAATGTAAATAATTATAAACAGAAATTAAAACACTTTAAACTCAATTCACAACTAGATTTAACTCGGGAAATATTAGACATATCTTTTCAATGACATCGGACTGCATATATGAATGTAAATACGATTGCCGGACTCCGATATTCCTACAGCTTAACATCACTTAATAAAATACATATATATAAAACACTTTAAACTCAATTCACAACTAGATTTAACTCAATTCGATATATCCGTGTTTACTGTGGATCGTGTGCATCGATGTTCACGATTCGATACATTGAATCAATCCGATGTGTATAACAAGGGTCAAAATGTATTTGTTGCATAAATAATTAAATAATGTATTTTGAATCGATGAAAACATAAAAAAAGCCTCGGAAGTTCTAACCCACAGTCTCAGTAAGTTTCCACTTTATAAAAATATATTGGTAACATCAATTAAGTCGTTTTGTATAACAGAATTGCAAGAATTAAGAAAAAATATATCCAGTTCTAACTTTAGTCAGTATGTTTACCAGCATTCAACATTCAATAGTAGTTGATAGAATAAACTTAGAACACAAAATCTCACAACTAATACGTTTATTAACTCAAACGCGTTTCAACGACAAAGTCGCCATCTTCAGTGATGCATGAACTACAATAGTCAAACTATAACTCCAGATGTGAGATTTTGTGTTCTAAGTTTATTCTATCAAGTATATCTTCTCACAAGTCAAGCTCAATATTTATTTATTCAATAGTAGAATGTGCTTAGATTTGCAGCACTACTCTAGTTCCTATAAAAAAGGTCATCCTTGTCTGCACATTGTTTATTTTGCTGTATATTTACTTTGCGAGTAAATTTAGACTTGGGATTTTTCTTTTTACTGCTGACCGACCGACTCCTAAGGGCAACCTTATTATAAAAACTTATTAATTGAGAAATTTCAGTGTGTAGAGTTGCCTGCATACATATCATCAGAATTTACTACAATTCACCATCAAAATTTTACAATCATGATTCCAATTGCTCCAGTAAATCAACAGTATGGGGGACTGGGGTACTTACGATTGTCTGATCTCATTTAGCCTTGTCTGATCTCAATATTGACTTATTTTTTTTTCAGAGGACTATTTTGATAGTGTGTGTTAAAATTTAAAAGAATAAAATTACAGTTTGTTTTGTTATATTAGGCCTCCTGTACATTTGTTTTTTTTCTCGAAATGGTGGGAAGCTGTAAAAAAAAAAACATGACCGTGTATTGTTTTTTAAAGCCATTTGAGATTGCTTTTATTTCAGAAGGTTGTTTTGTTAGAAGTATGTCAAAAATATTCAATTCCATTTTCTACTCTTTTATATGCCAAAAAGGGAACCAAAAAGACAGGTGAAGGGTCTAGACGGCCCATAGAAATTCCCTTAGAATATGAAGAAAGATTAGCAAAATGTTTACAGCTTATGGAAAAGAGGGGTTGGGGATTAACCAGGAAAGAAGTGTTACTGTAGGCCTAGGCAGTATGAAAAAACAATTCTAAAAGTTTGCCAAATTTTAGAATTGTTTTTTCATACTGCCTAGGCCTACAGTAGAACCCCTCTTAACCGGCCTTGGATCAACCGGTCCTCGGATTAACCGGTCTATCCCAAGAAACAACAGTGTCAAATATATTAACTGGCCGAAGTCTCAAACATTGATTGTTTGACGGACATTTCCTAGAAAATAAAGTGGGGTGACGCTACGTTAGGTGTGCGGCAGGGGAACAGGGGAACAAGGGCGTAAAAAAGAAACAAAGGATGCCGCTTTGTTAATTGATTCAAAGAAAAAATACAGTTGAAGCGGAAGCAAGAGGGGAATCAAATCTTGCTTCCGCGGCAACTGTATTTTTTCTTAGAATCAATTGACAAAGAGGCATTTTTTGTTTCTCTTTCTTCGTCTGTTGCTTTGTCGGAACCTTTACTGAATTTTGTGAGAATAAAAGTTCTTGTATATATAAATTAGTATATGTAAATTAAGTTTTCAAAGTTTATGTAAGTTAAAATGTTTAATTTGTTGGTGTTTGTTTGCTTATGTATGTAGATACAGTGCATACAATAAAATGAGTTGCAATAACGTCTTATTTGCTTGGTTATTTATGAAATATGTATTGTAGGTTATTTTTTGAACGAACATCTATTTTTAACGGGAACCTCGGATCCGACCAGACCGGTTAAGAGGGGTTCTACTGTAGTTTTAAAAGATACTGTTCTGTAACAGGTTAGACAATGTTGTACATTTTTTCTCTTTTTATAGTATTTGGATTTTTATATACTTGTTCTGGTAAAATAGTCTTATTTAGCAATGATGAGCTATGTAGGCTTATGAAAAATGGCTTTTTGTATGTGGTTTGGTTATATAATTAGCAATAGTTTGTTGTGTATATATTGGAAACTTTTAATAAATTTTATTGATTCTAATTTGTAATCGATTTATCAATAATAATAGAGTATCTTACTCTTCTGCACCAAAATAAGGAGGCTTATTACAGAACAGATTTCTGAGCGAGTTTGTAAGTTAATAGAGGAAATAGTTTCATTTATGCGGGAAAATAGATGTTTGAAATGTTGTGAAGTTTTAGAAAATTCTGCATGGCTTTGGTCTTTGCATTTTGCACAGATCTTCTACATCATGTGAACAAGTTGATTTTTAATCTACAAGGAAGAAATTAATTTACTTACGATACCTAGAATCATCTTAAAGTGTTTAAAATGCAAAATCTATAGCAGTTATACTTAAAGGGATTAAAAACACGCAGTTGTAACGTTTGTTACTGTTCTTCTAGTACCTAGTTGTTTATAAAATTTAGAATTTGGAAATTTACCCAGTTTTTTCGCAATGATAATGTTTCTAAAACTTGTAACTGAAGCAAATTGTTACTGGGATAAAATTGCTGATTTTATTAAACCACAGTGTTCTAAGATGATCAATATAATGCACTACTAAGTACAGGAATCTATAAATAATTTTTTGAATATCGAGAATTCTAATTGAACAGTGCTGTCAGACATTTTTAACCCTGTACAAAAATACCGAAAACTAATTATTTTGTTTACAAACTGGTGTCAGATTAAATTGAGGTGGCTTTAGTTTAATATTCAAATATAGACCTATAATCCATTAGAACTTTTAAATAACATTATGTTTTTACAGAATTATCTGATATGGAGGTGTCTCAGAAGGAAGACGCAGCTAATTTAAGTGACTCTTCAATGGACGAAGAAGAAATTAAATTTGACATATCAAACTCGGAAGTTAAAAGTGAAGAAGAGTTATCACATTTCTCAGAATCAGACAAGACTTTACAAAATGCAGGTTGGGCAGATGCGATGTCTAAAATTTTGAAAATGAATAAACCAAAAAAAAGAAAAACTCTTGTGTTGTCACGAGCCAAACGTGACAACGAAGTGAAAAAACCAAAAGAAGAACAGTTAGATTTTGAAATCGATGGAGAAACAAAAGATGTAAAACCACAAATAGAACAAGAAAAGTTCGCTTCTGATGGTACTGTTTCCAAAAAGTTAAAGGTAAGCATATGAATCAAAAGTAAACATAATGTTTAAAAACTATTTAGCCTATAGTACCACAATAGGAAAGAACCTTGGCCTTTAATTGTTTAAATTTTAATACTGAGTAAATTAACTTAAAAGTATTTTTTGTAGATATTTTTAAAAGAAACATAAAATATTAACTGCGGTAAATTTATTCCAAAGCAATTAAAATATTTGTAAGAAACATTCAGAATTTTGCCATTTCTACAGAGATTAAATTTCTTTATAAATAATTATTTTATAGCAATTTGAAAAATGGATCACCACTTGCTGTAAAAATTACATTTCTAAAAATCATGATTTATTACTGCCTGTTATTATGATACACTGGTTATTAGTTAAAATTTTGTAAATATTTATTTCTAATTTTGTAAAAAATCGTTAAATGTTTTGAGTAATTGTTTAATACCAATATAGTATTATTTAAAACCCCCTTTTGGTCAGTCAATTAAAGAAATGTGTTAGGCTACATGGTATTTTTTCAAAAACTAGTTTTTTTTATAACATGGCTCTTTTTATGGTAGGTACAGTGTATAGATCTCTCAATCTATATTACATATGCATACTTCCTGTCCTGCAGTATTGCCATGGATCAAAATTTTTGTTTTTGGATTTGTCAATTAAAAGTCTTGTGTGTAAGAGGTGTTTGATTATTAATACTTAGAACAGAGCTGTTCAACATGAGGCCCGCCATGACTTTTTTTGCAAGCCCGCAAAAATATAGAAATATGCATGAAAAATACACACAAGCAAGTCATTCCTACTCCAACAATGAAATTCGGTAGCATAAATACTCATTGGGAGTATGGGACACCACGAAGTTACATGGATTTGTTACTTCACACTGATATACGTTGCTTTAACGCCGGAAACTGTTTGCGATATTTCTTCGCCCTACGCAACAAGGTTCCCCTTTTCCTTAAAAATTAAGTGAAGTCGGACACTACGGAACTGGAAAATCAAATTGTAGATGCAAAATTACTATCAGACCTTGCATTTTTAACAGACCTGACATCCCACCATAATGAATTGAATTTGAAGCTACAAGGAAAGCACCCGAATATTCCCAATTTATATGGCCACATAAGAGGATTTAAAAATAAATTTAAGCTTTTGAAGTCAGTGACACAATTGCAGAAGAATTCGAAAACCGGTATCAACTTTAAAAAAGTCGAAGGAGAAATTTCAGTTTCTGATGAAAACCTATGCAGAGCAAACCTTCAACTGGAATTGTGTGTTTTGCAGTCAGATCCTTTTTATCAGGGTAGAACCGAAATAGGAATCAACTTTTTTAAGTTACTCCCAGGAGAACGTTACCCCAACTTGCAAAACTTATGCCTTATAATGGGCTGAATGCTGGGAAGTACGTATCTTTGTGAAAGCAGCTTTTCCAACATGAAATTTATAAAGTCAAAATATAGGAGTTCTCTATCTGATAAGTCACTTAGTCGGTTGCTTCGTTTGTCAATACGCCGACACTGGTTTGTGAACCAACATCCTAAAACTTCCCACTATTTTTTTTTTATATATATTAAAATATGCAATATATAAATAATTAAATAAAAATTATTTTAATTTTTTTTAAATAAAAATAATTAAACAAACACGTTTTTTTTTTGCACTTGTAACAAATCACTGATAAAGTTGCATACAAAGTATTTTATGATATGACCCTCACAACAACAATTTTATTTATAGCTGCCCATGGGCCATTCAAAGTTGGACAGCCCTGTGCTAGAAGGTAATTTTTATTTTGCTTTGATTTAAATATTTTTGTTAATTTGTCTGTTACAATCATTACTTGATCATATAGGCTATATTAAACAATAATATATTATAATCATTGTTTTATCAAATATAATTGTCAATGACTGTAGTAAATTATTTCCACTGATATGACTCTCAAAAGTAAGGCCCTTGAAAAATCAATACTTTTGACTAATAAACTTAAAAACGATTACTATATCATGAAGTATGAGACATTGTTGACGGGTGCAAGGCTATGTATACGCAAGTCTCTGACTTCTATACATTTCAGTTGTAACACTTACAGCCATGTAACAAGAATATTATGTGATGACACAAAGCAATAAATACGGTACCCATAATGACTAAAAGCATAGAGGTGTGGTCTGATTAAAATAAAAGACGCAATATATAATGGTAAACATTTATAATTCTTATATACATGTATAAATTCTTTTGTGACGCAAAATAATTAAAGTAGAATCATTTAAATAAATATAAAGTAAAGAATAGGCAGACTATTAATAAATAAAGTAAAAAGCAGACTTAAAAAATATCGATCAATAGAAGTGTATAACGTGTATAAACTATATAAAAGTTATTGACAGTTAAAAACAGTGGTGCGGTTGGAACGAACAGTTAAGAAGGACGGATAAATGATTGCATAATGAACAGTTTAATAATTAAAAACAGTTAAGTTAAAAAAGAAAACCACATATAAAAAAGCACATTATAGTATCAGCGTATATAACACAACACGAAGTGAACATGGACTTGATTGTAAAGCTCATGAGACTTGAATTGATACAAAGGGCTGTGTACTGCATCCTTATTCAGACTGCAAAAAGTATGGCGTAGACAACGCACGTCTGGTAAAGTGTGAGAAGAGAGTTTTCCTATAAAAATGTAGTTTTTTCGACAGTGGAGTAATAAAAGTTATATGAAAATGAAGTAGGAGTGTTCCTGCGTTGATGTGAGCTTCGGCAGTAGAATTGATAGTGTTTCTTCGACGAGAGGTGAACTTAAAAAATTTCACCATGTGCTTTTGCTAA
>JAGFPH010001010.1:14838-26887 GCA_018207615.1 Philaenus spumarius | reverse complement strand
AATTGAATTTTTCGAGAACTAAAAGTTAAAAGCGAGAAAATATTTAATAGTCAAACTGCTCCGTTCAGCGTTATTATTAAGTCGAGGTATTAACGAACATGATTTTTACCATAAAAGGTTACTTTACTTTACAACGGACATAAAAACAACATCTCTAACAACTACGATGCTTCAAGTTTGTGAAACGTCAGAAGAAGTAAAGACAAAGTTTTGAGCAAGTTTATTACGTTATCCGCGTTATGGCCGACTATATCGGAAAACACTTTATAGCTTTACACAAAGGCGAAAAGGGAAAAGAACATAGAAGGGAAAAAACAATTCGGATTTGTTTCTCGCGCTAAGTTTTGGTATGCATGGACTCTGTCGAATTGTCGATCCTTGGGGAACAAAACGATCGACGTTAGCTCTTGCATAGGCAACGAGTCTTCCCCCGACTCATCGCTAAGGGAATCTTGTGAACATCGATTAGGGTCATCGCTCAAAGGAGCTTAACCGCCATCTTTAATAAACTATATATGTATATTTAGCCTAGCACGGTTAGCAAAAGCAAAGTTTACCCAATATGTTGGAGTAATAAGATAAATATAGGGCTTTGAACCTAGCCTTATCGGAATTCGAGCCTTGGTCAAAGGGAAACAGCTTCTTTAAAATAGTACATGCGATCTTGAATTTAAAAGCAAATACATTTTAGAGTTAAAAATATCCTTTGTTCAAGTTTATTATTACTATCATTAAACGGATTAACAGGTGAGAAGAACTTAATTTGATTTATTCTACAGTTCAGTTGTAGCCGTTGGCTTAATGGAGGAGCTGAAAATATCAGCGTTAAAGATCATTATAATGTGTCCTACCTAATCAGATCTAAAATGCTATTTTGATATTCTAAACTAATGGAGAATGGAATACATTTAAGGTGCTGAGTATTAGAACAATTCTTTTTAGAAATGCTTCTCCCTGTCTTCGTTTTGTTTTTCTAAAGTCAAAAAACATTTCAAATATCATAACCTGATTCTCTACCGTGGTCTTGATGTACAACACACAGTTACTGCATATCACGAAGCAACCATCTTGGACAAGTTATACGCAATGCCCCAGTTTGTGATATTAACAAGATAAATTTAAGACGACGATCGAAAGTGGGTTTTCAATTTAATACGTCGCGGCCTAGTTCGATCGGGTGTGGCCACCTCGAAACATTGAACCTGGGTGAATTAGTTGCAATTAAAGTAATTCTTGAAATTTGCATTGCGCAAGACATAAGAGAAAGCATAGCAGCTTGAATATATTGAATATTCATTACCCTTCAAACGCACATTATCCAGATTAAGTGAGAAGTGAGTAGTGTTTCAGTAGTAACAATTATTTAAAAAGCGACTTATGTTGAAATATCTTATGTATGTCAACCAAAACGTTTTGAAATTAATAATAGCCTAACTAACAGGTGAACTGATCAAATATATTTTTAACAAAAATTACAAAAATTAGTTTTATTGTTTATCCGCCTTCCTTAGTTTCGTGTGTCCTTTGCTTAACCCCATCATAGGAAGTGTATTGTCAATTATTGTACTGTACTATTCTAAACCTTTGTCTCTTATATATACATGTTTACTCCCATTCCCCTCCCTTTTCTACCTGCCTATCCCCGATCACTTCAGTTTGATTGATCTTTAGTGTTAATACACAAGTAAACACTTTAGGCCACTGACCCTCGTTGTACGTGACATTTATAAGCATTCCATCTTATAATTTTATGTTTTCAAACATGGTACTTGATTGCGGGTTAATTTGTTCATGAATTATTTCTTGGTTTTTTAACTTTAATGTAAATATTTCTACATTCTACAATATATTCAGTCTTATTCCTTTATTTATAGGGTGAATTAATTTCATAGATGTTTCGATTTCTCTAGGTTTATGTTCGTCGCTAATTAAATGATTAGCAAAATTTGAATATATTTTATTATACTTAAACAATCTCAGTGCTCTGCAAATCTTGTTTTTAATTTGCGCCCCCGCTTCTCCAATATACTCAGTTTTACATACTTTACTTAGCAGGTATAATTTACTTTGGTTGTATTTGTCTCTTTTTTCTATATTATTATTTAATTTATACAGCATTTGATTGTATTGTTAGTTTTCAAAGCAACATTAATTCCGTATTGTTTAACTAAATATATATCTATTTTTTTACTTATTTACTTTATAGATGTCCATTTCATTTTTATTAGATATTATCGTTATTTATTTTCTTTTTTGATTGTATATTCTTTAATAGTTTTACTTTCTCACTGTACTATAGTGATCGCAAAAAAATTCGATGTTGAGATTTTTGTGAAAATATCCATTTTGGAACCCCCTGAGTAAAAACGTGGTTTAAAAAAAGTCTGTCCGTCTCTCTGTCTGTATGTATGGGTGTCTGTATGTATACAAAGCTAGAGAGAAAACTATTCGATCGATTTCGAACAAATTTGTTCCAAACAATTAGGCCTGTATATATGCACGAAAAAAGGCTTTGAACATTTTTGAAAAACAACCCACTTTTTGGCAAAAAAACCGCCAAAAAATCAGTTATTATTTTTTTATAAAAAAATGGCTCTAACGATTTTGATCAAAATTTGCTTATTTGTAGCCTTTAATGTACCCTACTATATGCAAAAGACAGCATCTATAAAAATTCTAGTTTTGGTAATAATAATAATAACAGATTTTTGGAGGTTTTTTGGCCTTAAAGGGGTGTTTTTCCAAATTTGTCAAAACCTTTTTTCGTGCATATATACAGGCCTAATTGACATGTTAGGTGCAAATTTGTTCGAAATCGATGGAATAGTTACCTCTAGCTAATAATAATGATATTTATTAGTTAATCTCCTACTTCAATATCACCTCTCCTACCCCTCCTACAATTTATTATGAAGTCACAGTGAATCTGTTTAATAACTTAAATATGTTTGTGAGCAAGTATGTGCCAGTTCCTGGTACCGTTTATTTTTAGATTAGATTAACGGCTAATTCACAGCGGTTAACGGTCACATTTGTAAATAAATATTTTCATTAATTTGGTTTGAAGTATCAGTGTTTTAAACAGCTTAAGCTGAGTATGTTGATTTAGTGTTGAAGACTATTACCAAGAAATCTGGTTTTATTTATCGTATTAAATGTGTTCGAGTTTATCAATCCTATTACTTTAAATGAGCAATTCTTGTATCTATCTTTGTATCTGTCGCGGATGTCGAAAACGGCTCTAACGAATTCAAAGAAATTTTGTAATTAGGTGTAGTTTTGATTTTTAAGTACAACCATATAGTTGTATTTCGTGTAAAAACGCAATTTTTTGAGAAAATCTAATTTAAAAGTTGAAAAATTTTAACCATAGGATCTTATGGGTTAACATGTTGGTTACAAAATAACAAAGAAATAGTAAATAAAGCGATAAAAACAGTTGTTTATAAACAAGCCAATTTATACTGTTTTAGCACGTTGGAAATAGAGTGGAATAGAACTGAGATTGAGTATTATCCAAAATCAGCTGTTCATTGGATAGTTTTACTTTCTCACTATACTACAGTATAGAGAAAGTATAGTGATCGCAAAAAAAATCGATGTTGAGATTTTTGTGGAAATATCCGTTTTGTGACCCCCTGAGTCCAAAAAAGTGGTTTTTACAAAATGTCTGTCTGTATGTATACAAAGCTAGAGAGAAAACTATTCGATCGATTCAACCAAACTTGCAACAGACATGTCAAGTAGGCACGAAAAAGATGCACGAAAAAGAGTTTTGAAAATTTTTGAAAAACTACCCCCTTTTTGGCAAAAAAACCCCAAAAAATCAGTTATTATTTTTTTATAAAAAAACGGCTCTAACGATTTTGATAAAATTTTGCTTATTTGTAGCCTTTAATATGCAAAAAACAGCATCTTTCTAAAAATTCTCGTTTAGCTAATAATAATAATAATAATAATAATAATAACTGATTTTTTGGGGTTTTTCGGCCATAAAGGGTATTTTTTCAAAATTTTTCAATACTTTTTTCGTGCATCTATAAAGACATAATTGACGTGTTTGGTGCAAATTTGTTCGAAATCGATCGAATAGTTTTCTCTCTAGATAATAATAATAATAATAATATTTATTAGGTAATCTAAAACTTTAATAAAAAATCACCTCTCTACCCCACCCTACAAGTCACAGTGAATCTGTTGAATAATTTAAATATGTTTGGGAGAAAGTATGTGCCAGTTTCTGGTACCGTTTATTTGTATTGTTTTTTATGAATACCGATTACTAGTACTTACTGAAACATTAAGTGTATTTATACAGAGTGACTGGTGAAAAGTGTTATAAACCACACACACACAAAGAGGTCGTTAAATTTGTTGACTACCTTGCAGATTAATAAAATATTTAAAAAAATTTCAAAACTTGGTTTGAGTAAAAAAAATTCTGACCATGAAAGCACGTTTTATTAGGTGTAACATCATTTTCAGAATCTACGTACAATTTCCAATAAAACAAAAACTAACCATAGATTTTTGTCAACATTAAAAAAAATATTTATTAATCTGGGAGCATGGTGGTCAACAAATGTAATATACAATATGTTGTAGTGCCGAGTAGGCCATCACCAGCCACTCTGTATATTCACCACTGAACAGTTTAAGGCCATTTATCTCAAGTGTTGGTATGTTTTCTAGCTTTATACATAACAATGAAAACACATTTTCTACTTACAAAATATTAAGAATAAATTGTTCAGATAATTGTATACATAATATTAATAGGATACTACTCACTTTCATTATAATATGGCCTAAATCCTGGTGCCTGGGTCTTACCTGGAAAAGAAAAATACAACCTTAGCTTATTGATAGTTTTAAAAATAGCATTACAGAAAGTTTTTGGTCGTTCTATTATCCTTCCACTAAATGTTGGTCACGCTGGACTGAAGTAAACTCAATTTTATAACTTAGTAGTAACTTTTTATTATAGGCCTACAATATGTCAATAAGAGAAAATGTTGAATTGTTCAAAGCTTCCCACATTCTGAAGCATAGCCTGGTGGGGTGTGGTTTTAACTTTAACCTCCGCATATGTATCAGCTTAGTATATTTCTTGTAATGCCACATTTACATTTGATCTGGATTTTAGCCCTCCTCACATTATTTTACAAGTACTGTAATACAACAATAGTAGCAAGTTTATCACGGTTGTCTACCAACTGAATCTTATTCCTTACAATGGTATCAACTAATGGTTGGAGGATAAAACCTAAGCCAAGAGTGGCTAGAGAATAACGAAAAAACCAAGTTTGTTTTTCTTCACGAAATTCCCACTGTCCTTTGCAGATACCGCTATACTTTAAGTATTTTGTAATAAAAACGAAAACTAAGAACTTCCAAACCTATGTTTATATGGACTTTTTCCTTTATTTTCTCAAGTAGGACACGTCCTGAAAATTTCTTCGTTTCTTCCTGAATCACCGTTATTAATGTTAAAATTAACGTTATTAATATTCTAAAGTCGTAGCACAGCTAGCTACTGAACTATATTATTTATGTTTAGTTATTTCCTTTAGTTGTAAATTCTTTGTTAATGTTTCAATAATCTGCTTTTCTGTACCTGAACAAATAATGTAAATCTTGATATATTCAATAATTACGCGTTTATGTAGATAAGTAAGTGACAATAAGTGCTCAACGCAAACAATAAGTGCTTCTTTTACAGACAACGCTTTATTTACAGAAAATGCTTCTTGTACAGAAAATGTTTAATTTTCAGAAAATGATTCTTTTACAGAAAATGCTTCTTTTACAGAAAATGCATCTTTTACAGAAAATGCTTCATATAGAGAAAATGCTTCTTTTTACAAAAAAATGCTTCTTTTATAGAAAATGCTTTTATTTACAGAAAATGCTTCCTTTACAGGAAATGCTTCTTTTTACAAAAAAAGATTATTTAGAGAAAATGCTTCTTTTACAGAAACTGCTTCTTTTACAGAAAATGCTTCTTTTACAGAAAATGCTTCATTTACAGAAAATGCTTCTTTTACAGAAAATGCTTCTTTTTACAGAAAATGCTTATTTAGAGAAAATGATTCTTTTACAGAAACTGCTTCTTTTACAGAAATGCTTCATTTACAGAAAATGCTTCTTTTACAGAAAATGTTTTTTTTACAGAAAATGCTTCTTTTACAGACAGTGCTTTATTTACAGAAAATTCTTATTTTACAGAAAATGCTTCATTTTAAGAAAATGCTTCATTTTAAGAAAATGCTTCTTTTACAGACAATGTTTCTTTTACAGAAAATGCTTCATTTACAGAAAATGCTTCTTTTACAGAAAATAATTCTTTTTACAGAAAATGCTTCTTTTACAGAAAATGCTCCATATACAGAAAATGCTTCTTTTACATAAAATGCTTCATTTACAGCAAATGCTTCTTTTATAGAAAATGCTTCTTTTATAGAAAATGCTTCTTTTACAGAAAAAGCTTCATTTACAGAAAATAATTCTTTTACAGAAAATGCTTCTTTTTACAGAAAATGCTTTATTTAGAGAAAATGCTTCTTTTACAGAAACTGCTTCTTCTATGAAAGTATTGTGGGGTGTGGAAATCATCTTTTAAGAACACAACGTGTTTAGAGTCCCGTCAAATAAAATACGAAACTAAGATTCGCAGATTGCTATGGACGAACCAGCTTCAAAGGGGTTTGACTTTTAAAGGATTCGCTGACTTTAAAATATGTTTAACTTGTCAACGATATTTTCCAATGTAGCGGAAACTTACATTTACGAGCACTTTTTGTATTTACATTATTTTTTCTGAAAATATTTTTAAAGTCACAGCTTAGAAGCTACGGCTGTGGGGGAGATTAGATAACATATCATCGAATAATAAATACTACAATACAAAGACAAAATTAAAAAAATACAGTAAAACAGCTTACCTACTGCACAAGTGAGAAATTGTCCTTACAGCTCAAAAGGGACAAATTTAGTTGTTATTTAATACTGTAGTTTACAAAAACCAAAACACACCACTTAAAGTTTGAAGGTTGGATTTCCGGCTTATAATGGTTGAATGTTATCATTTTTACTAAGCCCTCATTTTTAAATACGTAAACATAGAGTAAAATATCTAAAAAAAATATGGTATGTTTTCTATTTAAAATAAATGTGTTCTATCTCTAAAAGTTATTTAGGTGTTGAAGCGCATTCTGTATGCATTTTTATTTACTTTGTCATGAACCAGTCGTCGCCGAGGGTAAACGGTGTTCCACTTGGCAAGACGTACAAAAGTATTAAGAAACACAATAATTCTGCAGAGTTTCACACAATTTCTACTTCGTTAAATATTTAAATTGGACGAGGCTGCATTGAAAGCGTTGACTGTAAAACAATAAACATTAATTCTTAAGTTTGTTCTAAACTTGTACTTCAATAAAAAAATTAATTGGATGAAGCATTTAACAAACGAAGAATTTGTTTAATTAATGCATCCTAATATAACCAAGGTAATTAAACGTAAACTGTGAACATTCTAACGAGGAAGATTTTAATCCGATATGCAGATGAAAAGAATATATTATACATAAGAAAATTATATTTAAAGTTGTGTGTCGTTGGTCTTTCAGTGTCATATGTTTATAACAATTATTTTGAATGGATTTTTGTTAATTTCTATCTTCGATGTTGATTGCTTGTGAATGAATTACCGTTTATAACATACATAAAGTAAAAACGTACCACAACAGCTGTAATATCATGTGGTCCTTTCAAGGATTATAGAATGTTATTTTGGACAGTGCTTAGGAAAATTAAATCATAATCAATATTGCCAGATATTGTAAACAGTGTCCAAAAAATATTACTTAGTAAAATGGGCGACGTTTTCCAAAATAATACTGATGAATTGACTTGCATAGTATATTTTTCGCATGCTTATTTGAGAGAATACAAATTTTCAAGCATTTACTAAACATTTTAATGAGTAAACAAATATAACACAACTAACTGTTAAAATAAATCGTACTTCACTTTTTAAATATTGATGTATATTGCTTTGCTGTATTAATGGTAAAACCAGGGCTCTAGGTAAAACAGGCCTACAGTTATAATACGTATTGCAGAAGGGTTCGTTTTTTGGGAGAATGTACAAACTTTGTGTATAATTTTGCGTACAATCAGGTAGTTTGTATAGTATGTTAGCGTCTTTTACAATGACTGAAATGTTTTCTTTATCGGTAACATAATTATCATTATAGGTTTATCAAATCTAAACTAAGGAAACTGCATTGTAAAGGTCTGAGAGATTGAACAATATTTTATTATATTTTTTTTGTAAAAAATGAGCGTTTTCTGTCTTGTATGTTACTTGTCCAAATAGATTTAGGCATTCTTGAAAATAATAAATACATACAGTACTTTAAAACTATCTTTTGTTACAACAAACTAATAATTATGAATATCATAAACGTGCAAAACTTGCCTATATGCCATTTTTTATGCTTGTATACTAAACAAGCAAATATTTTCGTGTAATCAAATTGCCTACTTAACGCCTTTATTCCAACACTCATCCACCACAATGCCGCAGTCATCTTCAACTTTTTTTATTAATCATTTGAAACATTTATTGTCAAGAGAGTTATTAACCTATACCAATTTCAAAGTCCGTGGGATAAATAAAAGTGGGCAAATCACAGATTACAAGATTTTAATTTTAAGCAATATTAAGTATGATTTTTAACAGCTATTTAGTTCAAAATTCGATTCAATCAAACAGAAGAAATATCTGCTTTTACTCAAAGGCAAGTTTAATAAATAACAAGAGCTATGTAATAAAAACATAGAGGAAAATTTGTTTACTGAAAACGTGTACATAGTAAGCCGGTATTCAAACTGTTATTGGATGTTGCCGATGGAAGCAATACCGAGTTGGTTGTTAGTTCGGGATTAAACCCGAGAGTAAATGTTGGTAAAGCAAATTACAGTTTCTGGTTTTTACGAATAGGTTATAAATAGTGGTTTGTGCAACAAGATGTGCAAAGGGAAGTAATGTAAAATACAAAGTTGTAATAGTATATTATATCGAAGAAAAATGGGGGATAAACGAATATCAAAATGAATCAGTGTTTGAATAATTATAATTCCCACATCATTTAAACTGATAAGTGAAAAGATGTATGAACTGTGCACTTGCAGTCTATTTATAGATAACAATGTTATGAGTTTGGGCTTAAGTTGTATATAACAAATAATTTCAAAGCTAGGGTCATGGACAGTTTTTAGTTGATAGATTTTTCATTACATACATGTGTCCATATCACATAAAGTACAATGGAAGTTCATTTATGCCACAGCTGATGAAAGATTTTCAGTGTTGGTACAGCGCTCAGCGGGTTTCTCTAATCCATAAACTGACATGTTTGCTATTTATCAGTGGCATTTTCAGATACAGTTGATTTCATACTTTGAAATAATTTGTATCTTTGTTTTTTTAGGCTAGGTTTTTATTTAGGAGTAGGCCAAGCTTTTGATTGTTTCTATAAATCCTTTGATATATCAGTGGCATTTTCAGATACAGTTGACATTTTCATACTTTGAAATAATTTGTACCTCTGATTTTTAGGCTAGGTTTTTGTTTAGGAGTAGGCCAAGCCTTCTGATTGTTTCTATAAATCCTTTGATATATCAGTGGCATTTTCAGATACAGTTGACATTTTCATACTTTAAAATAATTTGTACCTCTGATTTTTAGGCTAGGTTTTTGTTTAGGAGTAGGCCAAGCCTTTGATTGTTTCTATAAATCCTTTGATATCGTTAACTTAATAATTTGATTTAGACATTCACATTATTTAACATCTTGCCATAAATCATAAAATATGCGTGTGGAGGAAGGAAGGGTTCCGCTATTAGTAATGTAACTTTGAATAAACTAAGAAAGGATTACATGTTGTTATCATTATTATGCTTGCTTTTTACTTCCAAGGATATCTTTATTATTATACTTCACTAGTAAAAAATAACTACATTTAGCATTTTCTAATTCAATTTCTAATATCCACATGAATTACCTGGCAAATTGACAGACATGTCATTATTTTAAATTCAACAGGGAAATTAACGTGAATATTTGTCTCATATTTTAGTACTTATTCTGCAGCATATTTAAATATATATG
Source organism: Philaenus spumarius (assembly GCA_018207615.1). Classification (NCBI taxonomy): domain Eukaryota; kingdom Metazoa; phylum Arthropoda; class Insecta; order Hemiptera; family Aphrophoridae; genus Philaenus; species Philaenus spumarius. The sequence goes on along the minus strand of JAGFPH010001010.1, from coordinate 16,707 downwards.
TAGTTTGTAATATGTTTAGACTTTTATTTTAAATGTGTAACTTTGATTAATTTAAAAACTAAAATATCCTTCATCAAAACACCGGGGAATTTGATATGTAAAATTAATATTTTATGGTATTTATTTCCCAGAAGGAATGCCAGGAGTTTCGAATCGTCTATAAAAAGAGCTCTATTTTATGTTCTTTTTAATTATGTAAATGGCGCATAAACTTCTTTACGCCCACTTTTCAAGAATATTTTATCGTCTTTTCTGAGACGCTGATACTCAAGCTGATTTTTATGGAACTAATTAAAGCCATGCTTTTTGAGTCGTTGAACACAACTTTTTCTAATATTAAAATATGTCGAGGGCGACACCTTTACTTTGTTGTTATCCTAAACACTTCGCGTAAGACGACTTAATTCAGTAAATAAGTTTACGATTTATTTGTCAGAACTCGTATTTGTTTTAAGACAATTACTTTTTTCAACATATTCGTCATGATTATACATTGTAACACAAAATATATTGGAAAAGTACGAATTTACCTTGCATGCCATCCCGTCAGCCATCTTAAAATTGTTAACTTCTAAAAGAAAGTCCGGGATGATAGTTGCGCAATTTGGAATTTAGTTACTGGCGTTCAAATTACTTCCCTATAAACTGCTGGCTTGTGTCCAAAGACGATAGGGAAAAACATAGAAAAAGGCCTGAACTTAAAACTAAACTGATTATATTAATTGGTATTTAATAATATTATTGGGTAAGCATTGTAAATGATCTACCAGAATACGTGTAAGTGACCATACAATTATTTACTAACTCTAATATTGTTCATAACTTTTTTATACAAATTTGGATTCGGTAAATTATTTCTGTAAAGTATAAAAAGTTTATTCAAACATTTTGTTGAATTACGATATTACAATAAATGTGATCCAGCAATCTTTATGCGTCGAATTTCTGATTGTTAGGCCTAGCTTTATACTTTTTGCACAAATTTGACTGTGACAGAAATTCAGGCAGACACACGAGTAATCTTGTAAGGTTCCAGTTTTCAATTTACAATAATTATAAAACCCTAAACACATTTTTTTTTAGTATAGTCATGATTAATACTATAATTAATGTAATTAATTCTTAAACAAATAATTACAACATTTGAACTTGGTACTTTGGAATTAATAATAATATTGTTTTACAAACTTTCCAACTAATATGTATCTCGCTAAAGTAAAAATGGCAACGCTAAAACGATTTAAGAATAACAAGATCCAATATGGCGTAAAGCGAACAGAAACTTAATGAAATACAATATAAATAGAAAGGAGCTTGTATTAAATTGTCAACCTCGTTCCAAAATGACGGGAATGTAAGAGGGTGAGGCAGTTTCAAGTGGGCAATGATTTAAAATCATTTGATGTAATATCATTGGAAAATAATATTGAATGTGTATTTTTCCCAAAACTATTTCAACCAAATTGCTTTTGAAGAGAGGTTGTGCATGTTTAAATATTGGTTTAAAGATGAACGGTTTGCATAAAAATGGAAAGGGGAAGTATAAATTGGAAATAAAACAGTATAGACAGGAAGAGTATTTCTTATGGAAATTGAAATAATACATACAAAAATACTGTTAAAATGATTAGAGTGAATATCCACTTCAGTCATCAATACCTAAACTAAAAATTATTTGATCCCAGGGGGAATAGAGCCCGGCATAGCTTACATCAAAACCAAGACCTCTTGACCAAACTGATGGTTTATAAATAGAGAATTAGAATAAATATAGTAGTTATAACGCCACAATAATAATAAATAACATAGTATTTTAATTAAACAATAATAAAGAAAATTGTTTTTAGTTTCTTAATTTTTGTTTGTAAA
>JAGFPH010001010.1:0-12017 GCA_018207615.1 Philaenus spumarius | reverse complement strand
TTTTAACAACTGAGTCAAAACCAACCACCCGGATTGCCATTTTTAACTACTGAGTCAAAACCAACCACCCGGATTGCCATTTTTAACAACTGAGTCAAAACCAACCACCCAGATTGCCAATTTTAACGACTACTCCACAGGAAATATACGACTCCTTTGGCCACACATCACACGCGAATAGCCCCTACTAATGTAGGCTACATATTTTGGCGTAACATTTTTATTATGACAGTGTCCTATTTGGATATATGCTCGTTTCTATGTTGGATATATACTATTTGTTGTTCTCGCAAAACTGTTCCTACATATATACATTTGTATTTTATTAGGCTCAAAATTGAGTACGTTTGAACAAATATAAATAGATGTGAACATAAAACTAAATATAATATAAACGTGTTTCTGAATGTATGTTCTATCTAATGTAGACTACATTTCACATTAATAGGAACAATCCATTATTGTACTTGTACTCTGTAATTGAGCTGGATTATGATACTGTGGTGGAATACCAGGACGAAACATTTCCATAAGCAATCTTACGAAATTTCTTTGAATTTTGAAGAAAATCTGTTTCAACTTGCGTAAAGTTGTTCTTGAACATTTGAAATTGTGAACTAACAATTTAAGATAGTTGCAACTAAAAAGTTCCGAAAGGCGTGATTTACAGTTGAATGGCTTGAAAAAAGAAAATCGCCCATACGAGTTTTTCATGTAGGCCTAGAGAATGTACAAAATATAGTAACGGCTGGATTTCTTGACATAGGTAGAAACAATGTTTTACCTCTCATTTGAAAGAAATGTATTCCTGTTTTCTATAACTTAGTGGTTTTAAAATTGCAATAAATCCGTCATTTTTTTTTAATTTGGCGGCCAACTATTAACATTTCTAATGGAAGCCATAATTTGTATTAGTTTACGGATTTTATAAATTTTTTTATTCCTTGCTTTTTTCTATAACCCGACCGTTTTCCTGTAAATTAGATTTTTTAAATAAACTAGCTTTTTAAGGGGATGGGGATTAAAACAAAAACTCCTACTTAAAAGATATTTTAAATTACATGTTTTGTAAAAAAAAATGTATTTTAATGGCCTAAATTTTGAGTTTTTCACCTATAAATGAAACCAACCATTAAAGTATATTTTCCTTAAATTAAATATGTATTTATAGCCCTAAATTTAAAATTTCTGCAAAATTTTATGTTGTATGCGTAGAGTTAAAATCAAAATTAAAACCACCATTTTAATACCATATCGTACGGTAAGTCTGTTCAAAGTTGACTCCGCTTACTGAAATCTATGCATTCTCGAGTGATATAGCGTACTGTTAAAATAATATTCATATATCATTGTAAATCACAAAATTTACATTAGTAAATATGCATCCATAAAGTTTAGAATGAAAATCAAAATGTTGGGACTAAATTAAATGCAATTTCTTAGTAACTATAATAGCCCAGTCGGTGTAGGTTACAACTACCAGTAATTTGCAATACGGCTGTTTTTTTTTTTAAGTACCTTAAAGTATGTAGATTAATATAAAAAAAGTTTACCAGTCTATCGATTTCTCAAAGTCGAAAAAAAACGATTGACATTTTTTTATCGATATTCCTTAATATTTCGAGCTGGGATGAAGATAAAGAAAAAGAAAAAAATACCACCGTGTAGGGGAAGTATTTTGCAATAAAAAAAGGTCACATGTATTTATTTCGTCCGAGCAATGGTTTTGCCTGGAAAAAATTCGATAATGCAGGTACTGTATGTATTTTGCAGCAGGGGAAATCTCATTCATATATGAAGCGTTGGCTCATTCTAAATTAGCTGAATTTTAATATATCGAATTGAAACTTGACATAGCAAGTGAAAAGTTTATTTTTAACTTATATACCAAGACTCAAGTTGGTATCTTAAAAAGTTGATGAGCTAGAGCCATCAGACTTATCGACGAGCCTCACGATTTTTTACTTACCGAACGCTGTAGCCCTTTCAATCTATTCTAGTTTCGTCAATTTTTGGAATATCAACATAAAATGAGTTCGTGGGTCCGGTACTCCTAAAATCGAGAAACCCGTTGATATGTCAAGTGGCTCTAGATCGGGTCATTTTCAAAATAACAAGCTGAGACTCAGCATAAAAGTTTAAAATATATATTTTAACGACTATGTCAAGTTTAAATTCGATATATTAATATTCAGCCAATTTAGAACGAGCCAACGCTTCATATATGAATGAGATTTTTCCTTTTAGTGATTTCCCCTGCTGCAACATACATACTTGCATTATCGAATTTCTTCCAGACAAACCATTGCTCGGACGAAATAAATACAAATGACCTTTTTTATTGAAAAATACTTCAATTTTTTTTTCTTTATCTTCATCCCAGCTCGAAATATTAAGGAATATCGAAAAGAAAATGTTAATCGATTTTTTTTCGACTTTGGGAAATCGATAGACTGGTAAACTTTTTTTTATGTTAATCTACATACTTTAATGTACTTATAAAAAAAATCACCCGTATTGTAAATTACTGGAACTTTGGTCTAAAATTACCCCTACCGACTGGACTATAAGTCTTCAATCAAATTTAGGTATGAACCGTTCACGAACTAAATTTCTGATCGTGTTACTAGACATAAGTTTTGTGTGCTAGTATAATATTGCCTTCGGTTGATGCGGTTACAGCCGGTGCCTCCTATATAGATGTCGCGCCACGATGGTTTGGACCGTTGCCATCACCTCAGCACGATGTAACACAGTAACCTTTACCAACTCTCAGAATTCTTTTTCTTCTTCTTCTCAAAGATTAATTAAATCCGATAAGTTTCCCAATTAAAGGTTCACTCCCTGTAATTGGTGTTTTGTCGGGCTTATGAAACTGTATCCTTTACTGTCGAGAGTTCTGTTGTTTTTCCTTTGATTTAAAATTCCCGACGTTTGCTTCCATTACGTGAAACTTCCAAATGTCATTCATTTTTACCGAGAGAAATGTTTTACTCCAAGAAATTAACAAAATATTATTTAACATTCACTAACTAATGCCACCATATGCAAAATGTGACCAGTAATATTATTAAAAATTAATTTTCGTCACTTTTCAACTAGCTTAATATTAAGGTTACGTTTGGATTATTCAAATTGTATGCCATACTTCCGTCTAAATGCCGGTCTGTAATTAGATCGAAATTTGAAGTTATACATTTACTTATTCTCAAATCTCTACTCTCACATCATTTATATTAATTAGTTCTGATTCATTTCCGTAAACACTAGATAGAAATTGAATCTAATAATGGTTGAGGCTATATTATAGTCTATCAATATTTTATCCCATTTATCACGAATAAGTTATTTTTTAATTATATTATTCCAAATAGTCCTTTTAAATTTTTAACTAGCTTAATTTTTGGGTTTGTTTAAATTATCCATATTAATTAGTAGCATTCCTAAATTTATTTTTAATTACAACATTTTACATTAACTCAAAAATGTCACTTAATTTTATATCAATTACACGATAATCTCTTCTCTCTGTTATATACAAAAATTCCTGTCACTCACACAAAAACTCTGGCAATACTGCGCGTGTGTCAGGATCTATACAGGGTGTCCTGCGACCATATGAACAAACTTTGTCACGTTATTCATCATGTCAAAAGAAACAAAAAATGTAATATAACATGTGTCCTATCCCATTCCGTTTTCGGTCTGTCTGTCTGTATGTGTTTTTGACAAAATACTTAATATATTTAGAAGTAGAAAATATATTGATTTCAAACTTTGTACACCTATTTGTTGCGTAACCTTTTATCACTGTATGAAAAATTAAAACAATATTTTAAATATTTTCAAAATGGCGGCCGTTTATAATTTTTAAAGTAAAATATCTCAAAAACCGCTGACTTAACAAAAAAATTACAAGAGACAAAAGGTTTACTTTTTTAATGACAAACTCGATGGTTTTTTAAGTTTTTCTGTAGCTAAAAGGACAACATAGATATTGACAGAAAAAAAGGAAAAATGTATTTCTTGGTCGTTGTCAACAATACCCAGAATTACTTTAGAAACAAAATATTTTAAAGTTATTTTGAGCTAAAATAAAAAGTTATTTGCATAATGTTCCGAGCACTTTCTGAGCTGATTCCACTAGCAAAAATAACGGAAAAAGCTAATTTATTCATAGGTCTGGAAATGCTTCGTTAGAGAGTTACAGATAGCGAAAGATTTCACCCGTGTTTCAGATTACTCACAAGAAACGAATCCCTATTGAAATATGTAGGGCGTTAATTAAGATGTAAAATTCAATTATATATTTTGTCAATCGGTTCTGAAGATAAAAATTATTTAGTAAAAAACGTGCATTTTAGAACCTATTATTATTGAAACTTTTTACCGTAAATGGTGCAATAATTACGTAGGTGAATTATTAGTCACATTTTTTTGTAAACTCCTTGTTTACATTGCTGACTAAGTCATTCAAAATATCAACAAAGGCACTTTAAAAAAAAATGATTGCCATTATAATACCAGATGTTAGTTTTAACCTATATATAGGCCTATGTCTCTTGGGTGAAGGCTCCTCTCCGTATCCTTTTTCGGCTATTAAATAATCGTGTAAATATAAAGAGCCAGTAGGATTTGTTGTATAACAGATTAGCACCAAAATAAAATAAAGTAATTAGAAAGAAAGCTTTTCTTTTCCCGCGGACCTTCGCGCCATCTTTTCAGCTCGGAAGCCATCCTGACAGCTCCGGAGTTGGAGGACCAAGGGCACAAGCGGAGGCCTATTGGTGTGAGAAGGTTTCCTATGTGCCAGGGCCACAATTCAACATTATATAAAATGGTACCTTGTACATTAACTAAATATGTAACATTTGCTGAGACAACATTGATTGTACCGAAAACATTAATTAATTTAAGGAACCTTTAAAAATGTTAGCCGATTGTACAACATTAAAAATGGAACTACTGTAATTATCGCCTAGAAAAAGATGTAGGATAGCTAACTTTTAGCTAAGAATAAAATAGTTACTAAAACTACTTTTGCCAAATATACACTGCTTAAAATATTCTACACCTTATTAAATCATGGGCGGGTTTTCATTGTGTTGTGTTTAATACTAAATAATTCCTGTTTGTATTATTATATTTGGCACGCATTGGTTTCCCTAGTTTAATCTAAAATGAATACATTTCTGTACAAACAAATAATTGTGTATGTATACGGAAATATCTTCAGATAACAAATTTGCCATGAACCAGGCGTCGCCGGGCGTAAACGAAGTTCCACTTGGCAAGACACACAAAAGTATTAAGAAACATAATAATTCTGCAGAGTTTTGAACAATTTCTACTTCGTTAAATATTTAAATTAGACGATGCAGCATTGAAAGCGTTGACTGTAAAACAATAAACATTAATTCTTAAGTTTGTTCTAAACTTGTACTTCAATAAAAAACAATAAAACAATTAAATTGGAGAAAGGATTTAAGGAACAAAGAATTTGTTTAATTGATGCATTCTAGTATGACTCAAGGTAACAAAACTGCAAACATTCATAAAGTATAATTTGTTTTACGGTGATAGGAGGAATTCGAAATAGAAATTTTCTTCCGTTGCTTTGAAATAAGATTTCGGAGTTAAGTATACTGGAGAGCTCGATAAGTTAACATCGCTACCGTTAGAACCTCCACATAGCCCAGGCAGCAGGGAGTTAACAATGAAATTACCTGGAAAAAAACGCGGGAGATATAAAACTTGGTAATATAGTACATTTTGACATAATAAAAAACATACTAAGTTTGCGACCCCCACCACTTTGAGCTTACGCCTCCAGCTTGGAAAATAGTGGCCAAATTACAAAACAAATAATAGCAATAATAGTTCAATAACATAATACAAATTATAATAAATAATTCATAAATTCTAGGTGATAAGAGCGCATTCATGCAATTTTTAATAAATACACAACACAAGATTCAAAATCTATCTATATGTATATAATCCAAATACCACTCACTAACTCATCACGCAATCTCAAAAACCACCGAACGGATTGAAATGAAATTTGGTATGTAGCTTCCTTTAGGGCCGTAAGTGCTCGCTAAGAAAGGTTTTGAAAAAATTCGAAATTTTAGGGGTGTTTGAGGGTGTCAAAGTTACCAAACATCCCCATATTTAACTTTGATTTGTCTCTCCGTGCCAAAGCCGGATCGGGCCAGCTAGTGTAGTTAGTATATTACCAAGTTTCATATCGCCCGCATTTTTTCCAGGTAAGTACCCGTTGCCTGGGCTAGCAGTTGAGCAGGTCCTAGGTTAGTGATTGGCCTTTGGCTTCTGTAGTGTGATCACAAATAATGGCATACACCCAGAGATCCCACTGATCTCTAAGATCTGATCATGTCCAACCAAATGTGCAAATTAACAGACTTTTCTACAATTGAGAAGTGTTGCCATGTAGTAGCCGTTCGACTTGGCAATACTGTACAGTTGTTTTTACTCAAACGCGTTACACTGTCTTATTCGGGTTAAAAAATGATTAGAACTTCTCTTCTGCGACTTGGCAAACAGTATGTTCGATAATTTAAAAAAATATTAAAAGTTGCAGAAAAAAGGAAAAACGAAAACTATGCTGTTATCTTTTCTGTTTACAAATAATTCAGATAAAGTCCGTCCAGACACTCACTTCCTCCGAGTCTTTTTAAATATTTTTCTTTTGACAACATTTCATTTGGATGCTCTAACTCCAAACAATCATTCGCTCTCTTTCTGCCGGACTTATTTTAATTGATTGCTGTCTTTTATAAAACTTCCACTTTTGTTCGGAACGACCATTCGAAAATAAATTAACGATGTACTCTGAAGAAATATGCTTTTAGTTTCTCAACTTTATAAACTCAGGCGATACAACAGTATTGCTTTGTTAGAAAGCGACAGATATTGCAATATTTAGCTTACCTTGAGAACAGCTTCGAATGGTCGGATTTACCTGGAAATAACTGCACGTGCCCTCCAGCAAAATACAACTGATGTACGGACTGACCTTTGGTCCTTGGTTTGGAAAATATTCAACTTGGTTAACTCGAAACATTTAAATTGAAATAAAACTGAGACGATGTAAAAGTTTTATATATTTAAAAAAATATATTTATTCCTGTTGCTAAAAACCTTTTTCTGACATATAAAATAAATTTGGTGGATTGAATTGCATCTTTTTTAATTAGTATGTGTGTGTTTTATTTAATGTAATGAGACATTCGCGAATATTGGGGATGTTGTGATCATCCCCACTTTAGGCGCGGGTCCCTAAATTCAAAACGGCAAAGTTGGGTACCAATTTCAATGTCAAAATAACCTAACCATACCTTCACTTTTAAGCATATTTTTGTGTTATTTTCGTCAAAAAACGAAAGCTGCATTTTTGAAGTGAAAACTTCTTTAGCGGCGTTGGGCACTTTTTGCTTGGGGAAAAAGCATTGAATTCGCGACCGTTACCACTCGAGATATAGTATGTATTATATATATATATATATATATATATATGTATGTACGCAACGCGAATATACTACATAGCACTTCTTATTGGGAGAGGAAAAAGCATCAAACTCGCGACCGTCACCGCTCGAGATATAGTATGTATGTATATATATATATATGATATTTGTGTTATATGTATATTAAATACCAAAGTCAGCAAAGTCATTAATGTTTTAAATTATTTTATCCTTATTCCTCCTCCTCTAATATTAGTACGGACAAAAAAATATAAATTGGTCATAGAAGTTATCACTTCCAACGTGTGGTCTTAAGCACACTATTTTTTTTTTTCTTAAAGTAAAATAGATTGTGGGTGTTGATTGATAAGGTATTTTTGCAATATCTCTTTTTGCAACTGAGTAAAAAATTAATAAAGTTTACTATCCTTATATATAATTCTGTAAGCGAAATTTTAGATTCAAAATTGTAGGAATTTGGTAAATCGGAGGATGATGGGAGAGTTATCAAATTAAAGGTATTAATTCTAGGAACGAGGGAAAATATAAGTTTTTTCTAAAATTAAAAAATAAGGGGGTTTTGGGGTCCCCGAAAAAAAAAATCCCCATAAGAAATACATGAGAATTTAAAAACATCTGTTTTGTTTACATTAAAACATGTGGTATTAAATAAATACTTTAAAAACATAAAACAGCTGTTACGTAGTTTACATCTACTCTTGACGTCATCGGTGCCCACTGCTAAAGATTGTTCCACACCGAACGCACCGTGCTGCGCCGCGCTGCGCCGCGCATATTGCGCTGTGCGAAACTGCGCGAAACGGAGCAAAACAGAGCACCATGTTTGTAGTTGTTCGGGTGTGATCCGTGGTGGAAAGAAAATGGACTCGGAACTAGTTGCTTCGGCTTTTATTGTAATTTATAATGAACATATTTTACGGAAAAAGAGAAAACCACGCCGTCATTGGGTGACGCCACTACTGAGAAGTCGGGAGTTGTACGGAGGGGAAACCATGCTTAATGAACTCCGCCTTGGTGGTCAGTTTGAAAACTTTTGTCGCATGTCGTCTGAGGATTTTGAGTATCTTCTCAATTTGATTGGGCCAGACATCAGTCGACGTGATACAAATTACAGAAGAGCTATAACTGCTAAGGACAGACTGGCAATAACACTTCGTTTTTTAGCAACCGGAGACTCTTTCACAAGCTTAATGTACCTTTTCAAAGTGTCTAAACAGAGCATTTCATACATTGTGATGGAAGTGTGCAGGGCTCTCAATAATGCACTGAAAGGCTACATACAAGTAAGTAATATCATTTATTACAAACTAGTTTATAGAACTTAGCATAATTGAAATAGAATTAACAGAAAGTTGATGCTGAAAGGTTTTTTAATTATTGGCATTACAAATTAAAAATGCATCTTAAGTTTTTTTGTAATATGAAAATGGTTGCAAACGGTTAATTAAAAGTATTGTAATCATACAGAGTAGATATAGATTCTTAATCATTGTCCTCGAAGTCGTTTATAAAGCTTTGCAAAGGGTTGTCAGGTGCAGTAAATACATGGAGAAGTGTTGGTTCATTTCGTGGCTGATATTCGTCAATCCCTGATGTGGATCGATGTTCATTAGGTGATTGAAGATAACTATTTTTTGAGGAGGACGAGTTTTCAAAATCAGTGGTATTGTACCGAAATGCAGAATAAGTGGATTGGCTTCGGCTGGAATCACTGCTCAGCTGTTGTGAAGAATGTCTGTCAACATCCATTTCTGTCTCGTATATCAATGAGCTTATCTTGTGCATCAAATAATTACGATTACGGCAATCAAACTTTCGGAGCTTTGCAGCTATATGCTGTCCAAAAGTCGCGCATTCGTCACTAGTGGTTTTGCCGGCATTATCCATTATGCTGTACGCTTGAGCAAGCCGGGAGTCGCCAATGCTCATACTCTGCCTTTTCTTTTTGGGTTGAGGTGGAGCAAAAGTTCTTTGAGTGGATGTTGTAGCAGGCGGTGCTGTTGCCGTACTTTTATTGGCAATTGACACAACAGGATCTGGTTCATTAGAATCTTCCTCATCATCGTCTCCAGGAGAATTTGGTTCAATAGGAACCTGCAGAAAAACAAAACCACTGTAAAACCTATCGCGTTATCAATTATTTTACTGTTAAGTTGATTAAATACTGGAAATAGAAAATACTTTGTTTTATTAGTCGTATAAATGTTATATTACCTTTTACTGTTATGGAAAGTCGAAGGAGACTTGATTATACCGAGATTCTGATATATGAGTATTCCTTATACCAAGGTTCAACCGTATTGCCTTTATTTTGAGAACAAGTTTATAAAAATCTGACCAGTAGACTAGTTTGTACAGAATATCAGTAGAAATAAAAGAAATTTCTTGTCTTATTTGAACCAAAGTTAAGTTTTAAACGAACGTTAAAAAATATTTATCCAGTAATATGGATTTTGGAATTTCCAGTATTTAATCCCCTTAACTATATCATAATACTGGTTGTTATGGTATCTCTGTCCTTTGTTCCAGCTGCCCAACTCAGAGGAGGAATGGCTACAGAATGAAAAGGAATTTGAAGAAATGTGGAATTTCCCACATTGTTTGGCATCTGTGGATGGGAAGCACATCGAAATACAAGCTCCATGGAACAGCGGAAGCGAGTATTACAATTACAAATCTTTCTTCAGTATCGTTCTTTTTGCGCTTGTGGATGCAAAATACAATTTTCTGTTTGCTGATGTCGGTGCACAGGGTGGTATATTTATAAACTGCGCCTTGTGGAAAAAAATTGAAGGGAAAACTTTGAATGCACCTCAACCAAAAAAACTTACAGGACGTGAAAAACGGGTGCCTTACGTTATTTTAGGGGATGAAGCGTTTGCACTGCATGAAAACGTAATGAAACCCTACTCTGGGATTGCTGAAAATGGTTCCAAAGAAAGGATATTCAATTATCGTTTATCACGGGCTCGGCGAGTCACAGAAAATAGTTTTGGGATTCTTTCAGCGGTGTTCAGAGTGTTGAGAAGACCGATGTTGTTGGAACCAGATAAAGTCAGAGATGTGGTTCTTACAACTCTTTATTTGCACAATTTCCTTAGAAGGAGTGAAACATCCAGGAATATCTACACTCCCGTCGGTACTTTTGACAATGAACTACCGAATGGAACCGTCATTGAGGGAAATTGGAGAAAAGAATTCCTCGGTACAGCACTTCGAGGTATTAGTAAGAAAGCACGCAAAAGTTCGGAAGTTGCAAAGGCAGTTCGCAATGAATTCGCTGAGTACTTTGTTACAACTGGACAAATTTCGTGGCAAGAACGTTATGCATAAGCGTAAACCAAAAACTTAAAAATATATTATTTTTATATAGGACTGTATTTATATTATATTAAATTAACAAAAATATATTTATTGAATGTAATCAAGAAATATAGGTCCGCTCGAATGTGCTTCGTTATTTTTTAATGAATATACTGGAGATATTTCAATAAATTAGTTTTTATCAAAACAAAATATGTGTTATGTGAAAGTACAAAAATATCTTGCAAAATAATTGTTTGCAAGATAAATACGTTTTGAAGGGTTGGTACTGATTTTATGAAAATCAGTAAAAATGTTTCTTTTAGTATCTCAATAATTCAGTTTCTGCACAACAGAATGCCAAAATGCTAAACGTTATTACATTTTATTTTTAGTCTGCTCTGAAATTGTTAGATTTTTGTTTAAGGTTTATACAAAGAGAAATGTATAGTACATGTAGTAAGTAAAAAATACTTACGTTTTCTGTGTTCAAAGTGTTGCTTGGTGTATCCTTCTCCTTCAAAAATGCGAATAACTTGTAAGCAAATCAAGTGCTGACATATATCTGGGCTCGACCTGGAAGTAAACAATCACATGTCAGAATTATTCCGACAACTATTGGTCCAGATTTTTTACTTTTACGGGGTAATTAAAAATCTCAAGAACGGTGTAACCGATTTCATCCAAACTTCGTGTGGTTTTTGTATTTATAAAAGACAAACTGATGGAAAATAAGCTACTGAATTAGTTCAATAAAAAAAAAAATAATAATAATAATAAAACAACCACACGAAGTTTGGATGGTATCGGTAAAAACCTTTCTTGTGATGTTCATTACCCCGTAGAAGTACAATACGACGTACGCAGCAGACCTGCTTAACTTAAGCGAATTTCCAAATTAATTCCAATAAATATTTTTTATCCTTGAATTTTTTCAAGACATAAAACAATTATTGAAGAAGCTATGTATTAATGTAGGCTACTAACCTGAACCAGTGACATTCTGTGACTTCTTTTCCTTAGCTTTCTCTCTTCTGAACGATGACAGTAGGGAAGTCATTTTCGATTTTGCTTCTCCCACATCACACCCTACCTCACTCGCGATTTCGCGCCAAGAGTCACTTTTCCTGTTTTTAATATGATAATTATTATCTTCGGGGTCCCAAAGTTCACTTCTTAACCGATACTCATTCACTAGAGTCT
>JAGFPH010001009.1:318459-333377 GCA_018207615.1 Philaenus spumarius | reverse complement strand
ATAATATTGACAAATCCATAAACACTAACCACGAAAGCTAACTGACAGTATTGCCAGATCAATTCATGTAAACCAACTTTTAGTATTCCCAAATCTATGAACGATAATCATTAAAGCTAATTGACAGTGTTGCCAAATCTAAGAATAATATTACACAAATTTTGATGTATAGCTTGTAGGAAGTTAGTTCTTTTTATATTTATTGTATAAGGGTAGCAACGCCATTTCAAGCCCTTAGACTGTAATGTCTTATTACTCCTGGTATTACTATGGATAACGTGTGCAATTTTTAGTGAAATCGGTCGAATAGTTTTTGAGTCTATAGAGGTTAAAGAAACAAATATTCATTTGTATATATATACTAGTGGACCCGACCATCTTTACTATTGCTTGATTTAATTTTAATGGTAGTTATCCCATTTCATTACTTCGACGTAAGTAATCGAATTGTAAATGGTTTTTATATCACTTAAGAATAATATTACATAAATTTAGCTATATAGCTTCTAGAAAGTTAGTGCAATTTATTTTTATTATACAGGGGAAGTTACCCAATTTTAACCTATTTGTTTGTAGTGACCATATTCTCTAAACAATCCTGGAACTAATTTGTGTAAATTGTGAAATTTGTTGAGTTGTTTTTTAGCATAAAGACAACAAAACAACTCTTTATGGCTTTTATGCCGCTTAAGAACGATATTAAATAATTTTAGCTTTATAGTTTGTAGGAAGTTAGTTCAATTTATATTTATTGTATAGGGGTAGCAACCACATTTCAACCCCTTAGACTGTAGTAACTGTAACGTATTAACACTTTTGGAAATGATATGGATAAAATGTGAAAATTTCAGTGAATTCGGTCGAATAGTTTTTGAGTCTATAGAGGTCGACAAAACAATGAAGCGAAGAAACATTCATGAAACAACTCCCTGGAAAAAATGTGTGTATTTGTTCCTTAGGTCAAGACAATCAAAAAACGTCATATAAATATGGGTCTGAAATGCCTAGTTTTCTGTCTGTCCGTCTGTGTTTTTTACAAATTATTTTATAACATAACTTGAGTACTATTTTAGATAGAAACTTCAAATTTGGCACGAACGTGTTACCTTAGTAGGTCAAGCAAGTGTATAAAATTTCTTACGATATCTTAAACAGTTCAAGATGGCGGCCATTTAAAATCTTTGATGTTAAATTTCACAAAATCCGTAATTTTTATAAAAAAATGTTACTAGTAATAAAAAGTGTAGAATTTTAAGACGAACAAAATCATACTTTATTTGCTACAATCGGATAATAAATAACTGAGTAATGGGGCATTTACCTAATTATGTAACAACTGTACACGGCAAATTGTTGTTTAGTGCAAATTTTGTATGATATTTATTTCAGTAAATGTCTCACTAATCAGTTATTTATTATCCAAATGTAGCAAATAAAGTATGATTTTGTTCGACTTAAAATTCTACATTTTTTATTACTGGTAACATTTTTTTATAAAAATTACGGTTTTCGTGAAATTGAACATCAAAGATTTTAAATGGCCGCCATCTTGAAACTGTTTAAGATATCGTAACGAAATTTTACAAAATTGTTTGACCTACCAAGGTACACGTTCGTGCCAAATTTGAAGTTTCTAATCTAAAATAGTACTCAAGTTATAAAATAATTTGTAAAAAACACAAACTGACGGACAGATAGAAAACTAGGCATTTCAGACCCATATTTATATGACGTTTTTTGATTGTCTTGACCTAAGGAATAAATACACAAAATTTTTCCAGGGAGTTTGTAAGCACCCTGTATATAGGGACTAGTAAGCCCCGTGATAAATCACAGGCAGATTAATTAGATACACATCAGAAATACATCATTTATAAAAATACTATTTAAAAACAACAAACTTTTATGTAGGACCTAACTTTGCAGAGGGTGATTTTTAATTCGGTAAATGTGTACAATTATAAGGGTTATAAAGCTTTAGGCCTATTTAGAATTTGTTATAATTATATACATTATTATGTATCAAAATAAAGATAAACATATTGCCTTTTAATTTCTTTTTATTTCATATTGGTATAATAAATGATTTAGAAGTTATTAATGTTATAATGAAGTAATTAATAATAAAATATCTTTATATGTTATACGAAGATGTACGAATGTTTCCGAAGTTAAACAAATTGGTTGTATATCTTCTTTAAATTAAAATTTTTATAAATGAATATATTGGAGTTAAATGGTTGTATTTATATTCATTTTACAACCTTAAAGAAAATCTTATAACGTATTATAGCTTACACTAGTTATTTAACTCTTATTTAAAAAAAGTCAACTTCACGAGACATTGATTGAAGATGTAAACATAACCTCAAAGTAATCTACGCTTATATTACAGATGATGGGTGAAATCAGCTGTTATATAGTTACTCACGTACTTACGTACAGACGTACACTCGCTTTTATAGGAGTTATAAAGAACTTTTATAGGATAGACTGTTATAAAGAAATACATGGCTTCTTATTAAATTTCAAATTTATATGACAAGATTTGATAAATGTACATAGTCAAAATGATAGGGAACAGTAAAAATATAATTATTTATAAAAACATATTTATTTCACAATAATATTGTTTGTTTGTTGTCCATGTTATTGTCAACATCGACTGGATTGCCCATTTTTTGTTTAACTTCAAATTACTCGTCTGGACGAACAAACTAAAAATAGTACAGTATCGTCAAAATCGGACCAACTGCAACTGCAATTAAGACCTCAACTGTCTATATTTACTGGACGTTAAGGCTCTTCTATACCTTGAAGAAAACTCCCGAGTGTACAGTATGATTTCAATACAAAAGGTCTGACTGAAGCCGCAAAATCGTTGAAACATGCATTCGTAATAACGTGTTTCGGATTCTATATTTTATAAATTAATAATTTGGGAAACTACTTTAAGTTTTAAAGAAGGCTTTATATTTTTTACGTGTTAGCTTAAAATATGGAAATTATTGCTTAAAACTCCCAAAAAATGCGTTAAAAATAATCGATTTGTACTCAGTTAAACTGTTGATTAAAAGGAGTTGCCGTCGATTTCTTTCAATTATGAGACATGAGACAAAAGCACAAAGCCTTTAAGAACACTTTAAGATGTTTCATTTATCCTGGACTGATTAATCAGCAAACACTTAACTTGATATGCCCTTGACAGACGGCTACGTGCTGAATCGAACGTATCGTCTATTGAGAGGGCGTTTGGGAGAACACACGGTTTTACGTATAGACTAACGTTTCTCCTGCTGATTCATTTACTTGCTGCAAACATATCTGATGTATTTGTGCTCAGCATGTAAAATGTATAGACAGCAAACCCAAAAGACACTGTATTAGCCAAGTTGAAGTTATCTAGGTCATATCCTTCTTTGTGTGTATAAGCCTTGTGACAGCGGCTTCTCTCATTATGACCTTACAGTATTAAGTTTTGCTTGACATCTCTGCTCTATAGTATCCCAGTTCTGGGTTCAACCTTATTCTTTTTTAATTGTGTTTTTAGGTACGTACGTGAGTAACATATAATATAACAGCTGATTTCACCCATCATCTGTAAACCCAGTGTAGATTATAGTTAGGGGTTATGTTTACAATTTCAATCATTATAATTTCTTGTGAAGTTGATTTTTTTTTAACTATGAGTTATAGAACTAATAAATGCTATAATATACGTTATTATATTTGCTTTGAGGTTATAAACTATATATAAATACAACCTTTTATCATCAATATATTTGTTTATACAAATTTAAAGAAGAGATAGGCCTACCTATTCGTTTAACAGCTGATTTCACCCATCATCTGTAACACTTAAACATACCCAGTGTAGATTATAGTTTAAGGTTATGTTTAGTAGGCCTAGATAAGTAGGCCTTAATGTTGTTTGTAAATAGTTTGTTTTTAAATTGTGTATTTCTGATGTGCATCTAATTAATCAGTCTGTGATTTTTCACGCCATATTAATGTACTGTAAGGCTTACTAGTACATATTATAAAACATAATATATCAGCTGATTTCATACATCATCTGTAATACTTCAACAAAACCCAGCGTGGATTATACTTTGGAGTTATGTTTACAACTTCAATCATAATATTTTCTTGTGAAGTTTCTTTTTTTAAATACGAGTTATAGATCTGTACGTTATAATGCGTTATAATATTTGCTTTGAGTTTATAAACTATATATAAATACAACCTTTTATCATCAATTGATTTGTTTATACACGTTTAAAGAAGAAATACCTATTCGTTTAACTTCGGAGACATTCGTACATCTTCGTATAACATATTCGATTATTAATTTCTTCACTATAATATGAATAACTTCTAAATCATTTGATCTATCAATATGAATTAAAAAGCAATTAAAAGATAGTATTTTTATCTTTTTTAAATATATAACAAAGTATTTAAATACAAGTTTTTAACAAATAGGCCTACAATTTTATAATTTTTATAGTTGTACACATTTACCGAGTTAAAAATCCCAGTCAGCATAGTTAGGTAGGCCTAGATAAAGTCTGTTGTTTTTAAATAAAAATTTTTTACGTGATTATTTCTCTTGTGTATCTAATTAATCTGCCTGTGATTTTTCACGGGGCTTACTAGTTTAGTTTATAAAAGTGTTATCTTTAGTTTTTTTCGGTGAACCCTTTTTTTAGGCAAACCGAGCACTTTTTTGATGAGGTAAAATATACTCGTAGATTTCTTCTTCTTTCTTCTTCATTGGTTTACACACGTAATAATATAAACCAGAAGTTTAATGTAACATCTCATCGTCGAAGAAGAAGAAATCGACGAAATAAAACAAGCAGTGGTAAATTCAAAGGCTTAAACTTAATAGCTGTATGGGTTTAGTCACGTCACGCTACCGATGAAATGAACATTTTGCTTCCTAATTTTGTAAGTTGTGTTAAAATAGTTAACTTGGTAATACCTCTGAAATCGACATTGCACTTCCTAACGTTGTGTTGAATTAGTGTACTTGGTGATACCTGTGAAATGGGCACAGTGATATCTCATATTTTTAAATGTCTGAATTTGCTAACTTGGTAGCTATGGTAACGAATGTAAATTAATTAAATAACGTGTGTTGGCTCAGTAAGGGCCTAACCTAAAATGATGTTTTTGAAGTGATAACTTCTATTGGCCCGTTGGGCACTTTCGCTTGACTATGTTTCTGAAATATCGCGTCACGCAACTTTTTGCGTAGACACAAGTCAGAGCGTGAAGAGGGAATAGGCGATACATAGTATATATATACAAGTAAGCTCATGGAGAGGGAATAGACGATACATATTATATAATAATTCGTTATTATACTTATTATAATATTAATATGTTATAATAAGTATGAGAAAAATAGTGACCATTATAATGTAAGCATTATTTATTTAGTGACTAATGATTTTTAGTGTGTGCACTCTACATAGAATTCTAAGAATAATTCAATATGTGAGGGATAGTTATAATAATAGTTATTATATTTGTGCATTTTAAGTTTTGTATAGAAGATTGATTTTTGTCTAAGACATTTTGTAAATTTTGACAAAGTAATATTTTTATATTCTTTTATTTTACTGTAACTTATTATTACCATTGTATTTGGATTCATGATCTATGTTATTACTCACGTAAATATAAAATTTAGCTTCATATTACAACAATGGAAGCGTCATACACGTTAATGGAGTGCCTATTCCTCACAGAGTAGTTTCTTTTAGGCCAGATGGCCAATGCTTATTCTACTCTGGCGATAATTGTACATGGTACTGATTCACTGGTGTTTGAGGTGAGGACCAGAGTTGTTAGTCATGTTTCAAACAATTGGCGCAGGTTCAAACCATATACTTTAAAAGTAACAGGAGATATTTATTCAACAAAAAAAAGAACATATCGCGGATACGAGCAAACCGGTAACTTTTGGAACCTCCTGTAAAATTCAAGCAGCATCCGAAATATGTTTTATGAATTTCAGGTGTACATAGATGGTTATCTGTTGTGTGAGAGTTTTGGCGAACCGATTGAGGGAGTCGGGAGGCTAAGGTTTACTGGGTAACTGACGAGAGGCCACTTTGATGTTCTCATTCCTCTCACACCTTCTTTACCTGACAACTCGATGGATAGTAGTGTGGAGGCAATACAGTCAGCTTCCCAATCCCAGGTTTCAGACGATGGTCTCCAAATTTCTCAACTTCCAACACTATCAGAACAGTGTACATCATCATCTGATGCAGAACAAATACCAAAAAACGAGGAAAGAAAGACGGAAGTGTTTTTCTAATACAAATCGCGTAAAGCACATAGGCAAGCGGTAAGAAAAAAGCACTGTCTCAAAATATACACAGAATCAGCTAAAATACTTTAAGATGTAACATTTGCTGTTTTTAACCATATTATTGCAATAGCAAAGCATTATCCAGTCAGCTTGTAGTATATGTAGACAAGCAAACGCGTGGAGAGGGAATAGACGATACATAATATATAATAATACGTTATAATAATAATATTATAATTACTATTTAATAATTATAATTATTATCCCTTACATATTGAATTATTCTTAGAATTCTATGTAGAGTGCATACACTAATAACTTACTCAAAATCATTAGCCACTAAATAAATAATGGTTACATTATAATGGTCACTATTTTTCGCATACTTATTATAATTGTAATATTATTACATAATAATATTATAATTATAATAATATTACAATATTATAATTATTATATTATAATAAAATTATGTAATTTCAAAATATGATATATTTTTTGACAATATATTGACTTGTGTCATTTTTTGACCTTTATTCTCCTCTAATATTAATACTGATAAAAATATAAATCGCTCTAGAAGCTATCACTTCCAATGTGTGCTTAAACACACCCAATGTTTATTATTATTATTATTTGACTATGCACAATCATGATTGTGTTATATTTTATTTTTTATATTTCAATTTGAAATGGGAATCGATAAAAATAATGATCAAATTCCAGATTAAACCAATATAACCATCGATGTATATTCATGTCAGTTTTCACTTCTGTCGGCAGTATCACGACTGCTTTTTTTCATTTTATAACGATTATCGATTTATATTCAATTTAATTTATATTTAACAGAATCAGTTAAGCCATTCATATAACTTGTGTAGTAAAACAAACAAAATGGCGGATAGCAAATAAAAAAGCATTTCCATATGTTTACAAGAAGTTTTTGTTCTTTATTCGGCCCATTTGACCCCCACCATAATAATTATATCAATGAATTACAAGATCATTCTGTGGGTACGTCATTTTTGGGCACAACTATCGTAAGTTTGCACACATTCCAGACTGATACATAAAAAATAGACGTGAAAAATCTTTCCTCAGTGGTCAAAGCCAGGCAAGGGGAAGAAATGGGAAATGGGGTTTTCATCGAGCACTCTCTTATAAACATTTACAATTCAGTGATTCTTCTGACTATGTACGACTCCGCCACTTTTTATTTACTGGTCAGATATGTTTTATATTAAAAACT
Organism: Philaenus spumarius; assembly: GCA_018207615.1. NCBI lineage: Eukaryota > Metazoa > Arthropoda > Insecta > Hemiptera > Aphrophoridae > Philaenus > Philaenus spumarius. The sequence continues at coordinate 325,797 of JAGFPH010001009.1, read as the reverse complement.
AAGGGCTATGCCAATGCTCGCTCTTTGCATGCCAACCCCTGCGGTGACATATTTTGGTGCCAATGCAAAACACAAAACCCCTAATTTAGGTCATTATTGTTACATTTTTTAATTGGGTGTTTTACGGAAATGATAATTGATTAAAACCAATGAATACAAAATACTTTAAGAAGCACAGGCTCCATGTTAAAAATTCCACTCAAAAAAATAGTTAAGCGACCCACCACCGGGCTGCGCTGAAGTCGCCAAATCTACAGAAACCTGCAACTATTACTTCAAGAAACATCCACTAGAGAGTAGCGCAGTCGTATGAGGCAGCCTCCCCCCTCCCCGTCTGCGTCAACCCTACAATTTGACTTCGGCCTTCTTGTAACTTTAACTTTTTACATCCTTTATAAAACTGTCTTGACAATTAATTATTGTGCAATAGCATAACCAACAACGCTACTGAGGCGCTTAAAACTGTGCGTGTCCCAGATACAAACCTTATAACCTAACACACACTATACCAAATTTATTGACAACAAAATATTTTTTTAGTTCTTGTTACAATAACTTAGCCTCTAGGTGTTCAAATAAATCACTATTTATGATACTTATTCTTTAATTTATTTACACGTACAAGATACCTGAACATTGCACATGAAATTTTAACTAGTGGTAAAACGACCAATAACGTGTTGACTTTTAAAAATTGTTTTAAATTACATAATAAATCCTATACTACAAACATTAAATACATGACAAAAGTATTATAAGTAGTGTTGTACATTTTAAGACAATTGTATGTAATATAATAATGGCTTTTTTTTTTTGATAAACTGTGATCAAAATAAATATGATATTTATATTATATCTGAAATTTATTAAACAATAGTAGATATCATATTTTATTTTGATCACAGTATCGAAAAAAAACCCCCTACACGGAATTTACCTAAACTGGGCGATCAGTTGTTGGTTGTGTTCGTTCCTACATATTGTAAAGAATTCCTGGTAGATTTGTTTCTTTTAATTATTAGATTACTTTCTTTTATTTGCAGTTGCATTATTACTTTCATTTGACTATTTTTCTATTGGCAAACCGTTGCCTACAACTCACTAACAAAACGCCAAACACTGCCGGGCCAAATACTAAAAACACACTCAACGATAAAATAATGTGGCTATTTTACTTTAATCGCTTCAGCGGGCCTACAATAACCTTTCTGAACAACAATCAAACGAAAATAGTTCATTTCTCTTAGTATGGCATCAGTTAGAAAGTGGAGGGGGAGGGAATAGTATACAATTAAAAATAAGGGTAACATTTATTTATTTCCCATGAGTAACATGGGATAACACAATGTCCATAGGTTTACATAATGCTGTGTATGCAGGTTTGTTGCTTCGGGGTATTTTATGTGAATTAATAGATAATTTCCAAATTATCAATACGGAATTATCAATACGTACTAAGAATTATCAATACGGTATATATGTTCATAAATAAGCAAGATATAAAATTTTACAAATTCTCCATAATAATAACATTGGGGCTCATTATGCAGGTTTGCTGCAACAAGGAACACAAAAAATGGATTTTATGTAAATATCTATATAACTCAACTAGGTGACTCCACATACCAAGTTTTATTAATTTATGTTTATAATTAAGGGAGACGTAACATTTTTCTTTTTCGCCATAAGAATAACATCAGAGCTGAGTTTGCAAGTTTGGTGCTACAAGAAAACACAATAAGAATAAGTATATAATAATTAAGTAATAAATTAATAAATAATTTTAAATAAGAATAGTTGTCTGCTTTGTTTTCAATAATTTACTTTTTTACTCAGCTGTTATATTGAATTCGGTTGCAAAGAGGGAATACATGGCATTATAAATTAAATAGTCAAACAAGATTAAAAATGGGCAAAACGTAGTTATTTTGCCAATTGCAAATTTATAACGTACGACTGAGTAAATTCAGGATTATGTACTTTTTTCATGAATTTGTCTATGAAATTGCAATTGAAAATTCGCTGAGTTTACAGGTCTGTTGCGACGGAGAAAAATACTTATTGGTCATAGATATAAAGACACCAAAAACTTTAATTAAAAACATACGCTTATGATTTAAAGGGAAAATTATCAAACGATGTAATTATTGTCTTTTTTTAAACTGATCTTAACCTCTAAAAAAGATTAGTCTCGGTGATCTTGCCTCTCCTTATCTTTCACAGGAAATCTAAAGAAATGTAAATCCGGATTTCTTACACTACTATTAGGACACTGCAAATAATGACACTTAATTCCGCTGGACATAATCACTTAAAAACAAAATACTAATAATAACTTAATTTAATTGAATTGCTTATTCTAAACTACATTAACAGGGAAACACATAGCTGGTGTCAAACAACGAGTAACTAGGAAACAGTTTAAGAAAGGGTCCGTTGTTGACAGTTGACAGGGGTAGTGAGTGAAAGTTGCAAATGTTTGTTTTGCGTGGAGGAAGTGAGAGAGAAATATTTTGTGTACAGTCAGGATCAAAAGGGTCTGGTGCAGTCAAGCTTTGCTGCTAGAGCTCCTGTTGGTGGGTCGCCCAACTATTGTCTTCGAGTCGCTGAAAAGCGTAGACTTTTTCCCTATACCCCTGTGCTTCTTAAAGTATTCTGTATTCATTGTTAGAACAGAGGCACTTGGATCTAAGTTGGGTGGTGGGGGTAGCTGTGACCTGTACATATAGTAAGACATTAGAAAATTAAAAAATAAAAATAAAAATATTGATGAAATTTCTGTGTGGCTCATCAAACAGTATTCTGAAGAACTTACCAAACCTGTTCAGGTTTTACATTCTCTGAAGGTAAATTCCCAAGTAGATTAAAATCTGCTAAGGTCCTTCCTCTATTTAAAAAGGGTGAAAGAAATGATATTAATAATTACAGACCCATATCGATGCTCCCGGCATTTAGTAAAGTTTTTGAAAAACTGTTTCTAATGCAGCTTCTTAAATATTTAGATAAATTTAATATTCTTTGTTGTAGCCAATATGGCTTTCAAAAAGGAAAGTCCACAATCTATGCAGTAGTCAAGTTAATGGACTTCTTATTGGAAAGTCTTGATAAGAAAAGAGAAGTTATAATCATTTTCCTGGACCTTTCTAAAGCTTTTGATTGTGTTGATTTTAATTTGTTACTTAAGAAATTCGAAAATATTGGTATTAGAGGGATTCCATTACTATGGATAAACTCATATCTCTCCAATAGAGCACAGCGTGTTAATGTTGCAGGAAGGCTGTCTAAAGAGACTGAGCTGAGACAAGGAATCCCGCAAGGATCAGTCTCGGCCCAGTGTTATTTTTACTCTATATTAATAATTTGTCATCATCAGTACATGCGGATAGGGTAATTCAATTTGGTGATGATACAACACTATGTTTTCAAGCAGATTCTGTTCAACAATTGGAGCAGAAGGCTTTTTATACAAGTCAATGCCACTGGACAGTATTTTGCTGAAAACTATTTAACAATCAATACATTTAAAACTAAGTACATAAACTTCAGAAGAAAGCATAGCTCAAATCTGACACCAAGTGTCATGCTAGGTGATAGTATACTTGAAAAAGTGCAATCAATAAAAGTTTTGGGTCTTCTAATTGATGAGAAGTTGAACTGGAATGACCACATTAGCAATATCAGTGCAAAAATTATCTCAGGTATATTTGTACTGAGAAGTTTGAAGCCATACTGTGGTATATCGATACTTTTAACAGCCTAATAATTGTAGATGGGATAGGAGAGGTGATTTATTAAAGTAGGAGATTAACTAATAAATATTATTATTATTAGCCAGAGAGAAAACTATTCGATCGACTTCGAACAAATTTGCACCAAACACGTCAATGAGAGCGGTATAGATGCACGATTTGTAAAACAAACCCTTTATGGCCAAAAAATCCCCAAAAATGTGTTATTATTATTAGCTAAACGAGAATTTTTAGAAAGATTCAGTTTTTTGCATATAGTAGGGTAGGCCTACATTAAAGGCTACAAATAAGCCAAATTTTATTTAGTTAGAGCCGTTTTTTTTTTTTATAAAAAATAATAACTGATTTTTTGGGTATTTTTTGCCAAAAAGGGGGTTGTTTTTCAAATGTTTCAAAACCGGTTTTCGTGCATCTATACAGGCTTATTTGACATGTCTGGTGCAAATTTGTTTGAAATCGATCGAATAGTTTTCGCTCTAGCTTTCTATACATACAGAAATACAGACAGAAATTTTGTAAAACCCACTTTTTTGGACTCAGGGGGTCCCAAAACGGATATTTCCACAAAAATCTCAACGTCGATTTTTTTGCGATCGCTATAGTTTCTCTATCCTATAGTATAGTAAGAAAGTAAAAAAGCAGTCGTGGGACTGCCGACAGAAGTGAAAACGGTCATGAATGTAGACAATCTTGTTTAAATTTTAAATTGTTATTTTAAATTTTTTTAGATTTCAATTATTAAAATGTAAGAGGATAAAAAAACATAACTTACAAAATTAGGAAGCATAATGTCCATTCAGAGGTATAAGTGAACTATTTTAACACAATTTACAAAATGAGGGAGCACAATGTCCATTTCAGTATTACCAAACTGTTTTAACACAATTTATAAAATGAAGAAGCACTATGTCCATTTCAGAGTATGTTTTTTTTTTCAGAAAAAAGCATACTCTGCTATATACACAGTCATGAGTACTATGTATAGTAGAGCGTGACGGAAAATGCGTCATGGAATAGAGCATGACTGTAAAATCCGGTTCACCGCCAGAAAATTTTTAAAATTTTTTGGACGCGGTGCGCCTTTAAAGTTTCCACTTCAACAACTTTACTACAACCACTAAAAGGTAAATACACCGGACATGAAACTATTCGGGGACTGTTTTTAGTAGTGCTACCAGCAATCCGACACTTTCACAGCACCAGCACTGGAACAGCTGTACAAGTAGCGCAATCGCACTACCTCGGTATTCCACTGCGCATCCTCAGTATCACGTTTTCGTAATTTTCCTGTACAACACTATCGCGTCCGACTAAGTCAGAGCGCAAAGTAAAAGTGACCACAAGTGAACCTATCGCCCCCCCCCCCCCCTCCCAGCCTACGACAAACTTAAGGCTCGGGTTCCTAAATTCAAAACGGCGAAGTTGGCCACCAATTTCAATGTTAAAATAACCTAACCTACCATGTAATTTTTTCTTCTTAAAGTAAAATAGATTGTGGGTGCTGATTGATAAGGGTTTTTTCACAATATCTCTTTTCGCAACTGTGTAAAAAAAAAATAAAGTTTAAAATTTATATCATATGTTTATAAAAACAATAAAACGGTTTTTGAAAATGTATTCAGCAATCAACATCCGCAAATGACAGTGCTTCAAAATTAAACAAAATTTTTAAATTTATTTCACGAATTAACGGGAGAAAATGACTTATTCTGTAGCACTGCCCTTATGGGAATCAGATTAAAATATGGCGGGCAGGGTATCCACCCCTTAAGCCGTGCTTTACTCAGAACACTGAATGAAATTTTAAAACCAATAAATTTCGTCGTGCAATGGACTTTTGTGATGGTAATTGAATTGATCAGCCGTTATTCCAGGAAAACGTGATTGATCTGTTGTTTTCCGTTTCCGTCCTGTTATCTACAGTTTATGCGCATAGATTTGTCAACACAGATTGGAACATTAATGCATCTCAGGTTCAACTACCCGTTATACGTCAACAAGTACTTGCTCTGTGCGCCGAGGTGAGTTTAGAATCTGTGAAGGACAAGATGCATCAAGGTTTTCCAGTCAAATAACACGTGAAATGATGCATGGGTGTCTTCGGTAGTTTTTAATTGGAGGGGACACATTTGGGGGGTCAGATGAAAAGGGGGTCTGGCAATGTTGAAAATATTACTTCTCAAAGGATCATTTTATGCTGAGGTGAAATTAGGTTACAATACTTTGTCATAAACAGAAGTAAATGTATAATGTAGTTCGTCGGTTTGCATCATTGTCACGTCCTTTCGCGTTGTTGTTTTTTATAATTACCTTACGTCATTTTGTTACCTTAACCCTTAACCTAATATACGTTCACTGCTAAGGACGCACATGTGAGCTTGACACTGAACACTGTGAGAAGCGGCCGACGCACAGTCCGTTGAACACCAACCCCCGTATTGGAAGTATTTTCAATACACAATGCATTGCGAGCTTCGCACACCAACTCCCGTAATGGGAGTATTTCAATACACACTGCATTGCGTGCTTCGTACGCCAACCACCGAAAAACAAAGTAATTTCTACTAATTTAGGCTATAAATATAAAAAATAAAAGAACACCTCCTAGCATAGGAAATACGAAATTTGCGTAGCAGTGAACGTGTTAATAAATAGTAACAGTAATGATGATGATAAATAATAATAATGAATAATCTATATATATAAAAGCGAAATACCACTCACTCACTCACTGACTCACTCATCACGATTTCTCAAAAACTGCCGAACGGATTGAAATTAAATTTGGTATGTAGCTTCCTCTAGGGCCATAGGTGCTCACTAAGAAAGGGTTTAAAAAAATTGGAAGATTAAGGGGGGTTTGGGGGGATCAAAGTTATTAAATCACGATTTCTTCAAAACTACCGAACGGATTTTAATGAAATTTGGTATGCAGCTTCCTCTAGGGCAACAAGTGTTCAATGAAAAAGGGTTTTAAAAAATTGGAAATTTTAATGGGGTTTGGGGGATCAAAGTTATTAAATCACGATTTCTTCAAAACTACCGGACGGATTGGAATGAAATTTGGTATGTAGCTTTCTCTAGGGCCATAGGTGATTACTAAGAAAGGGATTGAAAAATTCGAAATTTTAGGGGGGTCTGGGGGATCAAAGTGATTAAATAACGATTTCCTCAAAACTACCGAACGGATTGGAATAAAATTTGGTATGTAGCTTCCTCTAGGGCCATAGGTGCTCACTAAGAAAGGGTTTTAAAAAATTGGAAATTTAAGGGGGGTTTGGGGGGATCAAAGTTATTAAATCACGATTTCTTCAAAACTACCGAACTGATTTTAATGAAATTTGGTATGAAGCTTCCTCTAGGGCAACAAGTGTTCAATTAAAAAGGGTTTTAAAAAATTGGAAATTTTAGGGAGGGTTTGGGGGGATCAATGTTATTAAATCACGATTTCTTCAAAACTACCGAACGGATTTTAATGAAATTTGGTATGTAGCTTCCTCTAGGGCAACAAGTGTTCAATAAAAAAGGGTTTTAAAAAATTAGAAATTTTAGGGAGGGTTTGGGGGGATCAATGTTATTAAATCACGAT
>JAGFPH010001009.1:279147-295048 GCA_018207615.1 Philaenus spumarius | reverse complement strand
ATATAAATACAACCTTTTATCTTCAATTGATTCGTTTATACAAATTTAAAGAAGAAATATCTATTCGTTTAACTTCGGAAACATTCGTACGTGTTTGTATAACATATAAACACATTCGATTATTAATTTTTTGACTATAATATTAATAACTTCTAAATTTGATCAATCAATATGACATAAAAAGCAATTAAAAGATAATATTTGTATCTTTCTTTAAATATTACATGGTGTCCCCGAACTCTCTGAACCCCTTTTGCGGGGATATGTTCCTGGGATCCAGACAAACATATTTCACAATATAAACGTAAGTCTACGGTGCTTATTTTTCGTCTGTCTGTCTGTATGTGTTTTTTACAAAGTACTTAATATTTTTAGAAGTAGAAAAGATATTGAGCTCAAACTGTGTATATCTATTTCATGAGTAACCTTTTATCACTGTACAAAAATTTAGAATATTATTTTGAATATTGTCAAAATGGCGGCCGTTTATAATTTTTAATGTTAAATAGGCCTATCTCTAAAATCGCTAACGTTACAAAAAAAATACAAGAGACAAAAAAGTTTGATTTTTTAATGAAAAACAACATGGTTTTTTTTATTTTGTCTGTATCTCAAAGGATAAGAGAGATATTGACAAACAAAAGGAAAATATATTTCTTGGTAAAGTTGTCAACATACCAAGAATTACTCTAGAAACAAATTATTTTAATCTTATTATAAGCTAAAATAATAATTTATTTTCATAATGTTCCGAGCACTTTCTTAGCTGATTCTACTACCAAAAAATAATGAAAAAAGTTCATATATTCATAGGTCCGTAAATGCTTCTTTAGAGAGTTACAGCTGGCGAAAGATTTCACCCGTGTTTCAGATTACTCACAGAAACCGATCCCTATTGAAATATGTAGGGCTTAATTAAGGTGTAAAATTTAATTTAATTTACGTAAAATGAGCAGATAAACTTAATAAAATAGGTCCCAGTTCTGCAACTGCAGTAATTGTTGCAATATTTGACAAAAAACGCCAAATTCGGTCTCATAAAACATGATATAGGCTACAGGGGACCTATTTTATTAAGATAATCTGCTCATTTTACGTAAATTAAATTAAATTTTACACCTTAATTGCCGCCCTACATATTTCAACAGGGATTCGTTTCTGTGAGTAATCTGAAACACGGCTGAAATCTTTCGCCAGCTGTAACTCTCTAACGAAGCATTTCCGGACCCATGAATATAATTTTCATTATTTTTTCTAGTGGAATCATCGCTGAAAGTGCTCGGAACATTATGCAAATAAATTATTATTTTAGTTCATAATAACATTAAAATATTTTGTTTCTAGAGTCATTCTGGGTATTGTTGACAACTACCAAGAAATACGTTTTTAATTTTTTGTCAATATCTCTGTTATCCTTTGAGCTACAGAAAAAATAAAAAAAATGTTGTGTTTGTCATTAAAAAAGCAAACTTTTTTGTCTCTTGTAATTGTTTTGTAAAGTTAGCGGTTTTTTAGATATTTGACATTAAAAATTATAAACGGCCGCCATTTTTAAAATATTTAAAATCATGTTCTAATTTTTCGTAGAGTGATCAAAAGTTACGCAACAAATAGGTATACAAAGTTTGCGCTAAATACCTTTTCTAGTTACAAAAATATTAAGTATTTTGTAAAAAAACACATACAGACAGACAGACGAAAAAATAAGCACCGTAGACCCATGTTTATATTGTAAAATATGTTTGTCTGGATCCCAGGAACATATCCACAAAAGGGGTCCAGAGAGTTCGGGGACATCCTGTATAATAACGTAAATAAATCAACTTGTTTAACAAATAGGCCTACAGTTTTATAATCCTTATTATTGTACACATTTACCAAGATAAAAATCCCCGTCAGCATAGTTAGGTATGCCTGGATAAAGTCGGTTGTTTTACTTTCTCACTATACTATAGTATAGAGAAAGTATAGTGATCGCAAAAAAATCGATGTTGAGATTTTTGTGGAAATATCCGTTTTGGGACCCCCTAGGTCCAAAAAAGTGGTTTTTACAAAATGTCTGTATGTATGTCTGTATGTATGTATGTCTGTATGTATGTCTGTATGTATGTATGTCTGTATGTATGTCTGTATGTATGTATGTCTGTATGTATGTCTGTATGTATGTATGTCTGTATGTATACAAAGCTAGAGAGAAAACTATTCGATCGATTTCAACCAAATTTATAGATGCACGAAAAAGGGTTTTGAAAAATTTTGAAAAACAACCCCCTTTTTGGCCAAAAAACCTCCAAAAAATCTGTTATTATTTTTTTATAAAAAAACGGCTCTAACTATTTTGATAAAATTTGGCTTATATGTAGCCTTTAATGTCCCCTACCATATGCAAAAAAAAACAGCATCTTTCTAAAAATTCTCGTTTAGCTAATAATAATAATAATAATAGATTTTTTGGGTTTTTTGGCCATAAAGGGGGTTGTTTTTCAAAAATTTTCAAAATCTTTTTTCGTGCATCTACAAAGATCTAATTGACGTGTTTGGTGCAAATTTGTTCTAAATCGATCGAATAGTTTTCTCTCTAGATAATAATAATAATAATAATATTTATTAGTTAATCTCCAACTTTAATAAAAAATCACCTCTCCTACCCCACCCTACAAGTCACAGTGAATCTGTTTAATAATTTAAATGTGTTTGTGAGAAAGTATGTGCCAGTTCCTGGTACCGTTTATTTAAAAAGTATTTTTACATGATGTATTAATCTGCCTGCGATTTTTCACGGGGGCTTACTAGTCAGGAAATAAACTACTGATTGAGAGTCCTGGAGAAAAAGGACACACACCACAAGAACGAAACCGTAGACACTAAGTCCAACCAGAGACCCTCGAGTACACGGTTCCCCTAACTCCTCCTCCTCTCCCCTCCCCTCCCCGTTCTCCCTTCTATATAAAGACTTCGCTCCACTCCCATCTTCATACATCAAGTTGTGTTTACTTGACTTGGTCCGTTGATATAAAGTGTGCTAGTAGTGCGATTATATAAGTGAAATGGCGAGAGATATAAAGTGCAGGTCTTGTAGTAGTCAGGTGGTGCTCATCACTTTGGTTACCCTAACTGTGTTACTTGGGTCGGCGCACAGTGCGACCGTTTTGGCTAGGGTGAGTTTTGCATTTACGAAATACCATAGTTTAGGAAAAAAACTCTTCTGAACATAAATAGTTTGATACCGTTCGATCGATTTTACAATCACTAGTAATTTTATTTTAAGAACTCTCAAAATGTTACGTTTTAAAGAATATTTTTATAACAGTTTTTTCTCCAAAAACTCACCAACTATTTTATCACAACATTCCATTAAATTTAATTAAAATGTTATTCATAAAAAACTTCTTTGAAAAATAATAACTAAAAAAAACTAATTGTTAACACGTGAAATTAGTTAAAAGTTTATCCACGCTATTTTTAAAAAATCTCCTAAAAACATTTTATAACTGTTTTTGTTCCTGTAAAACGAAAACACACCATTTGAATTGAAATGTTCATTAAACCAGAAAATATTACGAATTTAGTTAAAATTCTTTTCATTTAATTAACACTGAATCAACTATTAAAACATGAAAAACTAAACATTTAGTTAAACGTTAATCCACGCTATTTAAAAAAAAAAACACTACGGGCTATATAACAGTTTTTTCCCTTCAAATCGTAAAAGAAAAATACATCGTTTAAATTGAAATGCAAATTAAAATAGGAAATATTACATTTTTAGATAATTTTGTTTTCATTTTGTTAACACTGGATCATCTAATAATATAACATGAAATACTAAATATTTAGTTAAAAGTTAATCCACGCTATTTTTTTTTTTTTTTTTTTTTTATCAACCAAAACACTAGGAGGGCGCCTAGGGTATATAGGCTAACTGTTTTTTTTTTTTTTTATTCAAAACGTAAAACGTATTACATAGTTTAAATTAAGATGTAGATTAAAACAGGAAATATTAAATATTTAGTTAAATTTCTCTTATTTGGTTAACACTGAATCATCTAATAAAACATGAAATACTAAATATTTATTTAATCCACGCTATTTATTTATTTTTTCAAATCAAGCAAAACAAGTTTGTTTTTTTTCCTCTAAACGTAAAAAAAATGCACCATTTAAATTGAAATGTAGATCAAAACAGGAAATATTACATATTTAGTTAAATTTCTTTGCATTTGGTTAACACTGAATCAATTATAAAAACATGAAAAACTAAATATTTAGTTAAACGTTAATGCTATTTATTTTTAAAAGTCAACCAAAACATTATAACCAAAACTGTTTTTTCCTTCAAAACGTAAAACAAAAATACAATATTTTAATTGAAATGAAGATTAAAACCGGAAATATTACATATTTGGCTAAAAATTATCTTTTCATTGGGTAAACACTGAATCAATTAATTATTACAACATTAAACACTAAATATTTAGTTAAAACTTAGTCCACGCTATTTATTTTTAAAAATTCAATCAAAAAACTATTACCTATATAACGTTTTTTCCTTCAAAACGTAAAACAAAAATACAGCGTTTAAATTGAAATGAAGATTAAAACCGGAAATATTACATATTTGGTTATATTTCTTTTTTTGGTTAACACTGAATCAACTATAAAAACATAAAAAACTTAATATTTAGTTAAAAGTTAATCCAAGCTATTTATTAAAAAAAATCTTTTTAAACAATACATATAAATGGATTTTTCTTTTCAAAACGTAAAACATAAACATAATGTTTAAATTGAAATGTAGATTAAAACAGGAGATACTACATATTTAGTTAAATTTCTTTTCATTTGGTTAACACTGAATCAACTTTTAAAGATTAAGTAGCCTACTAAATATTTAGTTAAAAGTTAATACACGCTATTTATTTAAAAAAATCTATCAACACTTTGTATTATAACTGGTTTTTCGTCAAAACACCATTAAAATGAAAATGTAAAAACAGGAAAACTTACATATTTAGTTACATTTCTTTTCATTTGGTTAACACTGAATCAATAATTAAAACATTAAATACTAAATATTTAGTTATAAGTTAATCCACACTATTTATTTTTAAAAATCAACCAAAACACTAACTGTTTTCCCCTTCAAAACGTAAAACAAAAATGCACCATTTAAATTAAAATGTAGATTAAAACAGGAAATGTTACATTTTAGATAAATATATATTTTCATTTGGTTAACACTGAATCAATAATTAAAATATTAAATACTAAATACTTAGTTAAAAGTTAATCCACACTATTTATTTTTTAAATCTACCAAAACACTATATAACTGTTTTTCCCCTTCAAATCGTAAATAAAAAATACACCGTTTGGATTGAAATGTAGTTGAGGTACGTTTAAATATCGTTTGCAGCGGTTTATTTTTCAAAATAATAACTCCCTAAATCTTTATTTATATTTAAAGTAATCAATTGATTACAGAAATTCGATCAACTACTAGTGGAACACGTTGATTTTTGTATTTATGTATTATACATCATACATAATTTGTAAATACTATTTTTTTTTTTTAAGATTTAACAACAAGTGGAACAAAAATGTATATTACATCTTTTCTTAGAAACTAACCAACTTGAAATCAAACAGAATATTTAGTTAAAATATAATTTCCACAAAAGTGTTTCTTTTCATAAACTATCGAAACAATGTCAGGCATACAGTTAAACACTCTGTATGTATTTAAAAAAGTCAACCTACCATCGAAACAATATTTAAATACAACTATGTCTTTTATATAAATATTGAAATAGTACTTTATAGTCAAATACCGAACTTTTTAAATAACTACCAAAACAATATTATGCAATACAAATTTTCGTTAATAAAAAAACTAACAAAAAGGTAATTTTTTGTAGACTAGAAGCCCCCGCGAAAAATCAAAGGCAAATTAATTATTACACATCAGAAATACATCATTCTAAAACAACAGACTTTATCCAGGCCTACCTAGCTATTCTGAGGGGGATTTTAACTCCGTTAATGTGTACAATTATAAGGACTACTGATTGTAGGCCTATTTGTTAAAATGTGTTATTTACTTAATTTATTATTACATATCGAGAAAGATAAAAATATTTTTTTAATTTCATATTGACATAGGCTATCAAATAGGTCAAATGCTTGTATATTATGATAGAATAGTCAAAATTGAATTTGACATCAATATATATCAAACTAAAGATAAAAATATTATATTTTAATTGATTTTATTTCTTATTGATACAGCAAATGTTCAGAAGTTATTAATATTATAATGAAGACATTAATAATAGGATACGAAATATTATATCTTATACGAAAGTGTACGAATGTTTCCGAAGTTGAACGAAAGGGTAGGCCTATATCTTCTTTAAATTTGTATAAATGAATGTATTGATGGTAAAAGGTTGTATTTATACTCATTTTATAAACAAATCTTATAACGTATTATAGTCTACATTTAAAAATTCAACTTGACAAGACTTATTATTTATTGATTGAAGTTGTAAACATAACCATAAAGTATAATCTACGCTAGGTTTTGATTACGTATTACAGATGGTGGGTAAAATCATCTGTTATATTATACTGTTACTCACGGACGTTCACACGCTTTTATAGGAGTTGATTATTAACGTAACCCTTGCGCGTAGTATGACGTAAACAGTTCGTCAATGCATTTCTATTGTAACAGTGCTACGACGAGCTCTGCACGTCCATTGGGGTTTTCAATTAAATATTGTATTAAATTAGATGCAAAATAATCGAAAGCTAAATAACAGATAACTAGTCATATCCTGTCAGCTTTAAAGCGAGTCAACCACTGTTTGATATACTTCCGCCGTCTTACCAACAAAAAAACCGTTTAGGTATGAGTTCTGGTTTTTAAGGAATGCGTTTAAGAGTTAGGCTCGGTACACACTTGCGTATTGAACAAAAAGTAAAATACCGTAAAAGTATCCTTTTAAATCGCGAAGCGAGTTTGTTATCGGCGAGACAAGCGAAGTATTCCACAATCCGAGGACGCGAGGTTGAGGTGTAAACTCGCAAAAGCGAGTGGAACGAAACAGCGCGTGAGCCGGGGCTGGAGGCTGAGGTGAAAACCAATTCTACTAATATATTTCGTACACGTAGGCAGCTATTCAGGGCCTTCATGAGTATATATCCAAAAACTCGTAAACTCAATTTTGGAAATTCGCTCAACTCACGTCAGTGGTCCTTCACTGCGCGTTCTACAAAAGTTCTTAAAACTGAAAGACGCTCATGTACCAAATACACGGTTCTGTCATATCGTCTAAGTCATCAAATCACTACCACTACTAGCATTTAAGGGTGTGCAATACCAAGGCCGTAGCCAGGAGGGGGGATGGGGTTTAGGGGATCGGAACCCCCATGAAATCCCGAAATTTAGCAGTAAAAACTAAAACTAGTTTTAAAAGTGTAAGTTAAAATATAAAATAGACAACACAACAGAGGATCCAACAACACACTGTATTTTACATCATTGTGCATTGCATGCGTACTGACATTTAGATTTGCTTGTTTAAACTACAACGAACAACACACATGGATGCAGTAGGTTACAGCCTTACTCTCTTGTGAGCTTGATCTGATCTATTAAATAGGAAAACTATGAAGGTTCAACAAAAATACTTTACTCTAACAAAACAAAATCATCATTATATCCTACAATATTTTACAAGGGTAACTATATCAAAATTTTAAAAATTAGCATGGAAATTACTATTTAACACGTTCACTGCTACGCAAATTACGTATTTCCTGTAATAGCAGCTGACCTTTTATTTTTATATATTTATAGCCTAAATGAGTAGAAATTACTTTGTTTTTTATTTTTGAACATTTCTACGTAATAATAACTAATATTTTAAAGCGGACGCACATGTGCGTCCATAGCACATAATATGTTTAAAATTGGCGTGCGAAGCACGCAATGCTCTGTGTACTGAAAATTCTCCCAATACGGGGGTTGGAGTGTTCAGTGTCAAGGTCACATGTGCGTCCTTAGCAGTGAACGTGTTAAAAGAGTTTAAAATCATATCCCCGGTCCTGACCTGACCCCCCCCCCCCCCTCCGCCCCAACCCGAAAAGTTTTCCTGGCTACGGCCTTGTGCAATACAGGGACAAAACAGTAACATACAGTCCTCTTCAATATAACTTATCTTTCATCGAATTTTAAAGACAATCTTTTGTAATCTGCAGGAAATCGTTCAGGGCCATCTAAATTATAATTCGTAAGGGACAAAAATTGTAAATTATAAATTTTTTATTAAATGTACTAGTAGACCCGGCAATGCTTGATTTAATTTCAAATGTAGTTATCCCATTTCATTACTTTGACGTAAGTAAGCGAATTGTAAATGTTTTTTATGTCACTTAGGAATAATATTACACAAATTAAGCTATAATAGCCTGTAGGAAGTTAGTGTAATTTATTTTTATTGTATAGGAGTAGCTATATCCCCCATTTTAATATATTTGTTTGTAGTGGTCATATTCTCTAGTTGAGTTGTTTTTGAGCATAAATAAAAAAAGAGAGTGTATAAATGATTATTTTATTTTAAGGGAAGTTATCACATTTCATCCCTATTACACAATTGTAATTACCTATAACACAATTTTAGATTTATAACTTGTAGTAAGCTACTTTAATTATATTTATTATATAGGGGTACACCCCTTTTCAACCACTTAGACTGCAGTAACTGTAATGTCTAAACATTTCTGGCATTAATATAGGACAAATGTAAAAATTTTACCGAAATCGGTCGAATAGTTTTTGAGTCTATAGAGGACAACGAAGCGAGGAAACATTCATTTTTATATAGAGAGATTTACTTATAAACAAGACAAAAACATGATTTTCAGTCGCGCCATCTGATAGCAGTAAAACATTGAGGCGAATTTTGTTACCTAACTCTACATTTTAGCTTTCTGCAAATTTAAATGTCGTACGCACATGGTGGAAACTAAAAATAAGACTTTCATTAGTAAAAACTAAAGTGCGTACAAGCGATATTCTAGCCACGCTCGAGAACTTTACTAATGCAATAGCATAGGCCAGCCTTCTCAAGCATAGGCCCCACTCGCTGGTCTACACTTTAATAATAAAAACCTAACCTAAAAGTTAGAAACGCAAGTAATTGCTTCAAAGTTTGAAATCAGCTGTTAATGGAAATATTCTAGCAAACAGCTGTTTTATCTGTTATTTTATTCAATTGGTTGCTATGGTAATAAATGTAAATACATGTGTTGGTTCATCAGTCTAGGTCTAACCGAAGATTTTTCAGAATAAATTTACAAATATTGAAATTAAAAAAATGTTTTTATCAAAATGAATTATAGCTTTTTACTCAGGGATAGTGTAGCTTTTTATTGGTGAAACTATTTTTTCAATCGGTTCAGTAGTTCCAGAGATTACCCCCTACCAACAAACAAAAATTGTTTACCTCCTTATAATATTAGTATAGATTGCTATAGGAACAATGTTACAATTTTATTATTTTTGTTTTAAAACATTGTTACGTAACATTGTACGTACTCGGTACTTTGTTACACAGCGTAGACGTGACTTTATATATCCTAACACTACATTTTCACGTAGTTTGAGCAACGCTAAAGGAAACCCGACATGTGGCCAATACAAGGCCAGCTTTGACCACGTGGTCTGAAAGAGCACATTTCATCGTCTGATGCAACTACTGTGTCCGATAAAGTCATTCAACTTATCTACAGTATAGCGGGAAACCGGCACGTCATTACTCAAACAGACCTTAACCGATTTCGACGAAATCCGAGGGCAAAGTTTGCAATTCCATTTCCAGGGCAAACTATTTCAGTTGACCTGTGTCGGCGTTTTTTACTGCGGGACAAATTTTTGTTTTATTTGAACAAACAAATTTTCTAAAAATAACCCGCGCTTTGTTCTTTCATTGGTATCAGTTATTAGGACTAATCGGTTACAAGTTTTAGCAACTGAAAGCAGTTGGGCGCCATTTGCTGACGAAAGGTTAATTGGATTCCGTAACTTGAAAAGAAAAATGGGAATGGAATCAAATTTGACATACATAGTTATAAATCAAACTAACCCGCGTATATTCCAAAATAACACAATATCGAATAAACCCTATATAGGCCCTATATTACACGATATGACAAAATATTTACATATACAGACAAAATATTTTTCTATTTTGACTACAGAAAAATCGTTTTTTTTTTGTCATTCCTATAGGTCAAAGAATAACCGGGTTATATAAAAAAAAACTGAAAACATAATTTTTCTTTTTTGTCCGTCTAACAAGAACGGTTTGATGTTTCAATGAAATTTGACATGCATAGTTATAAACCCACATACATTCTAATAAACCCCTGCTCGATTCGTTCACCAACCACCGTGGTGAAGCAAAAGCAAACAGATTATTGAATTCTATGGTATTTTCTCGAAACTTTTTTTACAATTTTACCAACATTCAAGCCTAAAATTACTCAAAAACCGTACATTTTAACAAAAAATGTCAAGACACCATTTTTGGAGCCCTTTTGATTCCCTATCGGATGGTGTAACTTTCAATCAAAGGATAATAGTTCAGTTATGTGTAATATTGGTTTGTTCAACCGGGCATCCTATACCAACACAGTAAATACTACAATATTGTATGTACATTATCTTTAATTTAGCTGTTATCCTTCATCCGATCGCTTTGACAGTTACAGCATCCGATAAGGAATCAAAAGAGCTACAATAAAGGTGTCTTGACATTTTTTGTTAAAATGTACGGTTTTTTAGTAATTTAGATTCAAAATTTTCAAACAGCCACCATTTTGAAACTCATTATTGGATATAATCGGTTATTTTTCATGAGATAGATCATTGTTAGATTATCCTTCATGCCATGTTGAACTCAATCAATCAAACATTTCTCTAAATATGAATTATTTTATAAATAAAAAGTAAAGCGGTCGGGAGGAACGAAGTTCATCACGCCTTTTCTTCAATTCTTTTACCAACCTTAACATACACACATAATTTACTGAATAGTAAAAAATAGTAAACTTTATTAATTTTTTACTCAGTTGCAAAAAGAGATATTGCAAAAAAAAACCTTAGCAATAAACACCCACAATGTATTTTACTTTAAGAAAAAAAATACAACTTTCGTTTTTTGACAAAAAGAACACAAAAACATGCTTAATAGTGAAGGTATGTTTTGGTTATTTAACATTGAAATTGGTACCCAACTTCGCCGTTTTGAATGTAGGGAGCCGAGCCTTAATTCAAATTGATGAACGTGTAGTTCTGAATCGCCATATATATAATAACATATTATGTAAATAACACATTTTTAACAAATAGGCCTACAGTTTTATAATCCTTATAATTGTACTCAATGACCGAGTTAAAAATCCCCTCAGCATAGTTAGGTATGCCTAGATAAAGTTTATTGTTTTTAAGTAATATTTTTTTAATTATGTATTTATGATGTGTATCTAATTAATCTGCCTGTGATTTTTTATGGGCTTTACTGGTTCCTATTTAAAAGATACATGAAATGACATGCTTTAATTCACAACATAAAAAGTATTAATTTTTACAAAGAATTTTATTTTAATTGATTCAATTTCTGGGTTTTCAAAGATAGCCTGAAACCCATCAATAAAATACAATTTGTTAATAAAAGTGTACTTTTTATAGTGTAGTTATTTTAAAAGGGTTTATCCAAAAAGGCGAAAAATTGACCGTTAAAACTAGACCCACTTATCTCTCAACGAAGAGCTCAGGGAAATTCTACGAATGTTACAATCCTATCTAGCGTTACATCAGCCGCTCACAGCTGTCTCGGATGTTCTGATGCAAGCGTCCATTACCGCGCCAAACAGGTGTTCTTCATTCACAAATAAAACTCCCGACATCCGGTGTCACATTGTTGCCAATATTACTGAGAGAAAACTTTACCGATTGTACTAAAAATACCCATAGTCTCGCTGGGTTTTTGACAAATTCTAATTTCAGATTGTGAAATTTTGTAAACTGTGGTTTTGTTCAGGACCAAAAATGAATTTCAATAAATTATTGCCATTTTATTTATAAAACCATTCTAGTCATCTTTATTTTATTTATAAAAGGTCGGAATAAACACCGACTTTTTACATATTATTAATAGTATAGTAGATTTTTCCAAATTTTCAGGAGTTTTGTCTTAATTTGTATTAAGTTTGTAGAGTTCGTTAAAACTATTCTTGGAATTTGAGTTATATTTTCTGGAGTTTTGTGATTAATTATTTAAACTTTTGTTAGTTGTTTTTCGAGTTATGGTAATATCTGGAGTTTATTTTAAACTTATGGAGTATTTTTGTGTCGAATTCTCTGGACTTTGTTTAATTGTTTACTTGAGTTTCATTTAAAACTTTTCGGAGGTTCTTTTTAGACCTAAATTTTCTGGATTTTTTTCGGGAGCTTTCTTTTTCTAATTTCTGGAGTTTTATGTATAATTTTCTTCGGGTTTGTAGGCTATACTTTTTTTAGCCTTTTTACATTTTCTGGAGTTTCGTCAAATTTTTGTCGGGTGCAATGCGTTACATTTTCTTTAGTTTTGTGAAAAATTTTCGTAGGTTTTCTGTACAATTTTCTGAAGTTTGTTTACATTTTCTGGAGTTTGTTTACACTTTTTAGCGTTGTTTCTTTAATCATTTTCTGAAGTTTTGCGACACATTTTATGGCATATGTTTGAATTTTCATTCGTTGTGAGAAATTTGTTTTAAATTTTCCTCGAGTTTTTTTTCTGAAGTTTCCCTTTCATTTTGTATCTCGTTAATTTCGGACGAGTTCTATAAAAATAGGATAGGCCTACAACAATAATTTGTTGTTCTTAGCTTCAGATATGGAATGTTTCCAAGAGGTTTTGGCGCCCATCTCTTCTGACTGTATAGTAATTTAAAACACAACTAAGCCTAATGCATTTTTTTCAAAATTTTCATCTACCGATCACTTATAAAAGTAGGCCTACGTATAAAATTACCTATTGTGAATTTATAAATTTGTAATAAATCGATGTAGTGTTGATAATTTGATTTATTCACAATAAAAAATAGTTTAAATAATATTATACATCCATGATCATCAGCTACTTAAAACGCATTTCATCCATCAACGTTTGCGCACATTATATTACGCATCCTACTACTACGCATGCGTACTGTCGGGCCACATGTTATAGTACGTTACGTCATGGCCGTAGTCAATGACGTCGAATTCCATTCATAACAAAAAGGCCGGTTCACACGCGGTACTACTGCGTTCTAACGCCAGATGCTCCGCCAGATGGCGGCGGAGGGAATGTTCACATACTTCTGGATAGGTTTCCGTAATTTCATAACCTAAAATTCCTGATTGCACAAAAATATATTCTATACAGACGCCTAACAAGTAAGAAAACTGACTGACCAGAGTTGCAAAGTTGAACGGCTACCCCATAGATGATATACGAATCCCTTCGGCCTTACAGTTTGACTTCGCAACGCTTTTTAAACGTGGAAAACAGCGCGATTTTACAAGCGATTATAAAAATGTCTCTAGTTTTTTAATCAAATGTACCTACCGCATAAAATCGAAAATTACACGTTCTCTCTGAATGGAAATATTTTAAACCAACCATTCACATCCCGAGATGAGTGTATGGCATTATAAATTTAATCAATTTTTAATTCGTTATAGTTCGTCTGGTTCCCCCAAAATCGATCAAACGTAAAATACCATAAAAGTACCTGGTTGAAATCCACGTGGTGGGTTTCACCGTAGGGGCGTCTTCTAATCCGAGGTTTACGGTCGATTTGTACTCTGCGAGCGAAGCGAAGCTCATAACCCGAGGCCACAGGGTCTAGTTACAAACGTTTTTCACTGAGAGTGCAACGAAGGAGCGCGTGAGTCGCAGCTGGAGGCTTAGGTGCAAACAAATTATACTAATATATTTCGCACACACAGGCAGCTATTCAGCGCAGTCGTGAGTAGACCAATTTCCCAAATATTTGGTTGAAACCGTTAACTATATAAACTTAATTTTGGAAATTCGCTCAACTCAGATCAACGGTTTAGCTGCTTGGTCGAATTATTAGCGAATTTCCATAGGAAAAATGAGCTATTGCCGTGACCCTTATGGTAAGACCCAAGGTCGGGAGTAGCGAATGAGCACCGATCATGGTCCCCAGAACACGTTTTGGGGTGTCATTAAAAAACATATACATATATATGTGTTCGCACTCTAACGGCCGCATTTTTAAGTACACACTTTGGTTCTTTAAGTAGCTCGGACGAGTTCGCTAGCCAAAAAACATTCAACAACCAGAAATAAATTTTTTTTTTAGATTTTTCGTACTAGAATAAAACTTTTTGGGGTTTAATTACTTTTTGATCGAATTACACCTAATCTTACTACATCGATGTTTGCTGAAACAAGTCCGTTTGTCCAGTCGTTGCACCGAACGGCCTACACCTTACATCAGCTAACGGGCCGCCGCGTTGCGACTTTTGCCCTCCGCCAAGGCCACTTTTACTACGACGCCAATAGTGTCACGTGATCGCCCCATTCAAGAAATGCAGTGCTAGTGTGCGATTAGATATCCTTGCGGGTCGTGAACTCTGACCCGCACGCAGTAACCCGAATAACGCGATCTGGTCACAAACAAAATTCGGTACACCGTTGGTTGTCCCCAGTCGCTCGGACGAGTTCGTTAGCCGAAAAAAAATCACACAACAGGAATTTGCCGTACTAGAACGAAACGTTTGGGGGTTTTATCTAAAAAAAATAATAAAAAAAATAAACATAGGAGATTATTCTGCACATACCCAAAAAATCTATACCGATCGTCGGCCTCGTAACAGACGTTAAAACCCTGCTCGTGGATTTGAACTAAGTACTTTTATTTACGTTTTGAATCAACTCCTATAAAAGCGAGTGTACGTCCGTACGTACGTGAGTAACATATAATATAACAGCTGATTTCACCCAACATCTGTAATACTCAAACAAACCCAGTGCAGCTTATAGTTTGGGGTTATGTTTACAACTCCTTAATCTTTGTTTCTACGATCTGTAAGTTTATTTAGTTTTTTAGACATTTAAACATTTCTCGTTTTAATTTGGTTATTTTCTCCAAATATTTAAAACTTTTGAGTTACAGTTATTTATTTAGATTTTTTCAAAATTGATTTCTAGTGGTTCAACTAAATACTCCCAAATATCGTTGTGTGGCATATTGTTTGAAAGCTTATTTAATTTTAAATAAAAAAAATATATTTTTTTAAATAATAAAGCAAAACTCGATTTCGTTGTTTTTTTGACCGCCATTTTTAATCGGTTAAAGATACGGATGTGCAAATTTCCACCGTCGGTTTTCTCTTGAAATTCTACAGCGAAATGACGTATCATATGACCACCTTCCCATTAAAAAAAAAAACAAAGTTAGATTCAAGATGGCCGATACATATTTTGAAATCTTAATAATAAAATAGCAGGGTATATTTTTACTCAGAGTAGGTTCCTCGATCGCATCTACCCGTGGGCGCCCATACCTATGGGCAGAGGGAGGCCACGGCCCCATCCCCTAGCTCCCGGGGAAAGGAAAATATGCATATTGTTAATTATAGTCGGGTATTTTTCTTTAAAGAGTTCAAACATTGTTTATTGAAAATACTCGCAATACGGGGTTTGGCGGGCGAAGCACGCAATGCATTGTGTATTTAAAATACTCCCAATATGGGAGTTGGCGGGCGAAGCACGCAATGTATTGTGTATTGAAAATACTCCTAATATGGGGGTCAGCGTGCGAAGCACGCAATGCT
>JAGFPH010001009.1:257765-279137 GCA_018207615.1 Philaenus spumarius | reverse complement strand
TGCGAAGCACGCAATGCATTGTGTATTGAAAATACTCCCAACATGGGGGTTGGCGTGCAATGCACTGTGCGTCGGCCGCTTCTCATAGTGTTCAGTGTCAAGCTCACATGTGCGTCCTTAGCAGTGAACGTGTTAAAAACGGTTTAAATTCAAATCCCCGATCCTGACCTGCCCCCCCCTCCCGTTTTCATGGCTACGGCCTTGGTCCCAAATAATTAACTTTTGACAGGTTCCAAAGCTGTAGAAAAAAAATTCTGTAAAACAGTGATTTGTTGACTAATTTGAACAGACTATATATTATGCTGACCTATTATGTTTCAAGTAAACAAGATTTGCACTTCCATTACAAAAAGAGATAATTATTCAAACCGTTATCAAGTTGGTTAAAAACTGACGATTGCAGATTTAACAGGCCTAAATGGAAAAGTAATTTATACTACAGTAGGCCTAGGTTTATTTTAAAATCTTACGAACATAACACCATAGGCGTACATCCCGTCAGAGGTCAACAGATAGCCTAATAATATCTCAAAACATGTTTTTACGTCGGTTTTTTGCCCAAAAAATCATCCCTTCCTCTCGAGCAGCTGTGATCTTCATAATCTTCACAGAAAATAAACATTAAAACAATAATCTGACAGGAGTACAATGGTTTTAAAATGCGTCAATCGTTATCTTACAGATAGCCTGACCTTTGGATTACAAACTACAATAGTACGTACGCATGTTAACTCTGTAACAAATATTCCTACAAACGATTCTTGTAGAGTTTATGGGAACCACTGAATTAAACTTAATGGGTTAATAAAACCAATTCTAGATTTTTGGGTAAAGACTACAGTAACTTATCTGTGTGACAATATTTTCCGCAAATTGGATTTGAGACATATGGGACACAACTCTCCGGATTTTTATGAAAGATGTTCATTGCAGTGCAGGGCGCCAAATTTTAGGGGGCGCCAGATTTTGGGGAGCGATTATTTCCAATAGACCCCTTATATTTTTAAAGTTACCCAATTTCTATTATATATATATATATATATATATATATATATATTAAGATTATTTAAGAGGGCAATCCACCACAAAAACAATTTTGTTTATTTTTAAAGCAAACCTAATTATTTTATGTTTTATATTTTTATGAGTGTTGATTATAGTGACTTTTCCATTTATAGTGACTTTTCCATAAGTATTTTCTCCCACCCCCACTCCCGGGCCGTGGGGGGGGGTAATTTTTACGGATTTAACTAGACTTCACTGTGGCAGACATAACTCAATTTGTATTTGAGATAGCATCCTCATATTTTTTTTTAATTTTGAAAAGGTCATTCCATTTTACAACCTGTAGTATGGATATTAAATTATATAAAATATTTCTGTAAAAAATATGTTATTTAATTTTTTTATAAAAAGTTTAGTAAAATCTTTTTTTAATCATTTCTTAAAATCTTTATTATAGGAACTAATGTACATCCATACTACAGGTTGTATAATGAAATGTCCTCTTCAAAATTTAAAAAAAAAAATTATGAGGCTATCTCAAATGCAACTTGAGTTTTGTCTGCCACAGTAAATGAAAACGTGTGAAAACAAAACTTTCGGAAAACGGCCTAGAAAAAGACTCAGTTATTTGAAGAATATACATGTACGTGTTTCGTTTTTAGATAAAATAAACTAGTTATAAGCATATTATCTATACTTATTATATATCAAATTATTCAGAAAATCGCAGGGAACAAAACTAGGTGAAAAAATTAAAATTGTAATTTTTTGTAATTTTTATCAATATTAAGGTGGTTTATCAACCACTTAACACCTATATAGTTTGTCAATTTGAAATTTAGTTAAAAATGTATTTATTTAAATTTCTATAATTGTATTGTTTTTCTACAAAAGCGCTACTGTTCAATAGCACTTTTTACATGTTGTTTTTTTTTAAAGTAGTCTACACTAAAGTAAACCACATTTACTGTTACAATTCTATTCGTACATTCGTGGGAAATACAGACATTTGTTGAATTCATTGAGGCTACGGCCTTGTATGTAAAAAGATACTTTGATAACATACTGATTGTAGTTATATTTTTATTCAGTTACAGAGATCAGTGTCAGCAGAAAGTACTACAAGTTCTACGAATAAAGTCTGTATGGGCAACAGTCCTTGTGGATGGGCAGTATACATCCCCTTCTCCAGGACGGTAGATTACTTCATGAAAAATACGTAAGTTTATTATTATTTGCGCCCAATGTAAACAAAAGTCGGTAATGTAAACAAAAAATCCTTCCGGCTCAGAGGGTACGTTCAATGTTCCCTTTTTTCTGAAAAATTTTTAAACGGGACAAGTTAAAATAGTGATCAAATTTTGGACTAAACCAATATAACCAACGATTCTATTTATGGCAGTTTTCGCTTCTGTACTAAACCAACACAGGTTTTTGAAAATCTTCGAGAAAGGCTTATTTTATTACAATTTTAATATCTGTTGTTAAATATTAAAGTTAAACAGTTAATTTGTATTTAAAGTCTAACAAACTAATTTTAGCTTATGCCTATACTGAACCAACACACGTTTTTTAATGCATTTTCATTCATTACCAAAGAAATCAAATTAGCAAATTTAGACATACATTAAAAAAAATTGAGAAGCACTATGTCCATTTTTAGAGGTACACTAATTTAACACAACTTACAAAATTAGGAAGTGCAATGTCGATTTCATGAATAGCTTGACGTGAATAAATCCATACAGCTATTTTGAAAATATATGAAAAAACGTGTTTTTTTTTGTACATCAGTAAAAGATGTTATAAGAAATATGTATCCAAAATATACTTCTTACGTCCAAAGATAAACGTATTTTAAAACAAAATGAAGGATAACTGGAATTTCTTTCTGTATGTACAGAGTGTTTGAACGAACTCTACGAATACCTTAAGACAGGTGTCCTTAACCTGGTGTTAGTAATGGGTCACTAGGGGTTCTCAAAAAGAAAATGTGTAATGGACATGTACATCGTATAGCGTTAAATAATTAACAAAATATTAATATTGACCAAGAAACATAATAAATTATAAATAAAAATTTAGCACAGAATATGACAAACATATATAAGCAATTTTAAGTCACATATTAAACTAGTATGTAGTAAATAAATATATTGAATATAAATATATATATAACTAGGGGAGAACCCTGCGTGCTCCGCACGCCAACCCCATTTTAACCTTCTATACACATAATCATGTTATGTTTTCTACATAATAAAGGTGTGGGATTAATAATAAACCCAAAGCTAAGATGGTAAATAATGTTAAATGTCCAAATCAATCAATACATATATTTTATAACAGCAGTTACATTAAAGGTTAAAAGAACCAGCAAGGCTCAGGTCTAGACTTAAACAAAAACCTAATCTAAAAGTTAGAAACACAAATAATTTTTTAAAGTTTGAAATCAACTGATAATGGAAATATAATATCAAACAGCTGATTACTATTATTATCATAGTCAATAAAAATATTGAATGCCACTCACATTTTTGTTAGATATTTAGTATATTTTCGTTGTTTTTACGTCCAATAGATGCTGCTGTTTTTTAAAAAGTGTAAAAAAACATGCTTGTATTCGAATGTAATGTGCCAAAATTTCAACGTAATCGGTGAAGAACTTTCAGAGATTTGTGATATTGAACATTTACATTTCTATTTATGTAGATAGTGAATATAAATGCATGTCTGTCATGGCGATTAAGGTTTCATTGTCTTCCCCATCCAAATAACTGGTAGAAAAAACTTTTTCGTCCAACACATTTATAAAAAATAAAAAATACAGAAACAAGTTGAATGCTGCCCCAGACATAAGACTATACATGGCTTCTTTTGATCCTAACTTCAAAAAATTGTGTGCAACAAAGCAAGGACAGGGCTCCCGCTAATATAAATTGCAAGTAAAAGAAGAGACGGAAGTGTTAAAAATTTAAAGTAATTTTCTCTCTGAAATTATAATGAAACTAATTATTTCAATTTTTGTTATCAATAAACAACTTTGTGTTACATTTTAAATTTAGTATTGAAGTGTTATGGCAAAATACAGTACTCATGTAGGTTTAAACTGTATTTATTGCTAACCCTATAACTGCACTGACTCTAGACTTGCACTAGATACGAATTATAGTCCGGGAGTACAATTCATGAGAAGAAGTTGGTAAGGCTGAATGAGCTATCAGCTTTCCCTGCATGGGAAAATATATAATTTTAAATTATTAAATAATTAGCGTTGTTAAGCCTAGATTTCTTTCAAATTGAATTATCACTTATATTTATTTGTTTGTTAAATTATTCTACAGTTTAAGAGCTGAATTTTTTACTTCTAAGGAACTTCATATATTTACTAAATCTTTATCATTAATTCCATCAAGCTTCCTTTTGAACTTTCCCACTCTTTTCATACAATAAATTCCAATTAGTTATGTAAAAAAAGTTGATTTCATTATTTTACAATCAAAATTGGCCGACCACATGAGATACTAGCAATCTTAAATATACCTTATATTTTTTGTTTTAGTGGAGCACGCAACTGCCAAGCCCTTACAAAATTCGTCTCATTTCGAAGTTTTGCAATAAGGTTTTAGATGACAAAAATTGTTGTCCTTAATGACGTGAGCTAATCTCAAAGGTCGGATTTTTCCCACAAGATTAACATGGAACGAATTTAAAAACCATTTCTATACAAAACAGCTGTTTATAATAAGAAACAAAGTAATCCAGCTGCTTTCGTGGATGTAATAATGATGTTTATAGTATTCAGGAGGTTATAAAAACATTTCTATACAAAACAGCTGATTATAATAAGAAACAAACTAATCCAGCTGCTTTTGTGGATGTAAATAATGATGTTTATAGTATTCAGGAGGTTATAAAAACATTTCTATACAAAACAGCTGTTTATAACAAGAAAAAAACTTATCCAGCTGCTTTCATGGAAGTAAAAATGATTTTTAAATAACAGATAATACAGTTGATTCGGATGTCCAGCTTTTAGTACAAAATAATATTTTAAGTTGGGCCTATACTGAACCAACACATGTTTCGACACACACCAACCAATAAAAACTTGGTTAAGGAATTTAAAAACAAGAAAAAACTATGTTACATTCTAATTAAAAATAAATAAGACATACAGTAGACCTATTTATTGATAATATACGGTAATTGATAGTGAGTAACTTTTTGGTTAGGTTTTTGATTAAGTGTACACCTGAGCCTTACTGTTGTTATAAAATATACGAAATAATTTGATTTGAACGTTTAACATGATTTGCCATCTTAGTTTTGAGGTTATTATTAATCCTACACCTTTATTATAAATAAAACATAACATATGTTTTTAGAAGGTACCAACGGGTGTTGGAGTGTGGAGCACGCAGGGGTCTCCCCTAGTTTAAAGTATTATGTGAGTGGTTTTTATTTTGGTCCAGAAAAAAATATTTCAAATATTGGCAGACAGTTTAGAAACACCCTGTAGATTTTCTTAATGGTTTTTACAATATTATACATTAACAAAATTTAACATCCAAAAATCACCTGTTCCACTGTCCAAAAGAAATTGTAATTTAAAAAATATTTACATGCCTTGTACTAACATTTGTCTTTATTTCGTTACAGATGTGAATGTCCCAAAGAGAAGGAATGCTTGAAAACTGATGACGACCTCTCAGTAAGTGCCTACGTCTATCGTTGCCGTGTGGATACATAATCAACACTGTTGTCGACATCGACAAAATCATCTTTATTGACAGATATGTTCCTTTCGATCAACAAAAATACAGTTGCCTAAGACTGAAGGATTTGGATATGTAATTAATAAATATTATAAGTACAAATAATACATTGTAAAAACTAAATTTAGTACGATTTAGTTTGTTTGATAAATCGACCACTGATATTGATGTTTTATTAGATGTGATCAACAACGATAAGGCATTTTAAATTAGCCCTTAAGGGTGTGCAATACCATGACAAAACAGCCTCATATTTTATGGAATTTTGATAGGAATCGTTTTGACCTTAGTTTTCTATGTATTACATATTGAAGTTTACCACATTTACATGTGGCATCAATTAACAATTAGATTGCCATTTATGAGAGCGTAAGTGCTTACAAATAATTTCTGATCATGCTCTTACTGTTGGAATAGCACACCACCAGTCTCCTCAAGGACTCGGATCACTCAGTCCGATGAATTTACTCGAATGGTATTGGACACCTTTAAGAGACGAAATTTGTTTGTCGTTTTTCTAAAAAGGCTACCCGAGAAAAAACTGTGCAGCCTTTTTGGCATAAAACTTCAAATGTATATTTTGTAGTGTTTTAAATTAAATGACTTGAAGTCAAAAAAATACATTTTTTAGTCTTATAGTTACAAACTAGAAAAACATAAAATTTAAAGTAAAAATTTCACTAGCTGTGTGAATATTAATCGAATCTTATGTTTGACGACAATTTTTTGGGCCAAGCATTGTTTAAATCCTTTTTACGGTTAAATAGGCCTATTGCACGATTTTATTTTTGTTTAAAATGTTTTTTATAGTTTTTTAGTAGAAAATGTAAAAACAAACAATAATGTTTAACCCATTTTTTCCACAAAAAAAACTCACTGAATACACCAAAACATATCCAATTCTTCAGATTTTCTTATAAAGAAACATACCTCATCAACGAAAATGATTCTAACAGAACGTTCCTCTGGCATACCATGTCAACTTTAGTTTAAATTATATTCTTAAATACAATTTTATATTTATTTTTTTTAAACTGTTGCCTAGAATTAGAAATAGATTTGTTGTATACGACTACTTGTACATATTTCACTGTTGTGTGGAACAAATATTTAGACGATAGAATTAGACGCAAACTTAAACTTATTAATTTATGAAGCTAAATAATTTTATTTATTACCTTAAAAAATAATTTATGACTTTTACTAATTCATTATTTATTTAGTTTTGTGTTACTATTGGTAAACTGAGTTTTAAAACACAGATTCTAAAATTGACGCTTCCGTACGATGATTTTGAACTTTTGCGATTGGAGTATTTAAAATCCAAAAAGATCTTTTCTGCGGATATGAGTCAATGACATTTTCTTGACGTTAGCTAAAAAATTAAAATCATTTAGGTTCATGACACTAATCTCATGACAACTGCTGTGAATTGAAAAATCACGAAACCTTAACTACAAGTACAAAATAAATTGAAATAAATATAACATAAAAATTCAAACTTACCCAATTGCAGTGGTTCTAAGTCGCAGACTAAATTCTTCCAATCGAAAAGTTCAGAATCTTCCACACTGTTTTATCTGCGGTCAGAATTATTCAATTACAAAAATTGTTTACATCGCACATTTCCAACAAACAATATAAATAGTCTAGAATCTATTCAGATTTGACCACAGATGAAACAGTTCAAGTTATTATACAAGCTCTAATTTTAGCTAATCAGTATTGTTAGTATAAAGAGTGTACTTAATCAAAACTTAGTCTAAAGACTTAATACTTAATTAAGCTCATAGTAACTTTGTATTGTATTCATTTTAATACTTTTTTTATGTATCCTAGAATAGAATTAAAATGTTAGAATTTAGTCGCGTGAAGTAAAATTTAATAATTTGCTTTTCCGTTTTAGAAAGATTTTCCTTTTGTTCAGTAAATTCATAACAGTTCATCGCCTTCTAAACGTATTCAAACACAGTATTTTTTTTACACACATTTAGGTTAAGCGATTCATATATTTTAAGATCATATTTCCTCTGGAATAGTTTTTTTAGTTTTTTCTACCTATTGTTTAAAACAGAGATTTTGTGCCATTGACAAATTTTCAAGTAATAAATAAAAGATTAATATAAAACGTTTTTAGTGTTCATTTACCTTTACCACTATCCTTTTATAAATTAATATTACATGGCAGCCGAAACTTCTCTTGAATGATCCGGGCCCAAAGACCAGGGGTGGATCGATGGTGATTCCCCCATGGCCCGGATTTTTCAATACACAATGCATTGCGTGCTTTGCATGCCAACCCCCGTATTGGGAGTATTTTCAATACACAATGCATTGCATGCTTCGCACGCCAACCCCCGTATTGGGAGTATTTGCAATACTCCATAAAATCCCCCAGCGCCCGGACTTTTCCGAAAATCCAGTAAATCCTAAAAGGTGTACCCACAAATTTTTCTCATAATTTATACCAGTTTAAACAACACTTACTTGGAGAGAAATAAGGGCCTGTAGTTTTCGTAATACATATTGATTCTCTAAGGACCTAGAATTACAAAATTTGAACAACAAATTTTCATTTTTGGGGCAGTTTCATGACGTGAACGTAGAAGGTACGTCAACTGCTGTGGAAAAACCCAAATATCCTGCTGATGTCTCTCAAATATTGTTACTTGAAAACATGTATGAAGCAAATTTTAAATCTCGCCTGCCTCTATTGAACTTGTTAAATACCATCAGCGTGGAAAAGTTAGGAATACTCTTCCCAAAAGTATGTATCGACCTGCGTATATTTTGGAGTTTCCAGTGGAGAGGGTTCAAAAACTTCCATCAATCCTGCTCGACACAAACCAGAGTTTCAGGGCTAACAATTCTATGCTTGGAAGTTAAAAATCATATTTCTGAATAACCAAACAAATTTTTCATTCGGAGGTATGAAGGAAAACTATAACTTTTCAAATAATAGTTGTCAGAATAGTCTTTTTCAAATTAAAATTACTTAATACATTTTTAGGACTGCTATTTTCATTTTTGTTGCAACAATCTAAGCACTTTATTTTGGATTTTTTTTGTTTTTTCATCTTTTTTGTACAGCTCTGGAGTGTTTTGTGTAATAAATTTTAATGTTCGACGACCTCAATTGAGTAATTTATTCATTGTGTCTGAAGATGGTATAAAAGTCCCGAAACGCGTTACAAACACAAATAATGAGGTCACTTGACGGAAACAAGGTATGAAACTTTATTTTAACCAATTAATGACCCGGATACTGAAAATTAATTTATTTATTTATTATGAATTGACAACGGTCTGCCTTCCCAAGAGCTGGTGCATTTGCCTGAACTTTATATTTAAGGCTCAGTAGGAGTGAAAACATCTGGTGTGCACATCACACAACTTTCCTTACCAAAATAGATGCTGTATCAATTATCAAATTTCTCGAGCGAGAGATTGATGATACCATTTTCGAGTTAATAGGAGTATCCTTTTCGAAGAAAGCGGTACTAACTTCAAAACGGTTAATCCCACGGACCTGATTTTGGTCTCAATCGATTTCTAACCTCACAAAATGTCAAATTTGATACCAAATACGGCTAGTTTAAAAAAAGACATTTTTACCCCCAAAAACGCCCTTTTTGGGGGCAATTTTTGAAAAAATGGAAAAAGTTGAGTGGGGTATCGTTTTTGACATTATTTTGGACGCTGAATCGAATGAGACCATTTTCAAGTCGATAGGAGCAGCCATTTCAGAGATAAAAACAAAATAACTTGGTTTTTGTAATAACTTTTTTCAACGAATTTTTAACGGTCTTTCGCGTACATAGGGTGTTAAGGGGGTCGGAGTAGAGTATGTTAGCAAAGTTTAATCAAAATCGTTAGAGGGAATTTGGAGTAAATACCAAAAATGTGCTAAAAACTGCTCCCACGGTAAGACACCACCTCCGATTTGCTTCAAATTTACATGGGTTTAATTGTTTACATGTTTGAAGATATCCTGTAAATTTCAGTTCGATCCGTCCAGCCGTTTGCCCTGTGCACTCCGGACACACACACGCACACACAGACACACAGACAGACCAATTGCCAAAAATGCATTTTTTGGACTCAGGGGGCCTTGAAACGTAAAGATATTATGAAAACTCGACATCGAATTTTTGGGTCGATCGCAATACTTACCTTACCTAGTATAGGGTAAGGAAAGTAAAAATGTTTCAGAGTTGGCCGCACCTCTCCAAGTGGCAGAACTATACACTACTAGCATTGAGTTTGTGTGTGTTTCATTCTTCCGCGCTACCAAATATAGGGCAGCTTCATAAAGAGGGTTTACAGACGTAACCCTGACTGTAAACGTACTGAAATGTGCATGCGTGACAATGAAATGCTATGGTGGATGGTGGTAAATGTAAATATATTGGAGAAACATATGTTAGTTCGGTCTAGGCCTAATCTGAAATATTGTTAAATCTCAGCAGGAGTGAACAAATTTCTGAGTTGACCGCAGCTCTCCAAGTGGCAGAGCTGTACACTACTAGCATTGAGTTTGTGTATGTTTCATTCTTCCGCTACCACATATAGGGCAGCTTCATAAAGGCGGAAACTAGAGGGTTTACAGACGTAATCCTGACTGTAACATGCTGAAATGCGCATACGTGACAACGTATGTGAGTAAGTGTTATTAAACACAGCTGTCTCTCTCACATTCAAAATGAACGGATATTTAATTTTTCTAGTATTCCTCCGCGAGCAACAAGTTGATGTGATAATCGCCAGAGTGCAGGCTAAACACTCGAGTAAAAATACAAATTCGGCGCGTACATGTTTCCACAATAAAGAAGATGTTTTCGTCATAAGTAATCCAAATTTGTTGAAAATACTTTTATTTGAAAGATAGTGAAACTTTGAATGTGGTGAGCTTTTTAAATTTTTGATATTAGCATTATTGAATAAGACAAAAAATCGTAAACTTTGATTTAGACTTGAGTCCAAGAACAAATTTTGTTAAAAACTAAATGATATCCACATTTGGACTGTCCTAACCTTTAAAACGACACATTCAGAGTAATTGTCTGATCATTATTACGCCAGTAATCTGGTTACCGAGATACGCGTTTTAACATTGCTCTTATGGAAGTTGAAATTCTAGATGGTAACTATGTCTGCCAAGAATTAACATAATAACTGATATGGTGTTTGAAATGAAAGTTGTGAGTAAATAACATATGGTAAGAAAAAATTACTTAAAATAATACTAATCTACTTTTCAATGAGATAAAAGGTGAGACCTATAGGTCACTCTGAAAGTCATCATAACATTGAAAAACCAAAATAATCTTGCAGTCATTTACTGGTGACCTATAATCACATATGAAAGGAGCTGTGTGTTGGCTTGCATTACAAAACTGATGTAAACAGTCCATAAGTTATGATTACATAACGCTTATTATTATGATCGGTTACAATCAGGTGATTCATGTTTGAATGATAAATTGGAAAGTACAGAGTCGGCTGATCTCTGTAAATGAGTTTGTTTACAATTTCCTCTCTACGTATTTATCTACTCCATGACCTATATTTTTACATGTTTTTTTCAGCTTGACTTTTCCGGGTCAAATCTAGCAACCGATGTTTGGGATAATTCTACTGAACCGATTCCCCTTCTATCTTCGAAGCCTTGTGTATCGATGACAATACAATCACCTTTTGAGCAGGGTGACGGTTGGTCGTATAAATACCATATAAGAAATAAACCGATTGACATAAACTTTGATAATTAGCACAAGTAGAAGATAGTGACGAAACGATTGTAAATCCAACGGGTACAAATGGGGTAACCAAACCAACTCAACAAATCTCAATTCTAATAACTGCCAATAAAATTAGAGTTCTTAAATTTATAGAAATCATAAAATACAAAAACTAAAAAGTAGAAAAAATCAGTATATGCATAAAACAAAAAATTATCAGTGTACTTTTATGCATGCACTGATGATTTACAATAAAATAAAGTAGGCGTGCAATAAAATAAAGTACAATATTGTTACACTAGCAATATTAGAAAACTGATAAAATAGCAATTATGATAATAAAATAAAAACAAAAATAATAATATTTACAATATACATTTTTCCATTCCATGATTTCAATTTCAACTGTTTTATTTGTCTGAAGAACACAGGCGTGAATCTAGAAAATGGTCCACTTTGCCTTCATTCCATGTCAGTTCAACCACACCATGACACCCACCATCTCAGATTTTGATGAAACTTGGCATGGTTGTTCTATTCATTGATGTAAGTAACCATGCCAAATTGTTTTGCGCTATCTCTAACGGTTTAGATTTTACAGCTTCTTAAAAGTTTTGGGTTATTGAGCTTTTTATGGCTCGGCTGAAGAAGAATAAATTTGTTTTCCGATGAAAAATAAATTGCATCTTTGTTAGTTACTAACCAATATAGATGAAACTTTTTTTGAATATACATCAATATGTCAGGAATAATTTTTAAAATGGACAAAGCTACCAAGTGTTTATTTAGGACCAGAAAAAAATCTTAAAGTTTCATTTATAGGATTTTCAAAACAAAATGCAGGGTTCTACGATAAATGGAATATCTCCTTAAGGAAAAAGGATAAACATGAAAATATTTTTTTGTTTTTGTTCTAAGAGATGTGCTCTATTACATAAAACAGTAAAATTAGTGGTTTTTTTTACTAATTTATTATTTTTTCTCACTTCAAATCCAAAACTTTTATATTTTATTTTTTTAATTAATAATCATAAAACTATTCAGTAATCAAGTAGAAGTACTATTACATAGGCCCTAACTGTATTTTAATTTTGAGTTAAAATCTATTTTCTAAGTATGTTTGAATGCTAGTTAAATAAAGTAGGATGCAATTCTTACCATTGAAACGTTTTTAGTACATTCCAACTTTTCAATACTGTCAAATTTTGATTGGACACATATCATACATTCTTGAGAAAACTGATAGGTTCTTCCAGTCCTTGTTTTTGGGGGTTCCACCACAGCAATATGAGGAAAAAGCACAGCACATGCATCTTCCTTCTTGGGTCAAAAAAATTACGGCGATGGTCCGCAGGGATGTAGAAACTGTACCGTGACATCTTTTTCTTCAGCGTTTATCTCACTCGCCATGCCAAACTACCATAAGCTGTCATAAACACAAGCAATAAAATATCCAGGGTTCAAATCTTCTAATTTCACGAGAAAGTTTTGCTGTTTGTTAAATAATTTTAAAACAATAGCTGCTTTGTCATCCTTGCTAATTCTTCTAGCCGCAATTGTCCCAGAATCATCTAGTGGCTGAAAGTTGTGAAGTGATCTTGTCCCTGGAAGAGTTTGAACGTCTTTGAAACTGCTTTCCAAAGCAAGACGAGTTAATTCAACTGCTTCTTGAGAAATAAAGTAGAAACTGACTTTTTAAATTCTGGTCTTACAAAAATCAAACATATCAGTCACTGTTATTATTTGATTTTTCAGGGATCTTTGAAGACTTTCCCTTCAAGCTAAGCGTTTCACAGTACCTCCTATTCTGTCACATTCCGTTTTGTCATGACTGGTTGCAAAAATGACCACTGAGCTCTAAATTGAAAATCTTTCTCATGCTGACACAGCTTTATAAAGTTGAATTTATTTTTATACTGGGCAGCACACCCATCACTAAATGAATCTCTTTAATGTGTGGATGGTTCTGATTCAAAAAGGCAGTCACAGTTTTTTGGATTTCGTGCACCATACTTACGTCATGTTTGAAGTCATTAGGTATGATGCAAAGAAGTAGAACAAGTCATTGTCAGTTGCATCCTTGCATTGAATGATTACAGAATGAGTAGTGCATGAATCTGAGGTCCAATGGTATCCTTGGGCTTCTTCTTGTGTAGTGAAAGCATAGTTTTCACTGAAGTCCATTGAGATGACAGCTACATTGGAAGGAGCTGTTTCCTTTAAACTTTTAAAAGTTGTTCCTTGTGATTTGGCAATGAAAGAATTGGGTACGGTATTAGTTTGTTCAGTTTTTCAACTAACGTTTCAATAAATTCATCAACAGAGATTGAACTACATATCACATCAGTTCGATCTGTGGAAACCCACTGACTGTACTGAATAACGTCTTCATCATCTTAGTCTTTAAACTTTGACTGTAAAAGATTATCTTTTGTTGGACATTTGTCACAATGCCTTAACATACATTCTCTTGTTGCTTCTACACAAACCATGTGTAATATCAGTTCTTTGTAATCCTCCTCTAGACCGACTCAATGAATCAATAAAATGACATTCTGGTGGATTGTGCATACAAATACTAAGTGTGTGCCGCTAGCACCAGCCAAAACGCACCACTTAGGTCTCAAGGTACAGAATTTTGAAAGACCTATTTTCAAATGAGGATGCACCCATTTAAAACTTGAGTAAGCTCACGAAGATTACACAGAATCTTTAATTTGATAGTTTTAAGAATTAAGTGATTTGAACTTATTTACCATTATCATTTACCTAAAAACTGTTTCAATGATAAGAATTATAAACCATATTTATTTAGCTAGTATTCAACCATATACTTTAAACAGGCTTCAAGATTATAAAACTATCTAATGTTCCTATTTCTACTTCATAAAATTTTATTTATATAATTGTTAGTAAAATTAAATAATTAAAAACAATTTTGTTTTGAAGTGAGAAAAAATAATAAAGGAGTAAAAAACCCACTAATTTTACTGTTTCATAGATAGAACACATCTCGTAGAACAAAAACAAAAAAATATTTTCATGATTATCCTTTCCCTTTAGGATATATTCCATTTATCGAAGAACCCTCAATTTTGTTTTGAAAATCCTACAAATGAAACTTTAAGACTTTTTCCTGGTCCCAAATAAACACTTGGTAGCATAGTCCATTTTTAAAATTATTCCTGACATATTGATGAATACTCAAAACAAGTTTCATCTATATTGGTTGGTAACTAACAAAGATGCAATTTATTTTTCTTTAGCCGAGCCATAAAAAGCTCACTAACCCAAAACTTTTAAGAAGCTGTAAAATCTAAACCGTTAGAGATAGAGCAAGACAATTTGGCATTGTTACTTACATCAATTAATAGAACCATGCCAAGTTTCATCAAAATCTGAGATGGTGGGTGTCAAAATCATTTTTTTGTGGTTGATTTGATATGGAATGACCCGGAGCCTCCCTTTGAAAGAATATATAAATAAATGAACCAGCTGTCGTAAAATATTTTATTGAAAAATATAATTTTAGCATTGACTGAATATTGTACAACTATTAGGTAATAGTGTAGACATCAATGTATTTTGGATTGCCCAAAAAGGAAAATAAAACGTTCCATCCTCTCCCTTCAAGATATAAAAATTTCACCGTCGATTGTGCTGCAAGCAAGCCGAGAGATGAGGCAACCTTGTAACTTGGCATGGGAAAAAAGCTGATGAGCGACTTGACAACCCTGTACGGTAGGCCTTAATGGTTGGAATCAGTACCAGTAGATGTTTGTTATTTGTTAGTAGTAGAAGAGTGTAACTCGAAACTGTACTTTTACATATTTACTTGTGGTTTCTGTGCTGTTTGTTTTACTACCGATGCGATGTACAAAATGTGATTTCAACAATATATAATGCTAAGTAAATTTCTGTTTACACATTCAGTCTTGAGCAGTGTGGTTAGACAGATCAGCTCTTGGCATACCGCAGCTAATACACTGCTTTAAAACGAGTTTACCGGTATACTAATAATTAAAACACTTAATCACTCACTATTGTAAATCTAGTGAAAGATAATCAATCATAATTGTAGGTTAGTCCCATATATGCTAAACAAACTTGATCCTCCTATAGTTAATTTACAACCAATTAGTTGCTGTTTTGACACTAAAAAAGTTTTATTTAATTGTGATTTACAAGTAAAAAATAAAATGTAAATTAAATTTTATTTATTCAAAGTGTTTTTTCATCCTATGTTATGTATTATATAACCTATTCATTAAAATACGAGGGTCATTCAATAATTACAGAGACAAATTGGTCTGGAGATAAACCCATTTATTTTTACAAAACAATACTTTTTCTACTTTTCAACATGATCCCCTTGAACATTTATACACTTGTTCTAACGGACTGCAAGCTTTTCTATACCGACTGTAAAGAACTCTTTATCTAGCTGTTTGAGCCAATTTCCCACAAACTTTTTGACATCCTTGTTATCCTGAAACCTCTTCCCACATAATGCCTCCTTCAGTGGACCAAACAAATGGAAATCACTAGGTGCTAAATTGGGACTGTAAGGGGGATGAGGCAGTACTTCCCAGCCCATTTTGTCGATGGTTTCACGTGTTAGTTGAGCAGAATGAGGACGTGCGTTGTCTTGCTGGAGAATCACACCTCTCCTCTGAGATCCACGACGTTTCTCTCTCATGGCTGGCTTCACCTTGTTCAAAAGCATATCCGAGTGGCTGTTTATTGTACGCTGCTCTTCAAGATAGTCACAAAAAACTGGACCTTCGGCAATAATATAATGAACGTTTCATAATATAATGAACGTAGCAAAACATAGCTTCCATTTGTAGGCCTACGTGTGGTCCTAATGAGTTGAGAGGGAAAAGAAGTATGTAAAAAGAAAGAAGCGGAAAGCGTTATATAACTGGATCGTTATAGACGGCGCCACTTCTTTAAAAAGCATTGAAATGGCAAGCAGACTTTGTCACAACTGCGAAAAAAATCCAGTTTTTTTATTTTTACGAGTACAAAAAGCAAAGGAGCAACTAAACCAAAACTAGCTAAGCAGCTACCCTACTATAAGATCACACAAAAAACAGTTTGTAAAATAATGTTTCAACCAAATTTACAATTAAATATCAAAACAGAATCATCCACTAAGCCAAATTAACGATCACGGTTCTTAAAACCTCTCAAAATCTTATTTCAAACATTAAATTTCATTTGGACTAAACGGCTTTTGATTTTGAAGAAAACTCCAACACAGAATCTCACAACAATTGTGTTTCAACGACAATCGCCATCTTCATCTTCAGTGATACAATAAGAGCTACAATAATCAACTGTAATGTATTAGCTGTGGGATTCTGAGTACAAGTATTTCTTCAATTCTTCTCACAAGTCAAGCTCAGTATTTGCCTATAAAAAGCTTTTATTCAGATAATAATTTTAAATGTTGCAAATGTAAAAAAATATAGTCATTCATCATAATTAAAATTTGTATCATATTCACTCACGCCACACATATTTTTAAATATTTATATTGTTCTTAGATTAACTGTTTGGTTTAAGTTCTATTCGTATTCTGTTTAAAGTTTCTTTTTTTTTGTAAAAATAGTCACAAGAAGAAGTTTAATTAAGCAAGAAGAATATATAACCGCCAGGTAAAAATACTGAATAGTTAATTGCAGTGGCTTAAATACAGGGGATAGAGGGGATCAATCTCTCCTAATTAATAAACAAATAAAAAGTCATGGTACGGAAGTGAATGACACTGTAAAAATGCCTTTAAATTTACACATTAATTGGTTTATTAATGTTTGTCAATAAACACGTTTAAATATACAAAGGTCAGTGGTTTATATTCATTTTAAACATTGTCTTCTCTAAAATATGTATACCTACACTGTATTTAACATTTTAGGATTATTAGTAATTAATTTAACTTAAACGTTATTACACTTACTGCACTTTTAGGCCTACACTATAAAGTCCTTTAGTTAGATTTTTTTAAATAAGTTTTGTTTGCAAAATTAAAGTATTATACAAAATTAACGAAGGCTGATTTTCAATCTTGTGTACAAATATTTAACATCATACTCCTTTCTTTTACTTAGAAACTTATTTTATACAAGATTTTGCTACTCTATAACTTAAACAACAAACTGTTTAGTGTTTGTGTCGGTAAAATCTAATATCTGTCACAAATTGTTTAAAAAAGTATGATATTTTATCTTAAAGTACTAGCACCAGTAGGCTCTAAAATGTTTATATCTAGCCAGTAATTTTTTGGGACAGACTTTTTTATTTTATACCCCCCCGTAGAGCTCCTAACCAGATGACCCCCCCCCCCCCCCATAAGCTACTCCTATTTACGCCACTGGTTAGTTGTAAATATTTGTAAAATCATTTTGTTACCAAAGCACAAGGTACAATTTCAACTGTCAATCTGTAGAACACTTACTGTTACAGTAAAAATTTGATTAAGTTAATAACATTAAATACAGTACACAATATTTTTTTGTTTGGGATTGGGATACAAATGTCAGTTTATTCACATAAACTTAAGCTACTTAATAATTTGAATGGCAACTAACAACAAAATTACGTTGTATTTTATTTGGCTGCGCACTAAAGAGTTTTAGGCTTTAAATGAAAACTAAGAACAATTTTTAAGTCAATATAAAAATCTTAATTTTCAATTCATTAATTCAAGAACTTAACTTTTGCTATTAGAATACTGTAATTAAATTTAATTTTATAAAGGTACAATTTTAAGATCTTAATAAGATATTCAAACAATTACCTTAATTGACGTTTTAACCGGGGGAGCGGCCAATTATATTTGTTCCAGGGCAATTGTACCTATGGTTTCACATGAACCGGCTAACTCAACAGCCCTGAATTCGCATAAATAATAACAACATAGTGTTAAGTTTTTATGTAGGCCTACTACAAAAGAAATATGTCATATTTACTTCTGAAAAACATAGGCCTACCTAACAAAATAAAGGTCTGCTAGTAGGGCTAATTTTCCAAAACTGCTTAATTTGATATAAACCGATTTTACTCTTTTTTCTAGGCATAATCATAAACAAATTCCAAGCAATTTAATTGAGTAGGCCTGCAGTATCTGAGTATCTCAGCTTGTCATGTGCGAAGATAAAATCTAGCACTAAATTTCCCAATAAAAATACCTTAGTTATATTTTGTCAATCTTTGTGTGATTCACTCTGAGGTTTTAGGTCCCCAATTCGAATCAGTGAATCGACCATGGATGTTTTTATACCTTAAAATAAACAAAAAATCTAAATTCCTATATCTCACAATAATATTACAATTATAACATAGTAGCCTGAACTAAAATCATTAAAATTCAGTTATTATGAGCTTTTATTTTCCTGCCTCTATGCAATTGACAACCACTTCGCAGTGCAAAAATATATAATTTGAACATTACGTTTATGTAACTGTGAAATCTGGATTGATAACATCAAGATTTATAACCTTCGAAAATCGACCCACTGACTGTGAAAAGATAAACCTGCCCTAGAATACCTAAATCAAATAAGGATGGAGTTATAATTTTAATAAAACAAAAATGTAGGAGATTAATTATAATAATGTTAGGATGATAATACATTTTACAACCTCTTGTTATTAAAAAAAAAAATGCCAGGCCTATATAAACATGCTAGCTTACCTATTATTTGCAATCATCAAAATAGCTTTTAACATCATACCACAATGTGTGTTATATAGTTCCTTACTGAACATTCAATAAAGAATTTACTTAAAAAGGTATACATAATATAAATTTACTCTTAGTTTATGTTATTTTATCTACAGCTAAATATTTATCCCAATCTGGGACATAGCCTAATAGCACATCAACTTCTTAATTATTGAAGGACCCAGTGATGATTACAACATAATAAAATCTAACTGTATTACAATTCTAAAATAATAATAACACTATGTAGACACAAATAAATTGATATGACTGTTTTTACATACCTTAAATTGATTAGGATTAATATTGTCAATTTTATTGACACTACACTAGTTTATAAAAGAACTCACAAACTATAATTTGGCTCCAAAAACTCTACTACCGCCTTCTATATCATCACGGCTGATTCCCATCTGAAACAAAACAGTTATTTGGTATAATCCTTAATATAAGGTATCTGGGGTATAATTATTTATCAAATTGTCCATTTTTATAGTTATTTCACATATTTATCTATCGTATTGGATAAAACTTAAGATTTTTTAAATTAAAATGTTGTTAAATTTAGAAAACATTTGTCAATTTTGCATTATAATATATTATTATATTTGGCACTACATATGACATACTTAAAATGGTATATCATCAAGGCCTAGAACAACTTAAAAACAACAACTGTCTGTGCTGCCTAATGAATGACATAACTTCAGATGTTGCTTTTAACCTTAACCTGTGATTCACGTATTTTTATTAATTTTTTTTTAATGTTTAGATTTTTACAATAGGCCTAATGACACCAATCATCCTGTGATATTTAATTAGTAAGCTAATTAAAGCAATTGTAAAATTACTAGTGAAACGTTGATTGCAACCATCTAATTGAAAAAGGTAACCTTGGGATTAACTTTATCTAAATAGTCCTAGTAGTATAGAAATTCCTTGTAGTTTAAAAACTGTTTCTGAAATATGTTACTACTATCTTCCTCAAGTAGGAAAGGTTAAGATAACAATTTTAACTGGTAAATTATATT
The DNA here is from genome assembly GCA_018207615.1 of Philaenus spumarius. Taxonomy (NCBI): domain Eukaryota; kingdom Metazoa; phylum Arthropoda; class Insecta; order Hemiptera; family Aphrophoridae; genus Philaenus; species Philaenus spumarius. The sequence continues at coordinate 258,850 of JAGFPH010001009.1, read as the reverse complement.
TAGTTAAGTTAGATACATCTCAAATTAAGTTTAATCGGCGAACTTTTAGAATACCGCTAATTGATTGTTAAAACAGCATAAGCTGAAGACTTTTAGGTTAGTAAGAAGTACTACCAACTTTTATATGTTTACAAACTGGGCGTAAGTTTACTATTCGACCCTAGCCTAATATTTTTGCTGACAAGACGTTGTTTTATATTCTACTGTTAAGTGTAGCATACAGGTAAACATACTGTGACTATATACTATAGGTTAGAACCTTGTAGGTTTTTTTTTATTATTCTTGCATTTCTGTTTCCATAGGTTAGCCTAGGGTCGAATAGTAAACTTGCGCCACAAACTGGAAACATACTGTGGCTAGAGACTGTAAATTTAGGTTCAGGTTTATTTTTTTTCTAGGTGGCAACCCAAGAAAGTTTTAGAATACTAGGGTCTACTTACTTGGAGAAATAGCATCAGCTGAAGGCCTTTCTTTTAGAAAAGTAAGAAGTGTTACCAACTTATATAAGTTTACAAACTGGAAACACGACTACTGTGACTAGGGACTTTGAGTTAATTGGTTCAGGTTTTTTTTTGTTTGTTAGGTTTCAACCCTACCTGTTATAAAAGAAGTAGTGGTATTATAAAATTGGAGTAAATTTACGGTTCTAGTGGAGGACGTCGTGACTACAGGTTTTAATAGAATTACACTATATATCACTTTTTCCTATATATATAATGAAATTAGACACTTCACTGATTGCGGGAAATCAATTATAAACATTCTAAAACAAATATAACATAACAAATTAACAAACCAAAAATCGCTTATAGGATTTAACACAGACAATGAACAGCCATTTTAAAACGCGATAGGAACAAGGTTGCCAGATTAATTGCAATAGATTTGAGTGGGTTTATCAGTGCCTCTTATATTGCCTAAAATTAGAAAATAATAACTGTTTAAGTTAGAACCCTACATCTGGTTTTTTTTTAATTCTAATTATAGGCTATAATGTGATAATAAGGACGAAATATTATAATTATACTGTTATCTGTAACATACTGTGACTAAACAGTATAGGTCAGTACCTCTAGTTTTTTTT
>JAGFPH010001009.1:228784-257755 GCA_018207615.1 Philaenus spumarius | reverse complement strand
AACAGTATAGGTCAGTACCTCTAGTTTTTTTTAATTCTAATTATATAATGTGATAATAACGACGAAATATTATAATTATACTGTTATCGGCAACATACTGTGACTAAACAGTACGTACCTCTAGTTTTTTTTTTATTCTATTAAACGCTCGGCTAATTAATTACAAAACCAATGAGATTCAAATGCTGCGGTCAGCTGTTTAGTAGTACACAGGTTTCAAATAGAGATTTATACACAAGGTCACTAGATAGTAAAGGTTGCCTCATAGTCATGTAAACAAACTCAAACCTCCACTTTTTTGATATTTCTCGAATGAGGCAACCTTTACTATCTAGTTACCTTGATTTATACACACCTTATTCAGTACAATAACCTATTGTTCGATTTGGCAACGTTGATGAATTTCCATTTTAAATACGCAGTTATACTGTACTTTCTATTGTTCGATGTATTTCTTTCCGTAATTTAAGTTTTGTTACATTATTTTCACATTTTCTTGCTTTGTGGATACTTTTGGGGTTAATATTGTTTAGTTTATTTAATTCTTACATGTTTGGTGTATGTGAAGTGATTTATTTTGTTATAATTACGTCAAATATCGCGGTAAAGTCGAAACTTAATCTATACAATTTCAACTTTTATTTCTTTCATAACTTCTACAAATATTATTTCCCGGAAAAATTTTTGTTGTTTTTATAATCAGTTTAACGTGTTCTTTCATAATATGAAGAAATTTTAAAAAAACCTTTGGTCACGCCGTTCTCCATCTTTACCAAATTTACTTTACGACCCTCAACTGATATATTTGTACACAAAGACTTTTTTTAGGAAATAGAGTAGTGCTGTCAACCTTTAAGCACATTCTACTATTGTAGTTGAATACAGGTAAACATACTGTGAACAACTAAATACTATAAGTTACAACTTCAGGCTATTTTTGTTTTTAATGCTTGTGATTCTGTTAGGCTATACAAAACAACTTAGGCTATATATGTTTACAACGTGGAAACATACTGTGACTAGATATGCTACTATAAGTTCGAACTTCGTGCTTTTTTTATTTAGGCCTACATTGATGCAAAAAATACATTGATGTAACAAATACATTTGATCCCTTGTTATAGGCGACACATAGGATAGATTCAATGTAACAAATGGTGAACATTGATGTTTATCGAATATCCATAGGGGTGAACATTAAGTATTTAAGTTGTATTACAGAATTTTATAAAGTTAAAAATGTGAGTGTTTCTGCTTTGTTAGGCCTATGTAGGCTATTTTATTAAGTGATGTTAAGTTATAGGAATTTCGGAGTCCGACAATCGTGTTTAATTATGTTTGTATACGCAATCCGATGTCAATGAAAAGATACGTCTAATATTTCCCTAGTTAAATAAGTTGTGAATTGGGTTTAAGTTTAAAGTGTTTTATTTTCTGTTCATAATTAATTAGGTACTTTAAATTTTGTTAGTCATATTTTCTGTTTTCATTTATGTAAGAGGTACCTAATTGTTTACTACTAGGCCTACTTTGTCAGAAGCTAACCTTCCCATATTGAGATATGTTATCGGTAATGGACTGCAATCAACAAATAAACATGTTTGAAGAGCCGGAACACCAACAAAACCTGAAGTCACCCTCTCCTGCACTAATACCGAAATGAAAGCATTAATAAAAAAAAAGCCTAAAGTTCTAACTTATATTCAAATCACAGTATGTTTGCCATAACAACTGATTACAACTGCCCGCCTCTGACCTGCACTTTTAACAAACCTCCTCATTTCAAAACAAATTAATTGACGTTACTAACTTATATTATGTTTACAAAGTGGAAATAGGAGCCTAAGTACTGTAATTACAGACTGTAGGTTAGAACTTCAGGTTTTTTTAAATTTTCATCGGTTCAATGAATACATTTTATAAGCGACACTAGTTGTTCATCAGATGACGACTTAAAATAAATTAGTCATTCGTATTTCTTTTTCCGGACATTGAATCATGTTAATTAATTGTTAGAAAGACATTCTTCTCTATTTAGCCAGGCGATGCTCGTTGCAAAAGCTAGTGTTTTAATTAAATTGTAAATAATTATCTAATGTAGTTATGTTTAAAATTGTTACAAAATGTAAAATTATCACATTCAAAATCATATATATTTACCACCTTTAATTTAAGAATTATAATTCCATGTTACAGATGTCTCTGACAAACTGGTTGTTTGGTAGCCTCAAAAGGAAACAGTCGGACACGACTTCAGAAGTCGCTGAAGTTTTCGAAGTCGGCAGCGAAGAAGGATACTCGATCATACAAGCGCCTACTCCTGGACTGTATCCACAGATTCCAACGCCGCCCGTAACCAATCTACCTTACTCGGTACTACCGTCAACGCCGCAACAATCACAGTATCAAACCAACACCGACAGTTTCGGAAGATCTACAAGCGTACATAATCAAATTGACGGAGTTCCTTTCCGATTGGCCTCGCATTTGGAAACGCACCGGTCTGACTCATTGAACGAATTGAGTAGTTTGAAACAAGCCCTTCAACGGATTCGATCGGATTTAAAAAACAATTACGATTATAATTTTAAATTGGAGAAAAACATCATACACGAATCGTTGTCGTTTCATCATGTTCAAACAAAGTAAAGTCGTTGTTGAAGTAAGTGTTATCGATAATGGTTTAAACTAATTTAAAGTGCAATTATAAAGTTATATTTTTTATGTGATTTGTGTTTTTTAGTACGAAGTTTTATGTAGACACCATTAAAGTTGAAAACTGTTTAAAAAGAAAGAAAAATCTATTATGCGGAACAAACAAGATATAATGATGCCTAAAGTAGGCTGTAACAATTTTGTTAATGTCATTCATAGATGTTATTAAGTTGCAAACTGCCTTTCCACCAACAGTGAATAGGTACAGGGTACGGCAAAAGACATGAATCGGTTTTGAAGGGCTGTAGAAAAAAAAAAACTACTCAACTTAAAGAAATAAAACTTTGTTTATTGGAATCAGTAGGTAATCCTGTGTTTTACATTAAGTTTTGAAAATTACATCAGAAAGATGGTAGCCTTCAGTAGCGATGCACTGATGAAGCCGATTTCTAAAGTTTTCCACTGCTTTTCGACACATCTCAATAAGTATCGCCCTGATTTCCTCCACAGAACGGCCATTTTCTAAAAAAGTATGCACTGCAAATCCAAGATGCTCCTCGGTCCAAACCATATTGCCTACTGACAACGGGACAATGTAATGATCACAATGAGACCCCTCCCATCATCCTTAGGCCAACACTTGGCTCTACAAAACCGATTCATATATTTTGCCCCACTCTGTATGATTTGATTTCAACATAGATATTGCTAATTTCTCTGAAACTAATAAGCAAAATTGTCTGTACTGAAAACTCATTTAGCCAATATACTTTAGCAGTTGAGAACACGACACAATATTAAACAATTCATCTGAAACAAGCTAGGTCCAGTCAACTTAAAATAAACGTGTTTTTGGTACATTTTGTAAATAAAAATTGTCTATTTTATAATATTGTAAATCGTAGTTCCTTAAATGTATCATCAATGATTGTCTTAAACTCTGCTTATTTTATAGGCCATTGTTTGTGTGAATTAGATTATACGGTAGTTGAAATAAATAATTTGTAAATATTGTTAAAAGTAAACACAGAAACTTTTCTTTTAGACTGAGCGCATTTAGATGTATAAAATGACCTAATTGTTAACAACTTGGCAGTGGCGGTTCGCGATAAATAGGTTCAGTGAAGCTTTAAGCAAATTGTTTTAATACCATAATATTTTAACTACTATAAGTATTTTTACTGGGTTTCGTAAATCCAATAATATACGGTGAAAAGTTGTCAAAATACGACAGGGATTTACAACGGGTGGCACTAGAAGCATTTACAATAGCCAACTGAAAGAATGAGCCTCTTGGCGTAGGTGTGAAGGTGCAGGGGAGTATAACGTTGTTTGCCACTGCAGTCTAGATACGACTCCCGCCTCCAGCCATAAGACAACATTATTCCCAATTTTTTATTTATAATTAATTTCAATAGGGGAAAGAGGGGATGGTTGGGACAGTGGGAGGTTTGCTTAATTATTGGCTGCACTGAGCCAGTATCCCTCCAGAATTGTTTTGGTGGGTTTTTCTTTGTGTGAGTAAAGTAACAGACTGTTTGATTGAGCTGTTGATTTTTTAAGAAGAAAAAAGCTAGCTGGCCCGATCCGGCTTTGCACGGATAGACAAATCAAAGTTAAATGTATATTAACAACAACAAAAATTCAATAAATATATTACACTCTTTTTCTTATGGGGATTTTTAAAAACTTCAAACCTCAAACCCCCCCTAAAATTTCGAATTTTTTAAAAACCTTTCTTAGCTAGCCTCAAGGGCCCTAGAGGAAGCTACATACCAAATTTTATTAAAATCCATTGGGTGGTTTTTTTTTGTAACTTTGACCCCCACAAACCTCTCCTAAATTTCAAATTGTTTTTAATACCTTTCTTAGCGAGCACCTATGGCGCTAGAGGAAGCTACATACCAAATTTCATTCCAATTGGTTTGGTAGTTTTGGAGAAATCGTGATGTAGTAACTTTGACCCTCCAAACCCCCCTAAGATTTTGAATTTTTTTAAACCCTTTCTTAACCAGCACCTTCAGCCCTAGAGGGTGCTACATACCAAATTTCGTTCCAATCCATTTTAGAGAAATCATGATTTAGTAACTTAAACCACCCCCTAAAATTTCGAATTTTTTTAAAACCTTTCTTAGTGAGCCCCTATGGCCCTAGAGGAAGCTACTTACCAAATTTCGTTCCAATCCGTTCGGTAGTTTTTGAGATTTTGTTATGAGTCGGTGAGTGAGTGGTATTTGGCTTATATATATAGATTTCAGTAGGCCTACTTCAATTCATCAAATCTATAACCCAATTCTATCCCATTACACTACTGATGGGCTAAACGGGTGATTTTAAGAATTCGGATCGTTTGGATTCGTTCACCAAAAGGACCTGTTCAAATGAACCGTTCATTCAGACCATTTATAAACACGACACATGAAGCTCTTTTTCCATTTTAAAATTTATGATGCTCTTCATACATGAAACATACATAGGTTTTTTTAAAAATATTTTTGTTTTAATTATTGTATAGAAAAAACAAAAAACTAATAGAACATATTTGAAAAAAGATAATGCGAGAAAACTTGTTTCCTTTCGTGTCATGAACCAACCACATTGTATTGTTCTTAGTTATCAACTTTTAAGTTTGTGTTATCATCTCTTACAGTCCTAAGTTAGAAGTTAACAAAATGTTTGTAACGTTTAATATATTTAATCGGGCTCAGTAGGTGATCCAATCAAGATCAGAATCTTTCATGATTCGCCCATCACTAGCTTACACGCTTTTCAGTTATGTCTCAAAACAGCCAAATTGTAGTATAAAGGCTCAAAAGTGGTGATTTTCACATTTGGTATTACACAATTTCTCCAGATCCCCCGTAGGTTTAAATCCCCAAGCTAATAATTCACTGGCCGCCACTGCAACTTGGGGTAAGTGTAGGCAAAGATTTACTTACTGCCAATGAATGTACCTATTAATTTATTTTAACTTTTCTCTGTAGTGTTACTTTTCTTTTTTAATTTCAGATGAGATAATAATCTGACCCTATTTCTGATGAGCTGATCTGATTTCTATTCCTTTTTCCGCTTGTGCATTCATTTTTTAAATAACATTTAAGTCTCTTTTTGCATGCCTGAGGCAAATTGTGGCTCAAAAGATTACAACCTCCTTCCTCCTTCATCCACAACTCTTTTCGTAAAAAAATTAAAGTGGGTAATATTTTAAAGTCTTGCTTGACATTTTCCACTTCCAAACCATGTACAACTTTCACTCGACTCTGTCACTTATTTAAATTATCTTCTTTAAAACGGCAGACAATTATTTATAGACTTAGTGGATAGTATTTTTCTATTCATGTTATTAAAACATATATATATATTCCTCAAATAACTTTAAAATTATTCAAGTTTGTTTGTCGTTCAGAGGATAAATAACAAACCATTTTCACATATTCCACCTCTAAGAAATGGTTAAATTTTGGAAAATTTGTACCTATAGGAAAAATATTTTTCATTTCCACATAAACCATGTACAAATTGTTGGTATTTCATTCCCCTGATCAATGTGAAACATTCTTGAACTTGCATGTGTTTTTGTTAAAACCTAGGCATACAAGTTATTTATTATACTAGGCCTACGATTTAAAACATTAACAGATAACAAAAGCAAACCTGTCTAACCTTGCGAGATCAAGCGCAATTTTTTTGTTGGGCATCATTAGTTTATTTTAGTACGGCTTAGACATGTAAGTCAGTCTTGCAAACATGCCTACAAATTTAAAGGATAAAGATGACCCCCACAAAAATATGTGTAGCTGAGCAGCTTACCAAAAACTGCATTTCAATATTATCACTAAATCGGACACTTGCTTTGTTAAATACATTTTTTTTTTAGTGTCCGACCAAAACGGTCCTACTCAAAGATATCTGCATGATATGCAGTACTGTATTTACATTTGAAGATTTATTCATAAAGAGTATATTTAAAATGTTTCTTAAAACTTACTGTAAAAACTGTAAGAATATTATTAAGATTGTAAATAACAACAAAAGATTATATAGCCTGTAATTGCACGATAGTTATGTATATTTATATATTTTATGTTATCCAAGGTAATATTTTTGTATATTGAACTTTATTAAGTAAAGAAATTCCATGACTAAATATGCTATCCATATTATTAAGATTGTGAAGTTTTTTTCGTAAAAAATATAACTAGTGCATTAACATTGTTTATTTCTATTTCAATGTCCTATTGCATTTGAGAACCATTCTAATTTCACAGTTTCCAAAACAGATGAAAATTCAGTCATCTGGTTTATTATACTGCTCTAAATACTAGTTATGCTAGTAAATACTAGTTTTACCTCACTTATATAAAATACATAATTTTTTTCCAGACTCCAGAAATATTGTTAAAACAATACCGTACCTAAATAAATTAAATACAGTTATAAAATTATTATGAATGCAGTTCCACTGAAACTATTGTACTAGAGGCCTACTTAAAATTTAATAAGATGTAATTGCAACAAGATCAATATAGGCTGATGAAGACTTTTGTTAGGTCGCTCGTATGACAAAATTATTAATATGGCAGTTATTTTAATAAAAGCAGCATTTTAGTAGATTTAGGCACTCCGAATTAGTCACTACTCTGGCCCCAATTTGAAAAATTGAAACATCCATTTCAACCAGACAATGCTTTTTTAAAGGTCCATTAAACACAGTGTTGTATTTGATCCGTATCAGTGAAAAACAGTATTCTTTTGCGGACTGAATAGAGGGATTCCCGCAGATCCTCCGTATCATGATTGTCAGTGCTGCTCCAGTATCCCTTCCGTGCTTTTAAAATTAATTCCCAGCGATATATTTAGAATTTCATGGACGTGATTTTTTGTTTGTTTACAATGAATGACGGACAACTCATTGAATATAGTTCTTATCCGGTTTTATATGGTCTATCTTGTCATAAATACATTGATATTTTCATTTAAAATTAAATCTTTAGGAGAGGAAATGAAATATGATATCTGGAAATGAGGAACTATATAATATTTAACCAGGCCTATCCATAAGATCGGCTTTGGGGTTAAAAATCGTTCTACAATCCTTTTTATTTATTTTATTCATGAAAGCCTAAAAAATAACTTATTCCTTCAAACATAAAATTATACTTTAAACTATCACTCACTGGCTTGGGCTATTGATCTAATTATTATTTCTATTTTAATAGAATCATAAAAGTTTGAACTTCTGTTTATTTAGAAATATAGGCCTATTGTTGCCGAACTGACAGGACACTGATGTGTGGGCATGAGGAAACACAGATAACACTGATACTGAACTGTTCTGGCAATGATAAGTCACAGACCTGTGTAAATGGACCTTAAATTGCCAGTAAATTTTCACTGAAATTGGATACACAGATTTTGAGTTAAATCATTACCTATTTATAATACTAAGTTTATAATACTGAACGAAATGTTCTTTGATTTACCTTTCTGCAAAATTAAATAACTGTTGTATTTTATGAATTAGTAACTCAATGGTGCTGTTATTAAACAACTTAAGAGTGGATCTACTGTTAATTTTAGTTATTTATTGCTTACAAAATTATATGATTGTTAGACTTATTAGTTACTGCGTTACTGCACATTAGTCGTATAAAGTATGTTATATAAAATTGTGATATATCTTTTATTAAATATATTTTTCACTTGTATATTGTTAAATTGTTATTTTATCAATAAATGTATTAATTTGAATGAACATTGTTTTTTTCATGTTTCACTCATATTTACAAAACTGCATGTATGCAGTTAGTTAAAGCAGTTAAGACTAATTTTCTACAATATGTAATGTTAGGTGTATTTATTTAAATTGAGGTTATTTTCATATCAGTGTATGGGAAGCTAACAAAAGCCAAATATTTTTAAGCAGAGCTTGCGACCATACTTACAAAGTTGTGATTAATTTATTACAAGGAAAGGTATTCAAAAATTGAAGAAGAGGTTGAGCAAACAGGATGAAACGATCTTCCACGTTTAAGGTAAGCCCTTTTTTTGTGACTAAAGAAAAAAACTGCAAGTTGTAATTGCTTGCAATCAGTCCTTAATTTCGGGCGTTCCGGCACCTCTCGGGGAAAATTGGGTACTATAATTCTGGCTGTGTCGGCACTGACAACGGGTGAATTCAACGCTACTTCTAATGTGATGTGGTTGGCTCTCACTCTTATCTCCATCCCTCTCTCACACACACGCACAGAGTTGGTCGTACGACCAGTGCGCAGTCTGTCCAGTACTGACTGTGAACGTGGCTTTTCTGCAATGAACTTGATTATGACACCACTGCGGTCCTCACTGTACATCACAACTGTTTGTGACTTACTGCGCATCAGGCTTCTTGTACCTCCTGTGGCCAGATATGAGCCTGAGCGCCATGTAAAGTCTTGGCTGGCGAAGGGGCGCCACTCTGCAATTGACTCCCAGTCGAAAAGACGAAGTTTATGATGAAGACAACATTGTACTTTGGAAGTGTTTTTCCTAATTCAAGTGCGACTCAAAACAGTTTTTTTTAAGTGAGTGGTTGAAGTAAATTTGATATAATTTGTCTTCATTTGTGAGTACCGTATGTAAATAAAAAGTTTTTAAAATGTAATCTTCTTTATATATTTGGTAAAACATGATTCCTCATTGTAACTTTTCTTACAAGTTTAAAAAAATCGGAAGTTTTAGAGCAGGGGGGCTTGTGTTTGAAAATAATGTGTGTGTATAAGTTCCGGCACCTAAATTTTTTTTAAATTAAGCACTGCTTGCAATCAACTTTTTTCCTATCATTAGACAAACAAGCATTGTGTTCACCCGGTTTCAAACCTTGAGGTTTGGAGTCGGGGACAGAAATCTACAAAGTTTATAAGAAAACTTGACGTGTATTATTAGTCTTCGAGTGAAAGTTTAAACTCAAAGTCTAGTTTAGATTAAATTTGATTGGTTACAAGTGCATGAAATTCTGTTAGTAGCCTACATCATCAGCTTATTCTGAGAATGATAAAGCTACATTTAATGTAGGCTAAATAAATATGTGAATGGACCCCATAACAGGGCGGTACCTAGTAGCCTAATAGAGGAAATGTTTAAATTCTGCAAGTGTAACTGGGTAGGTATTTTAGGTGAGCTTATAGGACTTATTTCTTCGGAACTGTCTTACATTTGTAGCCTATTGATTGGCTAAGACTAAAACATACTGTGTCTGTTTTGTTATAATAGGTGCGTAGCATGGCCTATGTAAATTTGTTACTGATAGGCCTATTAACAATTATTATGTATATGGGAGGGGTAAACATTATTGCAATTACACTTTCTTTTCAACTGCAATAAAGACGATTACATTTTAAGGATAAGGTTGTGGGATATTTCCTAAAAACTGTAAAGAATTAGGCTATGAATTTAGAAACATCCGAACGAACATCACAAATTATTGTTCATCCATTATGAAGCCCAAGTTTATTGAGCCCTGCTGCTTTATTATAACCTAAAAATATTTATTATTATTGTAGCAGAAGAAAGTCAAATGGTTTAAAGTGAATAGTCAAGGGTTTGTTGTGAATTTACAGTTAGTATTCTAAAAATTAATTTTAGATGTGAAATAAATATATACAGTACTGTAACAATCAAAAATACTTTTTTGTATAAATAATTTTAAATTTTCAAAGGTCTAGCCCTATATTAAATTACTTGATAAAATAAGAAATACATTTAATAAACCTTTTATCTGCCTTGGGTTATTTATAAAAATATGTATATGGTTATTTACATACGGTACCTTAAGATATTAACAAAATACTAATTCAAAATTATTATTATTATTGTCTGTACTTACATAAAACAAAAACTTTCACTATTATGCCCAGTGTTGCCAGGTGCAAAAAAATAAAATCGGAAGTTGGACCCAAAAAAATCGGAAGATTGTAGGAAAAGTCGGAAGAAAATAATATGTAATATAAAATAATGTATAGAATAAATACACTATACTTAAAACTGAGTCTACAAAACAATAGTGTCAATTACGGTATGTATAACTATTTAGCCCCTACCCCCTAACACTTTCTTTCTACTTCTGCATTATGACTCGGGAACAATATGATAACATGACTATGACATAAGGAGAGTCTAGGTCAGAGATAATCATACCAAGAGGTCTAGGTTTCCGAAGAAAATTATTCATGAATTACTTAGCAAGCAAATCGCATAGCACACAATGCTAAAACAAAAACTAAGTTGTTTGATGGGATAGGTCATTGTGAAAATTGAACACAACTGATTTCTGTAAAGTTCAACTATCAAATTGCTTAACAATTATGTTTTTAAGCATGAGGAAAAAATCGGAAGATATCTAAAAAAATCCGTTTTTCCGACAACTGTCGAAAAATCGGAAGATCTTCCGACAAATCGGAAGACCTGGCAACACTGATTATGCCTTTCCTTTTTAAATAAATATTACAGATGGCAGCACATTACGACATCTATTACAACAAAACTGAACTTAGTTTAGTTATTACTCACAGGTAGCAGCACCTCTCGGGGCTTAGATATTTGTAAACAAAAAAAAAGTATTTAGAAGATTGTTATTTATTATATACTGTAATCTAAAGTTATTAGGAAAATACCAATGATATTGTCTGTACTTACGTAAAACTAAACCTCAAAAATGTGTTTGTTTTTACTTATCCTTTGCTGTGAAATTATGGCAGTACATTAAAACTATTCAACAATACTAATTACTTAATATAACTCCTAGGTAGCAGCACCTCTCAGTGCTTCGATATTTTCAGAATTGACATTCTATTTTTTTTTTTTTTTTGCGGAGAAAAACATTTTTACAGACACCTCTCGTGAGAGAAATTTTTTTTTTTTTTTTTTAGGCGAAAAAATGCGTTTCGTATAACTGAAGTTAGTTTACTCGATCGTTACAAGGTAGTAGCACCATAGATCATGAATAATAAATAGATCTTGCATCCATACGGGGGCTGTGTGCCGGAAAAAAGGTTGTCGCGAAAATAGTATATGATCGCGCCGCGAGGTAGCGCTAGGGAGAAAGCATTGTAAGCATTGATGTTTCAAACAGCTTCCTTCGTTTCCCCAATAGATAGCGTCAAAAAAGTCGAATTTCCAGTGGAACAAAATATTGCATTGGATCGGAGTTCTATTAGTTATTCAAATACAATGGTAGCACCTTACCGGTACTGTTAGAGTATTTTGTGCGACCATCCTTAAGCCGGTTCTACACGATGCTACGAACACCTTCCAACGTTGGACGTTTGATGGTTCGTCACATCGTGTGGCCGTTGTTCAAACCTACGAGCGTCCAATGGCGAGCGTCGAACATTCGCATTTGACCATGTTCGGGCCGATGTCGGTATTTTTGCACCGAGTCAAAGGGATGCCTCCAACGTTTGAAGGAAAATGGTCGTTGGTTCAACTCATCAACAGCTACACGACTCGTTCATATGAAGCACTATTTACTCTCTATTTACACCAAAGACCCGTCTTGTTTATGTTTATCTCTGTGTTTAGTTTTAATCAGTAATATTATTCATTTAAATTTTCACAGGTAGCCTAAGTAGGCTACAATTTATATTTCATACTTGAAACTAGTAAGTTCCCGTGAAAAATCAGAAACAGATTACCGGTAATTAGATACTATAGGCCTACATTTAAAAAATATAATTTAAAAAATTTACTATTTTAAAAACAAATTTTATTTAGGCCTGCCTAAATATGATGTGGGGATTTTTAACCCGTTAAATGTGTACAATTAAAACATATATTATTATTATAGACTGACATCCTCATCCATTTTTGCAACGTTTGAACCAAACTGTTTTTTTAAATATTGGATCAAACATTCGATTCACCGTGTAGCAGGAACATTCGCTGTACCATTTGTCGAACTTACTTGTCCCAAACGTTCGGTCCAACAATGGAGCGAGCGTTCGTAGCATCGTGTAGAACCGGCTTTATTGTTGTCTAGGAGGTGCTGCTACCTATCATTCTGTTTTTAGTTATGATATATTGTGTGTTTGTACTATCAAGAAAGTGAAAATACTTCCTAATATTTTCGTGTTGAGAATAATCTGAACTAAATTTTAGAGGGAATATGTTACAAAATACAAATGTTGGTGAAATAGTAAAATGTATTTAATATTGTGTTTGTTTAATAAAAAAGGATTAATAACGGCAAGTTAGTCTTCAAATGTTTGTATTATCAGGTAATTCACTCATAAATCTGTAAAAAATATAGTTTTGATATAGTCATATTATGCTTATTAATGTAATTTGTGAAATTATTTTCCCAGGGTAAACTTGGCATAACCTTATTTTGTTAAAGGCGTTGCTGTTTAAAAATAATTTGTAACACAACGGCATTTCTGTAATTATTTATATCTTGATCTTGAATAAACAAGTTGATACGAGAATAAGTAAGGTTGCAAATTTAGTTGTTTTAATCCAGAAATCTTGTGAAATAGCCTAGCCTAAGCTATGCTCGAATTTTGTTAAATGTCGTTAATGTAGGCCTACTTCATATTTCAAATGGTTAAGGTGAATTTTTGTTTTGTTTGTGACGAGTTTAGTTTTCAAAATTGAACATAGGTCGAAAGAAGTTGTTTTAAATAAAAGAGTAGGCCTAAATACATTTAGAATGACCTACGGTCTAGGCGTGTGACTTATGTAGGCCGATTTGGTTACAGATTAGGGCCTATGCCTCCTATAAAATAAGCTGTGTAGCCTAATTTTTAATTTTGTTTCTTGGCGATCACTATTGACATTGAAGAAATGCTATTGAGCAGCCAATAATCAGGGGCGGATACAAACTAACATTTTAGGGTGGCATGGGGTCATAATAGCAGAATATAATCTTCACTATATGGGCCATAGCCCATAGGCCTACCAATGGATCTGGACGGAAAAGTGTAGCCTACATTCTTCATATTATTTGTAGGAAAATGTTGAGTTTGTATGCTGTTTGAGTGTTGTTTTACCTATTTTATTTATACACTTTGTTTATGCTAATTTCTTAGGAGATACACAAGAGCAATAATAACTGCCTTAGGCCTAGTTCAATCCAAAGTATCTCTCTATATAAAAATTAATGTTTGTTTCTTTATTTCTTTGCCCTCTATAGATTCAAAAACTACGGTACTCGACCAATTTCACTAAAAATTTAACAGTTTATTACGTAATTTAAAATAATAATACTATTACTAATTTTAGTTTTATAGCTTGTAGGAAGTTAGTTTATCCATATCATTGCCAGGAGTGTTTAGACGTTAAAATTACTGCAGTCTAAGGGACTGAAATGGGTTTGGTACAATAAATATAAATTAAACTAATTTCCTCCAAGCTATAAAACTAAAATTAGTAATATTATTTTTAAGGTATATAAAAAACAATTTGCAATTTGATTACTTAAAATTAAGTCAAAGAGATGAAATGGACTCGCTCACTCACCACAGTATCTTAAAAACCATAGCCTACCACCTAGGAACGTGAAATTTGATACACGTATCGTTCACAGGCTCTAGAGGCGCACTAAGAAAGGATTTTTAAATATTTGGCCTTTTAGGGTTGAAACATCCCCTAAAAAAAATTTATATTGTTTGTTACAGATCTCAAAAACCCTACCGCCTAGGCACGTGGAATTTCCTCATAGGCGCTAGAGTAGCACTAAGAAAGGATTTTAAATTATTTTTCCTTTACGGGTTGAAACAACCCCTAAAACAATAAATTTTGTTTGTTATAGATCTCAAAAACGTAAAGCCTAGGAACGTAAATTTTGGTACACTTATTGCTCATAAGCTTTAGAGGCGCACTAAGAAATTATTTTCAAATATTTTGCCTTTAAGGGTTGAAACAACCCCTAAAACAATAAATATTGTTTGTTAGATCTGAAAAATCCTACCACCTAGGAAAGTGAAATTTGGCACACGTATTGCTCATAGGCGCACTAGGAAAAGATTTTTAAATATTTATCGTTTTAGGGTTGAAACAACCCCTAAAACAATAAACATTGTTTGATATACTTTCCTTAAAGCTAGAAAGCTGAAATTTTGTACATTTATTCCATCTGTGTATTGAATATTACTTCCTGGACTCTACCTCCAACAAAGTTTCGCGGGTACGTGTCTAACTTAGTTATAGTGTTTGGGTTAATGTACATTAGCTAATTCACAGTCGGGATTAGTCTAACTATTAATATTTAGCACACCGTGTTTGCAGTTTCTCAAAACCTTTCAGTACAAACCTACAATTTCTTCGTTGCGCCTTTTGACGACGACCAATGTACTCGGTTTTAGTGATCCGACAGCTTTTTTTAAATTTTCCATCTTTTTAATAGTACAGTATTTTCAACCAAATTGGCGTCTCTACCAACCGAATTCGAACCTGCTCAACTGTGTAGGTTCTAACGGTAGCAAACCGTTGCGCCACATCTGTTCCCTTTCTGTCTTTAAACCAGAGTTCTTTGTGTTCACTTCGAACTCTTCAAGGCGAATTGTTCGGGATTTCTCTACCCGATAGTTTGAAGTGGGGGCGGAAAGGCGTTCTGGTATAGTTTATTAAGGCATTAAGAAGCAACAGCATGATTACTTAAGTTTCGTTTTCAATTTTAGTTTCATGGAGTATTTTAAACGTTTTAGTAATATTGGGGTTTGGATACAACTAGTTTGGCTTTTGTAGCTTTGTCACTGAGGATAGCGACTTTGTCGTTGAAACGCGTTTGATTTATTAAACGTATTTGTTGTGAGATTTTGTGTTATTGTTTTATTTCATCTAAGATATATATTGTTTAGTATTTAAATATACAATAGGCCTATAGGCCTACAGTATATATCAAAATAAAGCTACGAATGTGAAATTTTAATGGCATTTAGTTTAATTCAGATGGTTTATTTAGTTTTCAATAAAATAGTACCTGGGCGACCGAGCATTACTCGGTATTTTTGTTAATTGTGTTTTTTTTTATAGGAAAATGTATGTAAATACAAATCAGGTAAGTACTGTTTTGTAGGCCTACTCATAACTCGCGAAATATTAGCACGGGTCAGCTGATTTCAAGCTTAAAACAATTATAACCTTTAAGACAAAAAAAAAAAAAAAAAAAATTTATAGGAGACAGCTGATGGAAATATTATAGGAAACAGCTGATGTTTGTCATATGTATCCTATTGATTTTAAATTACATAACCCCAATGTTAAAAATTTTCAATTTTCAAATGAGTTTTTCAGAAAAATACGAGTTTTCCTGAGGTAGTGGTTTTCACCAATCAATTTTTTAGTCCCAAAAGCCTCTAATCCCAAAGTTTCAGCAAAATCCTTCCGCTGGATCTCGAGATTGCTCGTACAAACACACAAACAAACAAACAGAAATTGCTCGTATTAGAGTATAGGATTTTTAAACTCGTTTATGTTTATGGTTATGCACGGTGTCAAATAATTTGTTTGTTATTATTATTATTGATAGCGAAAATATGTTTTGAAAAGTATTAAAAACTGCATAGTTATGATATATTTTATATAAACAATATTTTAAGCAGCATATCTCTAAGTAGGCCTATACAGATATTTAATAACCAATGTTTGAGTTGAATTATTCTGTAAGCATTTTTATTTGTGTTTGTTTATAGTTTTTCAATCTAACCTTAAAAAGCTCTGAAGAGTATTAAAGTGATTATAAATTTGCTAAGTAATGTTGCTATGTTGCTCATGTAAACAAACATAAGCTTTTTATACGAACAGCTGTTTTTGTGAGCTATGGTTTTGAGTTCATACAATAAATGCTGTTCAGTTTCTTCCAAATTTGAAACTTTTTCGGGAAACTTTTCTTTACGTATAAACCTTCTATGAACTACTACAAACATTTTAAGACCAAAAATAGCCAAATCGGTTCAGTCGTTCTCGAGTTTTAGCGAGACTAACGAACAGCAATTCATTTTTATATATATATAGATTTGGTGATATAAACAAATTTACTGGCTCAGCAAAGTAAAAAAAAAAAAATAGTAATAAATAATAAAAATACGTGAAAACAACTGCACAAGAAATGGAAACAATGTTGAGAATTAATACTACTATAACAAGGCAATACTTTGGAGGAACATACCTTAGTGTGAACGGTGATGCAAAATTTGCACTTACCTATTACAATCATATCTGAAATTTAAAATTTAAAATACACCTATAGTAACTCAGTTTAATACGTATCTTATCTTCTAAAGCGAGAGATAATTAATTGTCTGTCTGCTAAATGGATCTGGAATCTCCGTCTAAGGATTTTTGATTTTTTGATTTTATTTGGGGCTTTTGGCCACGAGAAATCGATTGGAAATGGTCACCAGTCTGGGAAAATTCGTTTTCTACGTCTTTTTATTAAATTAAAAAGTGAAATTTGTCCATTTTAAACAATACAAAGCACAGCTGATGCAAATGTTTTCAATGTCATTACAATAATCATATGTTTTCTTTTAAACGAAGCACAGCTGATGCAAATGTTTTCAATGCCATTACAATAATCATCTGTTTTCTTTTAAACTGTATTTTATTAGAGGTAAGCCTAATGTTGTATCTATTTATAGTTACCATGGCAACGAATACTTCTGCTAAATAAACATACCCTTTATTTAGTTGTTTAATGTTATAGGCCTAACCTAAACGATGTTCACGGAAATTTGCAATGATAGTTATTGACGTGAGCGAACTAGGCCCTAGGCCTAAATCGATATTGAAATATTAAACTTTAATTTAGGCCTGACTTATTTCTGAGGCATAGCGTTGAGATTATGGTTAATCCTTTAAACTGTATTTTTATTACAGGTAAGCCTAATGTTGTATATACCCTTTATTTAGTTGTTTAATGTTATAGGCCTAACCTCAAAACTCAATAATCCAATATTTATTATTGAAATCATAGCCCTGCTTATAATCGAGCTTTAGCTCGGTCTCCTGGTACTTTATAGTAAAACTATAGTTTTTTCAGATTTTTGAGAACATTCATTTTCTTGTGCAGCACAGAGTTCTGAAACCTTAAAATTCCTGTGCCTGAAAGAGATACTCATTGAGCACTCCCGTCCTTAGGTCTCACCAAAAGAACCACTGCAGCAGTAGCTCATCTTTCCTATGGGAATTCGATGCTAATACTCGGTGAAAATATATTTTGTACTTGTCTTAATCGCGTTGTAAGCTCTTTTAAGATAACAAATAAAGATATTGCAAAATCCAAGTAGTCGACAACCGTAGTACGATTTCAGAGTTAAATGAGTTTAAATGAGATTTTAAAAGATACGCATTAAAACAAACAACACATATTTTTCTGTAGGGGTATTACAATATACAGTGTGTAAAAAAAATTCCGTCCCTCCTTTAATTTTTTTGCTTGTTAAAACAAACAAATATCGAACGATACTAACTTGATCCAAAGTTTGACGTTATCGGAAATTTTGAGTGTCCCCCAAAAATGGGGGATTTCGGGGGCAACTCAAAATTTTTAAATGGGAAGTACCTCATTTTAAAGGTATTATATTTAAGGCTAGGAAAATGACATAAAGAAAATAAAAATCGGATCTCCCAAAACAAAATGGCGGCCCTAAACGTGTTGAAATAAATCGACATAAAGTTGCTAATATCTCGAAAAGGAATAGTTTTTAGAACAAATTTCAAGAAACAAAAAATGTTTATTTCAAAGTGCTAGACCTAAAAAAATTGCTTCCAAATCGATTTCGTAAATTAAATTTTTTACAAAATTTCTAAGATGGTTTCAACGGACAGCCGACTATTTCTCGCCTAAGAAATTTAGACCAATAGCCCAAGCTATACCCCGCGCGCGATAACTTTTCACTTGGGACTTGCACAGTTTGGCAACGCTGCGGGGCGGCTCGCTACCCCATCCCTCCTATCACATGTATCCGGTTAGACGATGACTCACAACTAGGCTCCTAGTGAAAATTACACTTTTTCTTCAAAACTTAATGAAAAGTTCATTATGACTACGCATCATAAAGATAATTTCCTAACAAGAAATAATATATAAAAATATTTGTAATCAGACAACTAATAGTAATGGAAAAAGGTTAAAACTAAATATATTGTGATCGTTTTGCGGAAAAATTAACATTTAAATATAAAACAAATACTATTGTAAAAATAACTAATTCAAAATAATATAAACTTTCAAAAATGTCGTTTTTAACCTGCTGACAATAAATATCTTAAAGTAAAAAGTAAAAATATTTTTGTAAAAATGTAAAAATGTTTTGTAAAAAGTAAAAATTAGAGTTCTGTTGCTTCAGAAATTTTCCTGTTGGTCAGTTCGCGTTGTATGTTACTGTGCTTGTGACTTGCGATTGGGGCCGACGTTTTTAGTAATGCCGAGCAATCAAAGAAAAGCACTCAATAGTCAGGCTAGGACGATCGTTCTCATTGTCGTGCGGTATTTCCAACAGGAGAAAACAAACAATGTGCCGTTAAGAAATGTAAATCAAGTTTTAAAACGGGTTGCGGAGGCTTGTAAGTTGTAATATACGTCAACGAACAGTGGTAAATATTGGAAACCAGGAGAAAACAGCTGAGAAAAAGGATGACGGGAATCCTGTAACACCAGGTAAAAAAAGAAATAAACAAAAACCAACCACTGATATTGATAATTTTGACAACGGTGCCATAAGGCGACATGTATAATGTATACTCCTACTACAATAGAAAAGAAGTTCCAACTGTTCCCAAACTGTTAAAAAGTATGAATGAATGTGGATTTTTTTTGGGAAAACACACATCCCTTCGTAACATTTTAAAGAAAATTGGATTTAAGTATAAGAAAATAAACAAACATAAGGCACTACTTGAGAGACCTGACGTGGCACTGGCAAGGTATCGTTTTTAAGGGCTTCCAAACATATTGACTGGAATAAAACCGTATTTTTGGACGAAACATGGATTAATAAAAACACTACGATAACTACAGGTTGGACTGATTAAACTGTACAGGGTAGTCTGGGGGCACCAATTGGGAAAGGGAGTAGAATTATTGTTTGCCGTGCTGGATCATCAAAAGTGTGGATTAAATCTGAACCACTTATATTCGGTTCAAAAAAGACTAACGACTACCATGAAGAGATGAACTCATGGTTGAATTAATTAATTGGAATGTTTAATAATGTTTTAACTATTACATTATACAACTATAAACAATACTTATAATTGTCCAATTTTAATAAATTTTACATATTTATTATCAGTAAAGTATGACCAAACATGTTATGATAAGAAATATTAAAAAATGTCTTAGAAGAAAAAAATAATAATTTGCAATTTCGAAAGAGCCTTCTCAGGAAGTGCACCTGTAAGCCAGCGCAATAAGACACATCCGCTCGTCTCAGCAGTGCGACGTTGCCGATATCATTTTCACATTAAACTCCAAAAATCCCAAGTGAAAAGTTATAGGGCGTATAGTATAGTTAGGGATAGTTTAAAATATAGTTTTACTAGCTGACCCTTGCGAATATTTCTCACTTTACATTGATTTAATTTGATTGATTACACTTGCATACGGAATGTAAACAATCTAACCAACAGCTGTGATGTTGGTTAAACGGAAGATATTTTTGTATAGAAACGTTTTGTACCAATGAAAACGTTCTTATTTTCAAATATGGCGGACAACTTTCCAATTTCTTATGGAACACTGTATTTTATGGTGATTTTGGTTTTTACAATCTATTTTAACACCTTTTTCTTGACGATTTTAAGTCGAATATCTTGCGCTCGGTTGGGGTGTTTTTAAAACTTTATACTCCTCTAACTTTTATTGTATATAAAAAAAAAAAAAACACAGAAATAGCTTTTAAAACCCAAAATCATCATAATATACAGAGTGTTCCATAAGAAATTCGAAAGTCATATTTTTAATGGTCTCTTAAAAATAGGCGGAAGTATCCAAATTTAACGTTTGCTGTACATCTTGTACTTTTGACAAGTTAAAATTTGACACTCTGAATGTTAATTCCTCTGCATTATTGTTTTAACAAATTAAAAACCCGTATTTGTTGATTTAAAAAAGTTATTTGTTTGTCTAAACAATGTTTTGTTAGTGTTAAGAGCGTTTTCGTTGGTTCAAAACGTTTCCATACAAAAATATCTTCCACTCAGTTAGGGCGGTTTTAAAACTCGATTCCCCTCTATAGCCCGTCTCAGGTTAAGTTGAGGCAAGGAGGGTGGGTAATTAGGGTCGGTCTCAACCGTCATAAAACTGACCCTTATTAATGCCGCCTGAGTGAACCTGTAGGACACTCTAGTATAAAATTGCAATTCAGTATGTCTTAAGTGAAAATGAAAAAACGATATCATATTTCGTTTCATGATATTTTCCAGATAATTTTGATACCAAATTAGATTACATTTGGCCAACTTTGAGCTGTACTAGCATTATAAACTTTCTTAGCTGAATCAACATTACTAATACGGTTTAAAACAATAAAGCCACACAAAAGTACTAGAGAAGTTCATATTTAAAAATGTAATAAATAATCATTATTTGAGCAAAAAAAAAAAAAAATCGATACTGTATCGTTATTTATCATAATACAAACAATTGTGTCCAATATCATACCTTTATGAAAACAATAAAACAGTTTTTGAAAATTTATTTAGCAATCAATATCTGCATATGACAGTACTTAGAAATGAAACCAAATTTTAAAATTTATTCCACGAATTATCAGAAAAAATTACTTATTTTGTAGCATTGCTCTTATGGGAATCAGATTCAATATGTCGGACAGGGAAGTCGGCCGATTAACATGGTTCAAAGACACAATTGTTTGTATTATGGTAAATAACGATAGAGTATCGAGTTTTTTTTTTGCTCAAATAATGACTATTTATTACATACTAGGAGAGACCAATGCGTGCTCCGCACGCCAACCCCCAATGGAACCTTCTACAAACATATGTTATGTTTTATTTATAATAAAGGTGTAGGATTAATAATAACCTCAAAACTAAGATGGTAAATAATGATAAATATTCAAATCAAATTATTTCTTATATTTGATAACAGCAGTTATAATAATTGTTAAAAGAACCAGCTAGCCTCAGGTTTACACTTTAAAACCCTAACCTAAAAGCTAGAAATACAAAAATAATTGCTTCAAATTTTGAAATCAGCTGTTAATTGGAGCAAACAGCTATATTATCTGTTTTTTTATTCAAATGGTTGCTATGGTAATAAATATAAATACATGTGTTGGTTTATTATTCTAGGCCTAACCTAAGAATTTTCCCGACTAAATTTACAAATATTGAAATAAAAAAAGGTTTTTATCGAAATGAATTATAGCCTATGTTACTCAGGAATAGTGTAGCTTTTTATTAGTTAAACTATTTTTTTCAATCGGTTCAGTAACGCCAGAGATTACCCCCTACATACAAACAAAAAAACAAACTTTACCACCTCTTTATAATATTAGTATAGATTTAAATATGAACTTCTCTAGTACATTTTTGTGACTTTATTGTTGTAAACCATATTAGTAGCCTAATGTTAATTCAACTAAGAAAGTTTATAATGCTAGTACAGCTCAAAGTTGGCCAAATGTAATCAAATTTGGTATCAAAATTATCTGGAAAATATCATGAAACGAAATATGATATCGTTTTTTCATTTTCACTTAAGACATACTGAATTGCAATTTTATACTAGAGTGTCCTACAGGTTCACTCAGGCGGCATTAATAAGGGTCAGTTTTATGACGGTTGAGACCGACCCTAATTACCCACCCTCCTTGCCTCACCTTAAGTTGAGACGGGCTATAACGGTTAATCGTATAAAAAAAATACCAAGATCAAAAAAGTCTTGAAATAACGTGTAAAACCCAAAACCACCATAAAATATAGGGTGTTCCATAAGACATTCGTAAGTTGACCGCCATATTGGAAAATGGCGGCCACTAACAAATATTTTAATTACATATTTTTTAATTTCTCAAAAACAAGGAAAGGTTCCCCGTTTAAAGTTTGCTGTCAGATTTATAGTTTACAAGATACCAATAATGGCACATTTAAAAAAGACACCCTGTAGGCCTATATTATCATCGCCTTTTAACCTCAAAGCCGATACTCAGTTCCAGGTATCATTTTTCATTTCCTCACCTACTTTGCTTCAGATTTCATTTTTAACGATTAGGTAGATCTTACAAAACCGGATATTTCCTGACACGTTCAACAAGTTGTTCGTCATTAATTATAAACAAACAAAAAATTCACCTCCGATGAAATTCTAAAAATATCGTTGGGAATTGATTAATTTAAAAAGGGCGGAAAAGTGACTGAAGCAGTACTGACAATACTCGTACGGACACGCGCCGGACGTGTGGGAACCCCTCAATTCAAATAGACGGAATGATAACGTGTTTTCACGGATTCAATACGGCACTGACACGTCAAGCCACTGTGTAAATGGACCTTAAACCCATTTTTTGCAGGGTGATGAAAAGTATTGATGATTAGGGGAGAGCGGGGTAATACCGTTCACTTAAAGGATCTTATTTTTTATATTTAATTTGGAAACTCAAGTGAAGAAAAACTTATTTTGTGAAAAATTTTATTTTCTACAAAACTCTTGGCTCCAAGTTTGAAATATCTAACCGATTTAGATTGTTAAACCCATTTTATAAATATGTTACATTATAAGTGTTACGTTATAAAGTGGCAGTACCGTGCCACATTGTTAACGGCAAAGATTGAGTGAAAATAAAACAAATATTCAAAATTTTGCAACACATTTTATTTTAACACAGAAATAAGTAGAATGTAGTGAATTATCTTATATAAAATTGATAAAAAATCGAATCTTCAAAGAAATAAGCAAAAAATTTAGAATATTTCAGTTTTGGGTGATTTTATCTGATTGAAGTATTTTCATTTTACTCATTTACAATTCTTTCATGTTCGCCTTAAAACACTTATGTTCGTGTTCATGTTGCCCTGAGGTCTTATAAAGGTATTAAGTTATAAGTAAATACTAAATGGGGCAATACCGTGCACCTTGACTACATGACAAAACATTTTCAATCCTAACCTAAAAACGAAGAAATTTAAGTGCTAGTGTTTGATTAAAAAAGTAGCTAAAGAAATGGGCTATTCAAAACAATTAGTTTAAATAACGTCATTAGTAACATATTTCACTTCCCTCAGTTGTGGTGAGTCGGAGATATAATAAGAAAAGTTGGTGAAACCACAAAACCTTCCGTCACTGACACTCGCGTAAGGCTACATGCTCCCCAATAGTCTTGATCTGTTTCGCATTCTTTCTGGTATGTAGCAGCACTTACCAGCGCTGATTACTCTCTCTAGGGAATTTAAAAACGCTGTGCACGGTATTGGCCCGCTGCACGGTATTACCCCGCTCTCTCATACTCATCGCAAAATTGATATCTCGGGTTCGCCCCGCCCAAAATAGCTTACTTTACTGACTAATAATGAAACATACTATTATGTACAGTCTTGAGTTAACAATACTCAGTCTTGGCCTACTTTATGTCAATCATAACTTTAAAACCGGTGAACAGATTTTCACATTTTGAATATTATTCCGTTTAAAGAAAATGAATTGTAATTTCAACAAACTTTGCGGTTTATCACTTTCACTTTCAATTTAAAATAACTCTTACATTTTTATATTATTTATTTAAAATATGGCTGAAAAGAAAGTCGAGCGCAGCAAACGAACGGTCGGGTAATTTTTTTCAGTTTTTCTTCCTGCAGAAATTCAACATTTTGTATTTATTTAATTTGATACACCACAAGGTGTGTTGCATTTACACATTTCGAAGGCTGGGTTGGGTTGGGGGGGGGGGGAGGTTACACCATTTTCAAAATGTGTAACACTATGAATAGCAAACATTGACGGAACCAAAATCTTGGTAAATCGTACGGATGTCCAGTTATAAATGTGGAATGTTTTTAAATTAACTCTGACGGGTTTTTGACAATCTTTAATTTAACGCGCGAATTATTGATTCCCCAAACAAATTTGATACTACTATTAATAGTAAGACAATTAATTATTGACGAATTCGAATTTGTTTTAATAATACAGATTAAATTTGTGAAAAGGCGATATTCTTATTAGCGAATTTCCATAGGAAAGTTGACCTATTGCAGTGACCCTTATGATGATACCTAAGGTCGGGAGTGGTTAATGAGCATCGATCATGGTCCGCAGAACAAGTTTTGGGGTTTCATTAAAAATTATATACTGTACATACAGGGTGACAATTAAATCTAGAAATGGTTTAATATTTAGTATATAAGGAAAATTTGAAGGTAGCTGTGATTGAGGAACCTACTCTATGTAAAAATACTATTTTATTCAGATTTCAACAAATTTATCCGCCATCTTGGATCCGCCATTTTTAATGTAACTTTGTTTTTGAAGTGATAACTTCTATTGGCCCGTTGGGCACTTTCGACTTGGCTATGTTTTCGAAATCTCGCGTCACGCCAGATTTCTCGCGAGATCTTGCATCACGCCAGATTTCCCGCGAGATCTCGCGTCACTCCAGATTTCTCGCGAGATCTTGCATCACGCCAGATTTCCCGCGAGATCTCGCATCACGCCAGATTTCTCGCGAGATCTCGCGTCACGCTTTTGTTTAGACACAAGTCAGATCGTGGAGAGGGAATATTATTAATACATTATTTACATTTATTAGCATAGCAGTCAAATTAACACATAAGAATTAGTTAATATAATATAACAGCTGATTTCGCCCATCATCTGTAATTCTTAAACAAAACCCAGCGTAGATTATATTTTGGGGTTATGTTTACAACTTCAACCATTAAAATTTCTTGTGATGTTAATTTTCTTATATATTAGTTATACAACTAATGTAGGCTTCTATAACTATAAGTTATATGGGCTTCTACACGTTATAAGATTTGCTTTGGGGTTATAAAATGTATATAAAACTAACCTTTGATCATCAATATATTCGTTTATACAAATTTAAAGAAGGATACCTACTGTTTAACTTCGCAAACATTCGTACATCTTTGTATAACATATTTGATTATTAATTTCTTTACTGTAGACTAATATTAACAACTTCTAAATCATTTGATCTATCAATATGAAATAAAAGGTAACTAAAAGATAATATTTTTACCTTTCTTTAAATATATAATAACGGATATAAATAAACAATTTGAACAAATTAATAGGCCTACAGTTTTATAATCCTTATAATTGTACACATTTACCGAGTTAAAAATCCCCGTAGTCATAGAAGTTATCACTTCCAACGTGTGGTCTTAAGCACACCCAGTTAATTTTTTTTAAATGGGAAGGTGGTCATATGATACATCAATTCGATGTAGAATTTCAAGAGAAAACCAACGGTGAAGTTTGCACATCCATATCTTTAACCGATTAAAAATGGCGGCCAAAAAACAACGAAATCGTGTTTTCCAATTTTGGCCCATTTTGTTGCCAAGTTTGTACGTTGCGAGCGAAACGAAGCAGTCCATAAGCCGAGGCTTCAAGGACGAGCTGCAAACTCGCAAAGCGTGTTTTTCCATCGCGAGTGGAACGAATTTCGTGTACATAGACAGCTATTCAGCGCCTTCGTCAGTAGAACAATTTCTCAAATTGTTCATTGAAACCCTAAAACATAAACTTAATTTTGGAAATTCGCTCAACTCTCGTCAGCGGTTCAGCTGCGTGGTCGAATTATTTTATGTTGATGCTTTAAATTTTAAAATATTCCTAACCTAATAATATTTTAAAAATCGTGGACCGAACGAAAAAATTACACGCGAAAAACATTTTTTTAAAACTCATCCCAAAACCGACACCTTTCTGCATCCGAGTGAGTTTTCCACTGCGAGTCAATAACCTCAAAAATCTGCTAAAAGCGCGGGAAAGCCCGGGAGTTGCTAAGGGCAACAGGGCGGGGACAGCTGTCAGTACGGGAGCTGATTTTACGGTGCCAACATCGAGGTAAGACGTCTTTGTTTACCTTGTTATGTTATTCACTATCACAATAACGTAGATTTGATTTTTAATTAAACTCTTTCATCGGCTATTAAACAAGTGGTGTTTGTTCTCAGGCTGTGGTTTGTTATTACAAATATAGGCCTACAATTAGTGAATGTAGTAGAATCGCTTTGTGTGTGTAGAAAATTTGTTTGTGAATATTTTATTTTGTGAATGTGATTTTAGGCTATGTTATGTACAGGTCAAGAATACGTACGAATATATTGAAATTCAACGAGGAAGATGTATGTAATATCCAATATTTAACCAATATTTTTATGTAGATTGACCCCCCCCCCTCCCGCCCCGTTCAGTCTCTTATTCCATTGATAAAAGTTGTAGGCCCTACTTAAATCGTATTGAGTTTTAAAAGAACCTGCTAATGTAATGTTTTTATTACTTGAACACTATATTAGCCTTGCTTGTATCGATACATATTTACAAAAATACATACAGGGTCGACGAAGTACCAGTGCCGTAAATGTAACGAGTTAACGACTGAATTTGTGACATTGGTTTCAATAGAAGCCCCGCTTTTTCGAACTTAAGGAAAACATTTTTTTCAAATTCTAATTCCCCAAAAGGCGTATGGGTAGAAGGGAGTTACAATTTCAAGTGTAAACAAAGGTCGAGTGTACGTGATTTTAAAAGTAAATATTTTCACTTCTTCCAGTTTAAAAATGGCGACCGCAAGCGTATGTAAAATTTCGTAAATAATGTGCTCGACTTGTGAGAAGATATACTTGATAGAATAAACTTGAACAAAGAATCGCACAGCTAAGACGTTTATTTAAGTAATCACGTTTCGACGATGTCGCCATCATCAGGGCTGCATCAGTTGTAGTCTCACTAACTAAACTAACAGTGTGTCACGACTTGTATTTACTAAACTAAAGTGGGCGTGGCCTAAACTTGCTCTGCAAAGGCGTTACAAATGCGTAGCATCCTGAACATTATTTCTCAAAGGTGTTTTTTTGTCGCTAAGCGATAACTCCCTTAATTCTTTATCAAAATTAATTATTCAAGCATCATTTTAAATCTTATTATCCCCGCTATTCTCGAAAAGTAGACAAACAGCTTAAAATTGAAGTTTTCATTACACAAATTGATTAAAAAGTCTTTTATATTATACATTAGTCGTTGAAACGTGTTTGAGTTAATAAACGAATTAGTTGTAAGATGTTGTGTGTAAAGTTTATTCTATCAAGTATATCTTCTCACTAGTCAAACGCAATATTTATATATATGATTACAAGACTAGTTGGTCCGATCCGGCTTTGCACGGATAGACAAATCAAATTTAAATGTATATTAACAACAACAAAAATATCAATAAATATATTACACTATGTATTTCTTATTAGGATTTCTAGTAACTTTGACCCCCCTAAAATTTCTATTTTTTTTAAACTTTTCTTAGCGAGCACCTAGAGCCCTAGAAGAAGCTACGTACCAAATTTCATTCCAATCCGTTCGGTGGGTTTTTTTTAGTAACTTTGACCACCTTAAATCCCCTAAAATTTCGAATTTTTTCAAAATTTTTCGTAGCTAGCACCTGGTGCCCTAGAGGAAGCTACATACCAAATTTAATTCCAATCTGTTCGGTGGTTTTTGAGATTTCGTGATGAGTGAGTCAGTGAGTAGTATTTGGATTTTATATGTATAGATTAATTTCGTCCAAAAACGTGAAATTGATGTTGTTCAATAATTTAAGTCGTCGGCCATTTTGGGAAAATATTGGACCAAAAAAATGAACTAGGATCGTTTTAAATTACATATTAACGGAGGGTTACAAAAATGTCTATATGTTTTGGAATAAGATAGCTGACACACTTGGATAAATAAATACTGTAAATGTAAAATCGACCGTGTAAAAACGAATAAAATGGGAATTTCTCGAAAAATTCATAAATAATAAGAGTTGGTATTACTGTAGGCTGCATCGCATAGATCAGCTGGTTAAGATGGCTGCTCAGCTTAATACAGGAAGTGACCTTATGGAACGTTTCCGGTACTGTTTCAAAACACATCCAATTGTCGCGCAGTGACATAATGCTTCCTCTCCGTGGCAAAAGAGACATAAATAATTCGGTCACACAGCTGAACCGCTGGCGTGAGTTGAGTGAATTTAAAAAATTAAGTTTGTATGTTTTATGGTTTCATCCAATCCAAGGAGCTGAATAGTTAGCTGCGTGTACGAACTACATTAGTAGACTTTGTTCGCATCCCCTCAATCCCCGGCCCAC
>JAGFPH010001009.1:193604-221410 GCA_018207615.1 Philaenus spumarius | reverse complement strand
GCAGCTCCACTCACATATACTTCAACTAGCTGTGCCATCAGCTCCACCCACTTATATTTTAATTAGCTGTGCCCGCAGCTCCACCCAATTATACTTCAGTTAGCTGTGCCCGCGGCTATAAACATTTGCCAACAATTTTGACCATGTTTCCCAACTTTTGTGGTGGTGGTTCTGCTCTGGGTTATGGTGCGAGGAATAAATCCCAGTGAAGATGGAGCCCTGGAGACTCACCCTAGGAATTTTTTAAAGTGGACTACTCTTTTGGTTTTCAACACTGCCAAAAGAGTTTTAAAATTTTTACAAGAATTTTAACACGATCATCACATTACTGAAAAAAATTCCCCACACCTATCACCACCGTTTTCTTTCCCCCAAATATTTCCCGCAAACCTTAAAAATGTCCCCATTTCGGGAGAAAACCCCCAATCTGGTAACACTGGACCAGTGCATGGCATGTCAGTGTTACCACAATAACAAGGGTTGGAGCTAAATTTCCCAGAACATAATTTAAAAGAAGACAACGCATTTATTTGGTACAGAAACATTTTGATTCGCCCAACATTTTTGGATTGGGAATTATAACTTGCTTGTTATTTGTGAATGATAATAATTAACAACAAAAATATCAATATCCCAACTTTAAAGAAATCTCAAATTCCCAATTTTCGGATTTTAAAATTATTGGTGTTGATGCCCCTTCCTTGCCCCCCCTGAAGACATCCCTGAGCTAAAGACACACTAACCGGTAAAAATTATCAAAATGGGATAAGCAGTTCTTGAGTTATACACAAACACAGAAGAAACTTTTCCTTTTTTATAACGTAGTAAGCCCGTGAATGCCGTTCTAATGGAATATTAAAATATCAGAAAGTTTTCCACAATAGTACAGCGTTTAACATCTTTATAACTGCAGTCCTTCACACTAGTAGACAATCGTAAAACACTTTGCCCGCTTTCTACAATCAAAACTCCACTCCAGTTTTCTTTCCGTAACGTTGGCGCACTGTAATTGTTGCCAATTATCGGACGACTGGCGACAATCATGCGTGGCCAATCGCACCTTGCCCATCGTTCCTTACTTTCTCCACTTCCGGGGCACGGACAGGAAATCGCACGACTTTAAAAGTATTGTCGCTTTTAATATTAGTTTTATTTGTTGGCCATCGTGGTATTGTCGAAGCAGTGGTACCAACTTTGTGTCTGCAGCTTCAAAACGGCCAGGAAGCGGTCTTTGTTCAGAGAAAATCTTTACTTTAAAATTATTTCCAACTAGAGGAAACCCCTGCGTGCTCCGCACGCCAACCCCGTCGGAACCTTCTATTCACACAATAATGTTATATTTTCTTTATAATAAAAGTGTAGGATTAATAATAACCCCAAAGCTAAAATGGTAAATAATGTTAAAGGTTCAAATCAAATTATTTCGTTTATTTTATAACAGCAGTCATAATACAGGTTAAAAGGCAGCAAGGCAAGCATAATACATAATACAGCATAATACAGCAAGGCTTAGGTCTACACGTTAATAAAAACCTAACCTAAAAGTGTTAGAAATACAAATAATTGCTACAAAGTTTGAAATCAGCAGTTAATGGAAATATTAGAACAAACAGCTGTTTTGTCTGTTATTTTATTCAATTGGTTGCTACCGTAATAAATGTAAATGCATGTGTTGGTTCATCAGTCTAGGCCTAACCTAAGATTTTTTCCGACTAAATTTACAAATATTGAAATAAAAATGTTTTTATTAAAATGAATTATACCCTATGTTACTCAGGGATAGTGCAGCTTCTTATTAGTAAAACTATTTTTTTCAATCGGTTCAGCAGTTCCAGAGATTACCCACTACGTACAAACAAACAAATTTGACCTCTTTATAATATTAGTATAGACAAGATGTTGCTACTCTATAACCCAAACAACAAACTATTTAGTGTTTGTGTCAGTGAAATCTAATATCTACCACAGATCGTTTATATTTTATCTTAAAACTAGCATCAGGAGGTTATAAAATGTTGATCTGACAGTTAATTTTGTTTGAAATTTTCCGGAGTCTCCTTTTACAATTATGTATTCCAGATCCCCCCCCCCCCCCTCGTAGAATCTCCTACAAACTAGACGATGCCCCCGCCCACAAAAAAAGTTACTCCTATTTACGCTACTGTTTCTGGGCAAAAAAACCATTCACAATGCCTTTATTTAAAATATCTAAAAGGCCTAGTTTTCCATATAGCCTTCATTTTGTTTTCTTCAACTGTCAATATTTATTTGAAAACTGGATCGTTACACTAGTTGAAATTCAGCTTAAGTTGTGTAGCGTAAAGAACGAACTTTAAAAATAATAATTTGTTTCAAACCAAACAGTTCAAAATGGCGGCCGTTTGAAACGTTTGGCGTGGAATGTCTGGAAAACCATTAACTTCACTATACATTCAAAAGTGACGAAAAAGTTGTCTTTTAAATGAAAAACGAAACGATTTTTGCATTTTTTCTGTAGGTTAAAGATCAACCGGGTTATTGGCAAAGTTATTCCATGACTTGAAAGAAAGTATTGACAAACACTTTTGCTTGACTTTAAAAAAGGAAAACTTCCCTGACTCTTCTAAAATTTTCCGTTAACTTAATGGTTTTCGAGATATCCAACATGAAAGGTTTTGAACGGCCGCCATTTTTATTAAACAGATTCAATATGACTTCATAAAATTGTAGGTGGGGTAGGAGATCTAACTAATAAATATTATTATTATTATCTAGAGTGAAAACTATTCGATCGATTTCGAACAAATTTGCACCAAACATGTCAATTAGGGCTGTATAGATGCACGAAAAAGGGTTTTGAAAAACAACCTCCTTTATGGCCAAAAAAAACCCCAAAATCAGTTATTATTTTTATTAGCTAAACGAGAATTTTTAGAAAGATGCGGTTTTCTGCATATGTTAGGGTAAATTAGAGGCTACAAATAAACAAAATTTTATCAAAATCGTTAGAGCCGTTTTTTTTATAAAACAAATTATAACTGATTTTTGGGGGTTTTTTTTGCCAAAAAAGGGGTTGTTTTTCAAAAATGTTCAAAACCGTTTTTCGCGCATCTATACATGCCTACTTGACATGTCTGGTGCAAATTTGTTTGAAATCGATCGAATAGTTTTAGCTCTAGCTTTGTATACATAGAGACAAACAGACAGACATTTTGTAAAACCCACTTTTTTGGACTCAGGGGGTTCCAAAACGGTTATTTCTACAAAAATCTCAACATCGATTTTTTGCGATCACTATACTTTCTCTATACTATAGTATAGTGAGAAAGTAAGATTGAGGCTTCTAGAGACATTTTTATAACGATTTTGAGAATGTGTTTTGGCTTTGGAACAATACCCAAAAGTATTGATGGAGAGTTCTGAAATACCCTATGTATTCTTTACCATAGCAACTGCGAATAAAAGTGCGCATAACCTTTCAAACGTAAAAATTAAAAATTTCTGTATACCAAAATTGTATTACAAATAGTTTAAAAGAAATGTATTTCTATTTCTTTATTAAAAATGTCCGGGTGTGGCCACATCATTATTCGTTCGTTTCCGGACGGATACTGAAAATAAGACGGATGATAGTTAACCGCCGTGGAAGTCCATTTGTTTATTCAGAGATAAGATTATATCGTAGATCGGGTTGGCTGCGAAGTTCAATTTCTCATTAAGAAGAATGTTGGGATGTTTCTTTTGGGTGATGTATATATTATATTCCTCCAATACGTCGAGACGGTGTCCCTTCCTCTCATTATGAATGATATCAAGATTGGTATTGATATTAGTGTAATTATGATTGGTGTTTATCAAATGTTCGGCAAAATTGGAAGTATGTTTGGAGAGATGATTTTTATGTGACGGTAAATGTTCTTTAAACTTTTGTGTAAAGGATCTGCCAGTTTGACCTATATACATTTTTTCGCAGTCGTCACACTTGAGTTTGTATACTCCACTATTGTCAAATTTATTGATAATATTTGGCTTTATCTTGGTTTTGAGGATGTTATTCAGGCTATTGGAGGTTTGGTATGCCAAGTGCCAAGTACCTAAAGTACTATAAATTAAAAAAAATTAATCAAAATCGTTTTAGCCGTTTTTGAGAAAAGCTGGTTTTTCCGTTATTTTATGGATTTTTATGGGAAAATAACTCTTAAAAATTTATTAAGTGCCTATAATGAGGGAGAAAGTATGTGTCAGTTTCCTGATACCGTTTATTATTTATACGACTAACCCTTTAAAATTTAGAGGGGTATAAAGTTTTTAACGTTGATTTTTTTAACGTTGGTTGGTTTTAAATAGGTTCAAAACGTTTCCATACAAAAATATCTTCCGTCCAGATAGGGTGTTTTTAAAACTTTACACCCCTCTAACTTTTAAACGGTTAGTCGTATCGAAAAAACACAAAAAACAACAAAACTTAAAATAACATGTAAAATCCAAAATCATCATAAAATACAAGGTGTCCCATAAGAAATTCGAAAGTTGACCGCCATATTGGAAAATGGCGGCCATTTACAAATATTTTAGCTACATATGTTTTCATTTCTCAAAAAGCAAGGAAAGGTTTCCTATTTAAAGTTTGCTGTCAGATTTACAGTTTAATATAAGTCTTTTAAAAACAGCCTTAGACAACTTCTGTTGTCTGGATCTTTTTATTTTGTTAATCAGTTTATGAGCTATTGAGGCAGCATCATCACATTTCCCTTAGTCGTTTTATGAAAAGATGTAGTTAAATGTATTTATTTAGTAAATGTAAATCAAATTGTATATGAGACTGCTTCCGTCATTGCTAGGACCTTGATATTTTAATATCTGTCTATTTTAAATCTAAGTGTCTATTTTTAAATGTTAAAGGTCATTTACAAATGTTTTCAAATTAGGCCTATTTATTTGGTATATTGTGTAAGCACAAATGGAGTTCTGTGCAATGCCTTTGTTTTATTATTTTAAGATTTTTAACGTATCTATAGGCTACTAATATTATAAAGAGGTCAAATTTGTTTGTATGTAGGTCTAGGGGGTAATCTCTGGAACTACTGAACCGATTGAAAAAATTGTTTTACTAATAAAAAGCTACACTATCCCTGAGTAACATAGGCTATAATTAATTTGGATAAAAACATTTTTAATTCAATATTTTGTAAATTTAGTCGGGAAAATCTTAGGTTAAGCTCTAATGATGAACCAACACATGTATTTTGCATTTACATATTACCATAGCAACCAATTAATTGAATAAAATGACGGATAAAACATTATTTGTATTTCTAACACTTTTAGGTTAGGTTTTTATTAAAGTGTAGAAATGATAGAATCTGCAGGAAATTGCTTCGACGGATCCCAAACGTTTATCAGACAGAAAAACATTTTGTGGCTGCATATTTCATATCTTATCGCTTCTGTACAAAACAAATTCAATTTCTCCGTACCTGTCTCCTTGACTTTCTATGCTAATATTATAAAGAGGTAAAGTTTGTTTGTTTGTTTGTATGTAGGGGATAATCTCTGGAACTACTAAACCGATTGAAAAAATAGTTTTATTAATAAAAAACTACACTATCCCTGAGTGATATAGGCTATAATTCATTTTGATAAAAACATTTTTTATTTCAATATTTATTTATTTTGTAAATTTAGTCGGAAAAAATTCTTAAGTTAGGCCTAGACTGATGAACCAACACATGAATTACATTCATTAACATAGTAACCAATTGAATAAAAAAACTGTTTGCTAAAATATTTCCATTAACTGCTGAATTCAAACTTTGAAGCAATTATTTGTATTTCTAACTTTTAGGTTAGGTTTTTATTCAAGTGGTGACCTAAGACTTGTTGGTTCTTTTATCCTTTATTTTAACTACTGTTATAAAATATACGAAATAATTTGATTTGAACATTTAACATTATTTACCATCTTAGCTTTGGGGTTATTATTAATCCTACACCTTTATTAAAAAGAAAACATAACATGATTATGTGTATAAAAGGTTCCAACGGGGTTGGCGTGCGGAGCACGCAGGGGTTTCCCCCCGTCTTATATAATTGTATTGTCTACAGGATAAATAAATGAAATGAAATGAACTTTGAGGTTATGTTTAAGTCTACCCCTTTATTAAAACGATATTATTAAAAACTAGTGGACCCGGTAATGTTTCGCTATTGCTTCATTTTAAGGGTAATTATCCTATTTCATTACTTTGACGTAAGTAATGGAATTGTAAATGCTTTTTATGTCACTTGAGGATAATATTACACAATTTAGCTTTACAGTTTATAGGGAGTTCGTATAATTAATTTTTATTGTGTAGGGGTATCCTCCCCATTTTGATCTCTTTGATTTTAGTGACCATATTCTCTAAACAATAATGGTACTACTTGTGAAATGGTTATTGAAATTAGTTGAGGAGTTTTTGAGTATATGGAAAAAGTAAGTGTATGGATTATTATTTTATTTTATGGGTATTCCATTTAATCCCTTTGACTTAAGTAATTAAATAGCATATATTTTGTTATAGGCCTATCTTTTGTTATATCAATTACAAATATCAACTCCTATATAAAAGCGAATGTAAGTCCGTCCGTACTACGTAGGCTACGTGAGAAACATATAACAGCTGATTTCACCTACCATCTGTTCAAAACCTAGCGTAGATGGTACTTTGAGGTTATGTTAACAACTAAAATCATAATAATTTCTCGTGAAGTTGATTTTTTTAAATATGAGTTATAGAACTAATGTATGCTATGATAAATTATATTATTTGTTTTGAGATTATAAACTGTATATAAATACAACCTTTTATCATCAATATATTCGTTTATACAAATTTAAAGAAGATACCTATTCGTTTAGCTTCGGAAACATTCGTACATCTTCGTATAACATATAAACATATTCCATTATTAATTTCTTCCCTATAATAATATTAATAACTTCTAAATCATTTGATCTATCAATATGAAATAAAAAGCAATTAAAAGATAATATTTGTATCTTTCTTTAAATGTATAATAACGTACATAAATACAAAATTTTACAAATAGGCCTATAGTTTTATAATACTTATGATTCTACAGATTTACCAAGTTAAAAATCCCCGTCACCATAGTTAGTAAGCTTAGATAAATTCAGTTTTACTTTCTCACTATACTATAGTATAGAGAAAGTATAGTGATCGCAAAAAAAATCGATGTTGAGATTTTTGTGGAAATATCCGTTTTGGGACCCCCTGAGTCCAAAAAAGTGGTTTTTACAAAATGTCTGTCTGTATGTCTGTATGTATGTCTGTATGTATGTCTGTATGTCTGTATGTATGTCTGTATGTATACAAAGCTAGAGAGAAAACTATTCGATCGATTTCGACCAAATTTGCACCAGACATGTCAAGTAGGCCTGTAGGCTATAGATGCACAAAAAAGGGTTTTGAAATTTTTTTGAAAAACATTCCCCTTTTTGGCCAAAAAAACCCCAAAAAAATCTGTTATTATTTTTTTATAAAAAAACGGCTCTAACGATTTTGATAAAATTTGGCTTATTTGTAGCCTTTAATGTGTCCTACCATATACAAAAACCCGCATCTTTCTAAAAATTCTCGTTTAGCTAATAATAATAATAATAACTGATTTTTGGGGGTTTTTTGGCCATAAAGAGGGTTGTTTTTCAAAAATTTTCAAAACCTTTTTACGTGCATCTATAAAGACCTAATTGACGTGTTTGGTGCAAATTTGTTCGAAATCGATCGAATAGTTTTCTCTCTAGCTAATAATAATAATAATATTTATTAGTTAATCGCCTACTTTAATAAAAGTATACAAAGCTAGAGAGAAAACTATTCGATCGATTTCAACCAAATTTGCACCAGACATGTCCAGTACGCCTGTATAGATGCACGAAAAAGGGTTTTGAACAATTAAGAAAAACAACCCCCTTTTTGGCCAAAAAACCCCAAAAAATCAGTTATTATTTTTTTATAAAAAAACGGCTCTAACGATTTTGATAAAATTTGGCCTATTTGTAGCCTTTAATGTGCCCTACCATATACAAAAACCATATACATAAAGAGGGTTGTTTTTCAAATTTTTCAAAACCTTTTTGCCTGCATCTATAAAGACCTAATTGACGTGTTTGGTGCAAATTTGTTCGAAATCGATCGAATAGTTTTCTCTCTAGCTAATAATAATAATAATAATATTTATTAGTTAATCTCCAACTTTAATAAAAAAACTCTCCTACCCCACCCTACAAGTCACAGTGAATCTGTTTAGTAATTTAAATGTGTTTGTGAGAAAGTATGTGCCAGTTCCTGGTACCGTTTATTTTTTTAAATATTTGTTTTTAATGAGGTATTTTTAATGTGTATCTAATTAATCCGCTTGTAATTTTTCACGAGGGCTTTCTAGTTACTAAATAATTTTAGCTTTATAGCTTGTAGGAAGTTAGTTTAATGTATATTTATTGTATAGAAGTAGCAACTCCGTTTCAACCAATCAGACTGTAGTAATTTTGAAGCCTAAATACGGCTATAATAGGATAAAGTGTGAAATTTTTAGTGAAATTGGTCGCATAGGTTTTTAGTCTATAAAGGACCAAACAAAAACCCAAATATTCTATTGTATGTATAGAGATGTATGTGGAGGTAATAAAGATGCGTGAGAATCACGCAATGGTATCCCCTAGTAGATAACTAACACGATTGTCCCACTCCCATTAAAACAGCTGTTATAACCTTAAAATTGTAACTGGAAACTAGCGACCGAAGTCAACAGCTGTAGTAACGTAATACAATGAAATATTTTAAAATTGAACAAATGGTTTTACAGAACAAAATTAGACTAATTTAAAACATTATTTACAATTCACTTTTCTCTCTGTTGGCAGTTTCGCTCCGAGTTGCTAAGCGATACGAAGAGAATGCTTCACGCTGATTGGCCGGAGAATTCCAATCGTACCAACTGATCGGCAGGAGAAATCGAAAGCATTTGACGCGCTCAGTTGTGGAAACATCGCGGTAGTAGTAGGATAGGCGTCGAACATAACCTGCAAAGTGTCGTGTTATTTGTAAACAAAAAACCTAACCTAGAAACCAATGTGACAAGTGTTAACTTTGAAAACAGTGCGTGACGGTTTGTAAACTTTTAGTTATTCGCGCGACAAAGTTGCAGTGGTGACCGGCCGATGGAGTCTAGAGTGAATTCAGGTTCTCCGTTGACGGAACTGGCCCCCATGGCGGAGTTCGACAAATCCCCGGAAGAGACTACCTCTACCATGGACGATCTGCCTCCGCCTCCGGCGAGCGCGGTGTCGATTCCTCTCAGCGAGGGCAAACTGGAAACGCCGAAAAAGTAAGTGAAAGTGCTAAATTTTATTTTGTTTACATTTTAGTTGTGGTATCTGTTTTAAATTACAACGACAAAGGCAAAATGATGTTAAATTCGTGTAATAGTTTTTGCGCCACAGTTTTAAGTAAGTTAACCACACTTTACCCATCCTCACATATTATTTCTCAAAGGTGTTTTTTTTTGGTCGATAATGCTTCATCAAAATTAGTTATTCAACCATTATTTTAAATCTTATTCTTCCCCTCTATTGACAAAAAATAGACAAACAGATTAAAATTCATGTTTAATAGCTTAAAATTCATGTGTTATAACAAAAATTTATTTAAAAAAAGTTTATATTATACTTCATAGTATGGATCCTAATGAAAGGCGCCATCTATTATCAATCTGTTGAAGTAAAATGACAGCTGTTAGAATATTATTTCTCCAAGGTGTTTTTTTTTTTTTGTCACCAAGTCAGTGATATCTCCTTTAACTCTTTATCAAAATTAATTACTCAAGCATCGTTTTAAAGCTTATGTTCTCCACTATTGGCGGAAAATACCGTAGGCAAACAGCTTAAAATTCATGTTTTCGTTACAAAAATTGATTTATACTTCATATGGTTCCTAATGAATACGCAATCGATTAACAATCTGTTTATGTAACATGACAGCTGTTAGAATATTATTTCTCAAATGTGTGTTTTTTTTTTTTGTAGCTAAGCGATATCTCCCTTAATTCTTCTTCAAAATTAGTTATTCAACCATTATTTTAAAGCTCATGTTCCCCGCTATTGACGAAAAATAGACAAACGCCGTAAATTCATGTTTTCGTTACAAAAATGTATTTGAAATACTTTTATATTATACTTTATATGGTTCCTAATAAGAGGCGCCATCTATTAACAGCCTGTTTAACTATATGACAGCTGTTAGTTAGATCAATCTAAACAATGTAAACAATTGTTTACATTATATGCAAGTGTAATCTATTACACAAATCAATCAAATTAAACCAACGTAAATAAATAAACGTAATTTACTTAATTAAATCAATGTACTAAATCAGGTAAGTAGGGCTACTTCTAACATGCGAAATATTCGCACATGTCAGCTAGTTTTTTATATTTGAAAAAAATGCTTCTAGTCCCACTGGTCGTTTTTCCTAGTGTAGATTTCGTTGTACACATTATTAAATTTGAAGAAAGTTTCAAAGATTTTTATTACTTTAAAATTTTTTTCAAAACATTTATATAAAAAATCCGTCCTCTGTCATGGCTAGTCATATATAGTACAGGTAAAATATTTTTATTGGAATTAATTCACGCAGGTGAGATAGGTATTTTGCCCGCAGGTTCTTTTTAGAACATTGTAGAATAAATGTCTAGATATCCCCCTCCGGAAGGTGATTTCGAGGGGTTGGCGGGGGGGGGGTTGGTAAAAGTTTACCAAAAATATAGACTATAAAAATATTTTTTAAGACCCCATATGACTTGGGTATAAGATATTTCTTTTCGGCTTTAGATTCCGTGTTATGACAAAATAAGAAAACAAAAATGCAAACAAAATTAAGTCATACTAGCTAGTAACTTAAAATTTGCTTGAAAGGTTTTTTTATTATAAGAATACAAGAAGGTTAGGGGGGTTTTAAAAGGAAAATAGTGGGTTTTAAACAAAAAAATTGGAATACAAAAAACCCTACATGCAATTTTTTTTTAATTTGAAATTGTAGTTTACGGCGTAACTTATACTTTGAGATCTATTTCGTGACCTTGGGGTTGGGGGTCGTTATGGGGGTTAAAAGATAAGAATTAATAGTTTTATTTAAATTATAAATTTTATACTTGGAAGTGTGATAAATATACATATACATATATATGTGAATGCACACTTTTACATACACTAACTCACCCCCACATACAATCACGCACGCACGTTTTTATATTTATACATAGGGCCTACCTTGCATATAATATACAATGTACAGATATGTATCACACATACAAATGTGTTTTGTGTGTGTAATATATATATTAGGAAGGCACTTACTTAAACAATATCATTATTTTCCCCTCTATGAGCGTCAAAGGGTTCTTTTCACCAAAAAATAATATCGTAATCATTTTAGCTCATACCATTTTTAAATAATGACTCCAATTACATGAAGTAATAGTTTTTCAAATTACATAGACTAGGCTTATATATACAGGCAATGTATAGCAACAACCAAATGAAATAAACCTTTCATTTTAACTTAAACCTCCCCCCCCCCATTATTTCGACCCTAGAGATTTTAGTAAAAATGTTTCCAAATCCCAAAAATTCCCCAAAAGTGCTTTTCTATATGTAGTTTTCGAGTTTTATTCCGGTTTTTTCTTCCAAAATTGTATTTATTTTTAAATTTGAACATTTTTAAGTAAGAGGCAACTTAGCACATTTTTGGAAAGGGTATTTTCTCCTGAATATAATGTAAAAATTTGGTTTATGTTATGTGGTAACAATAAAACTAACTGTAAAACACTACTTTTTGGACGTTTTGGAACACCCTGTACATACGCAGTAAGATAAGTCAAGACTGTATTTCCAAAATGATCAGTGAACAGAGACCTTTAAAATGAGGTATCACTCGACATACCTTTACATTTGAAAATTTTCCAAAAACGACCCCCCCCCTCCCAAGGATACGAAAGAAGTCTCAGAATTAAGTTATGCGGTAAACTGCAATTTCGAATTTAAAAAAAATTGCATGTATGATTTTTTGTATTCTAATTTTTTTGTTAAAACCCAATATGTTCCTTTTAAAACTCCCCTAACCCTTCTTGTATTGTTATAATAAATAAACGGTACCAGGAACTGGCACATACTTTCTCACAAACATATATAAATTACTAAACAGATTCACTGTGACTTGTAGGGTGGGGTAGGAGAGGTGATTTTTATTAAAATTGGAGATTAACTAATAAATATTATTATTATTATCTAGAGAGAAAACTATTCGATCGATTTCGAACAAATTTGCACCAAACATGTCAATTAGAGCTGTATAGATACATGTAAAAAGGTTCTGAAAAATTTCGAAAAACAACCCCCTTTATGGTCAAAAAACCCCAAAAATCAGTTATTATTATTATTATTAGCTAAACGAGAATTTTCAGAAAGATGCGGTTTTTTGCATATGGTAGGGCACATTAAAGGCTACAAAAAAGCCAAATTTTATCAAAATCGTTAGAGCCGTTTTTTATAAAAAAATAATAACAGATTTTTTTGGGGTTTTTTTGGCCAAAAAGGGGAATGTTTTTCAAAAAAATTTCAAAACCCTTTTTTGTGCATCTATAGCCTACAGGCCTACTTGACATGTCTGGTGCAAATTTGGTCGAAATCGATCGAATAGTTTTCTCTCTAGCTTTGTATACATATAGACATACATACATACATACAGACGTTTTGTAAAAACCACTTTTTTGAACTCAGGGGGTCCCAAAACGGATATTTCCACAAAAATCTCAACATCGATTTTTTTGCGATCACTATACTTTATACTATAGTATAGTGAGAAAGTAAAAAACATTTGAAGCAAATTTTAAGTTACTAGCCATCATGACTTAATTTTGTTTACATTTGTTTTCTTACTTTTTTCATAACACGGAATCTAAAGTCCAAAAGAAATATCTTATACCCAAGTTATATGACCCCCCCAAAAAAAATCACTTTTGAGGCATTTTTGAGGCATATTTACTGATTCTCTATGATCGAAATAGAGGGTTTAAGCTAAAACGAAGGCTGTAGCTCATTGGGTTCAATCGCTATACATTGCGCTCGGGTGGTCTGATACACCCTGTATATCTGTACTAGAGGCTCTGCCCCTGGACGCTTCGTGTCTCAACCCCGCCTCGGCCTTCGGTCTCAGATGGCTGCTTCGTTTCGCTCGCAGATGGGAAATTCGCTAAAGAATCTCGTTAATCTTTGGCTCGTTTGTACATAGGTGACCGAGCA
This sequence comes from Philaenus spumarius, assembly GCA_018207615.1. Taxonomy (NCBI): domain Eukaryota; kingdom Metazoa; phylum Arthropoda; class Insecta; order Hemiptera; family Aphrophoridae; genus Philaenus; species Philaenus spumarius. Next base: position 208,070 of record JAGFPH010001009.1, on the reverse strand, counting down.
TAAATCAGCTGTTTTATTTGGCAGCTTACTCAAACTCATTAAACATTATCTCCATAAGATTAACATGGACAATTTGAAGGATTGTGTGTCGGAGCTTCTTCTCGGGCGAATAGCGGCTAAACGGATGATTGGGTTTTAAATCTGATGGAAAATCGTTGTTTTCAATTAAATTTTCTACAACTTTTGTATTTAACATTGTTTGCTATCTCTTACCGTTTTCTTACAAAACGCAATCAAAGTGGAAAAATGAAAAAAATTTAAAAAATATTTCCCGCCTAAAAGGTGCTTTCAAAATTTAAAATGTCAACTTTTAGCAATTTTTCTGAAAGTTTCTCGTCGAGAGCTTTAATTCACGTATAAGGTTGAGGGGGGTCCGATTACGGGAAGTGCCTTATAATTAATGTCGGTGAATCAGTGTTACCGTCTAGCTTAATATAAGTAGATATAGCTTGTTGTATAAATCATTTATAGGCCTACATATTTATTGTACATTGGCAGGGAGTGCACTTTTTACTACATTGTTATGCTATAAAGAGTTTCAACCAACTACTTGGGAAATTGGTCTACTCTCGACGGCGTTGAATAGCTGACTCCATGAACGAAATATATTAGTAGAATTTTTTTGCACCTCAGCCTCCAGCCCCGGCTCACGCTCCGCTCGCAGCTCGTTCGACCTTGCTGCCTCGGATTATTGACTGATTCGCTTCGCTTAAAAACACGTGGCGGGTACTTTGATGGTATTTTACATTTGATAGATTTTGGGGGAACCGGAAGGGATATAAGGCCGTGTAAAAAAAATGTCCAGAATAATCTCATTTATTTACTTTTTGAGATACAAATTTAAAAAAAGTCTCATTCTGATAAGAAAAATCTCAAACAAATTTATTTCCGGTCAAAACAACGAGCTTGCGGCGGATTTTTGGCTACTGAACTCGACTAATAAAACGGACGTGTGCACTAAATTTAGACCAAATATGACGTAAAATGCGGCCGTCACAGTGAGAACACATATATCTTTACATATATCTAATGTCTAATTACTCCCCAAAACTTGTTCTGGCGACTATTATTATTATTATTATTATTAGAGGGTTGTGTGACCTGCTGCCAGGACACACTGCACCTAAACCATTCTGGGAACTATAATAATGCTTTATTTTATAATCATAAGGTTACAATACTTTTTTATAAGCAGTAAGACAATATTTTTTAACCATCTGTCTGTGTTTGACCTGTAGATAATAGGAATAAAGGCTAAACTAAAAATAGGTATCATAAGCACGACATTCATAATTACATACACACATACTACTGGTTTGTAGGCTCAATAGCCCCTATATATAGGCTATATTTCTATTATAGGAGCAATACCTCTTCGTGATAACCTACCTTTGCGAGGTTATTTGCGCTTCCAACGTTATTCATTACAGTAAAAACGTAAAGTTGAAATAATTTTATATAGTGTTTAATAATATATACTAAGCTTTGATTTTAATTCTCACTTTGAAACAAAAACACAGCAACAATAATAAAAAAATACATCACAAAATTGCACATTCAGGTATTGCTATGACAGCTGAATTTTCCAATTTATATACAATCACCTGTTTTTGACACTAAAATCACTTGAATTACACCTATATATTCCCATGCTATTTAAATGGGAATTATTATATACAATCACCTGTTTTTAGCACTAAAATCACCTGATTTACACCTATATATTCCCGTGCTATTTAAATTGTAATTATTTTATTCCGTAACAAATTTTCGTGACACAATTAACAAAAATGAATATTTCCCCCCCCCCCCCAACTTCATGCCCAGACCTCTAAAATGAGACCTCTCCCAGCTTTCTACGACCTGCCGTTCGCTCACAATTTCATTTGCAAATTTCGCCTTACGGAATTAGATATATAGATGCACCTCCCACAGCACACACTCTCACAAAATACTATTTACTAAATAGCTTATTTTAATTTCGTAGCCGATGTTATAACTAATAACCGGTACCAGATAACTGCCACATACTTTCTCGCAGTTGAAACTTTATACCTTCCCAAGAGTAGCATATGAAGTGGTTATTTGGAATTATTGCAAAAGTAGGAAAATGGTACCATGGAAAATATTACATGCATGTAACACACATCCATATTAAGTTATATTATTATATTATTAATATTATTAAACTATTCGATCGATTTCGAACAAATTTGCACCAAACATGTCAATTAGGCCTGTATAGATGCACGAAAAAATTTTTTGCACAATTTTGAAAATCAACCCCTTTTTGGCCAAATATTCCCAAAAATCAGTTATTATTATTATTACCTAAACGAGAATTTTTAGAAAGATGCGGTTTTTGCATATGGTAAGGGTACACTAAGGGCTACCAATAAGCCAAATTTTATCAAAATCGTTAGAGGCATTTTTGAGAAATTTTGATTTGTTTCGTTTTTTGCCCATTTTCGGGAGGTAAAATCCCTTAAAAATCAAAAATTTGACAAAATTTAAAAAACGCCTGGAGATATTCAAGAACTTTACCTACCTACCACATTTCATCAAAATCGAACGGTTGCTTTGGTCTCCAGCTATGTACACAAGCATCCTTACAGACACACAGACGCACGGACAGACATCACAAAAAAAAACCACTTTTTTGGGTTCAGGAAGCACCAAAGCAAATAATTCCACAAAAATATTTTTGGGTTAGGGAGCAGATACTTACACTAAAAATTCAAATTCGAAAATTTAGACGAAAACAATACTTTCTCCATATACTACGTATAGGGGGGGGGGGAGAGAAAGTAAAAATTATTTCAATTATAAAACCAACGTGTGAACCAAATTTCGACCAAATCGGTCATAAATGCATCATAGAGAGTTCGAACACATATTACATATATACAGGGTTAGTTAAAAATCTGGAGACACCCCCTTAACTCTCACCGAGCATTGTTAGAAACTCCAAACCTGGGGGTTGTTTATAGGTCATAAAAGCACACTTCCCCATGCATAGGACAACGTTGCCCCCCAACTCAAAATTGGAATTTTTGGGGCTACTCAATATTTTTAAACGGGAAGTATGGTCATGTGATACCTCATTTTAAAGGTATATTTAAGACTAGGAAAATGACATAAAGAAAATAAAAATCGGACCACCCAAAACAAAATAGCACCCTAAACGTGTTGAAATAAATCAACTTAAAGTTGCTAATATCTCGAAAAGGAAGAGTTTTTAGAAAAAATTTCAAGAGACAAAAAATGTTTATTTCAAAGTGCTTGACCTAATATATTGCTTACAAACCGATTTTGTAAATTTTATTTTTTACAACATTTTTTAAGATGGAGGAGTAAAAATAAAATTTACGAAATCGATTTGGAAGCAATTTTTTAGGTCAAGCAATTTGAAATAAACATTTTTTGTCTCTTGAAATTTTTTCTAAAAACTCTTCCTTTTCGAGATATTAGCAACTTTATGTCGATTTATTTCAACACGTTTAGGGCCACTATTTGGTTTTTGTGGTCCCATTTTTATTTTATTTACGTCATTTTCCTAGTCTTAAATAGACCTTTAAAATGAGGTATCACATTACCATACTTCCCATTTAAAAATATTGAGTAGCCCTAAAAAATTCCGATTTTGAGTTGGGGGGCAACGTTGCCCTATGCATGGGGAAGTGTGCTTTTATGACCTATAAACAACCCCCGGGTTTGGATTTTCTATCAATGCTCGGTGGAGACTTAATGGGGTGTCTCCAGATTTTTAACTAACCCTGTATATATTCAACATTTTTAATGACAAGCCAAACGTGTTCTGGGGACCATGATTTTTTCCGCACTTTTATATATTTTTAAACTAGAATTTTGTTATCGTTTTTGAGGTTTTTTTTTATAACTTATTTGTTTTTTAACCAATTTGAATAATATTTAACTTTCTCACTATACTATAGTATAGCGAAAGTATAGTGATCGCAAAAAAATCGATGGTGAGATATTTGTGGAAATATACGTTTTGGGACCCCCTGAGTCCAAAAAAGTGGTTTTTACAAATTGTCTGTCTGTATGTCTGTATGTAAACAAAGCTAGAGCTAAAACTATTCGATCGATTTCGAACAAATTTACACCAAACATGTCAATTAGGCCTATATAGATGCACGAAAAAGGGTTTTGAAAAACAACCACCTTTTTGGCCAAAAAACCCCCCAAAAAATCAGTTATTATTTTTTTTATAAAAAAACGGCTGTAACGATTTTGATGAAATTTGGCCTTATTTGTAGCCCTTTATGTACCCTACCATATGCAGAAAACCGTATCTTTCTAAAAAATCTTGTTTAGCTAATAATAATAATAACTGATTTTTTGGGGTTTTTGGCCAAAAAAGGGGTTGTTTTTCAAAATGTAATTACAACCCTAATTGACGTGTTTGGTGCAAATTTGTTCTAAATTGATCGAATAGTTTTCTCTCTAGTTAATAATAATAATATTTATTAGTTAATCCCCTACTTTAATATCACCTTCCCTACCCCTCCTACAATTATGAAGTCACAGTGAATCTGTTTAGTAATTTAAATATGTCTGTGAGAAAGTATGTGCCAGTTCCTGGTAACGTTTTTATTTAGTTCAAAAACGACGTTGGAAACACGTTATTACAAAGCGTACGTTTTCGCTGTTTCACGCAAGGCGAAGGATTGTGCTTAAATATGCGCAATTACAATATTCATTAAGCCTCGAAGGTTAGGCTCCAATTAACTTCCGTCTCGGGAACTAGTGAATATTTGAAGCTGGCTGCACCGCGAGCCGTGCATTTCCTGTTCTTATAAATTGTGTTTACTCTTAAACGCGACTAAAAATAGAATCGAAGGGCGACTTCGGTGGCCCGGACTCAGTAGACACAACTACTGAGTATTACGTTAGACTGGTTTGGGATATCAAACTACCTAGGAATAAAAGGCTCGGCTGCAACTCCGTCGTATTTTAGAAACGCGGCAGCGTTCCTCCCCGCCATGTTCTGCTGACACTGTGAATATGTTCTGCGCCTGATAAATTGTAAAGAACTAGTTTGTAAAAAGTAATCAACTTGTTCTAATAACCCGTTTCAAAATGGTGGTCATACGAACATTTTTATTGAAAATAATTCGATCACGCAGCTGAACCGCTGAATAGCTGCCCACGAGTACGAAATAAGATATATTAGTCGAATTTTTTGAACTTCATCCTCCAGCACCTTCTCTCGCGCAACTCGACCTTGCGGTTTCGCTTCGCTCGCAGCAAACAATCTCTCTCAGTTGGATTTGAACCGGGTGCTTTTAATTTACGTTTTGATTGATTTTGGGGAAACCAGACGGGTTATAAGGTTATGAAAAAAAAACATAATGTGCAGAATAATCTACTATATGTATGTATAGGAAAACTACAAACAAAGTTTCGTTCCATACGAAAAATCTTAAACAAATTTACTTCCGGTTGTTGGATCGTTTGGCTAACAAACTCGTCTGAGCGACTAAGAAAACCATCGTGTTTACCAAATGTGTTCCAAATTTAACGTAAAATGCGTCCGTTAAAGTGCGAACACACATATATGTATATATATTTTAATGACACTCCAAATCTTCTTCTGAGGACCATGATCGGTGCTCATTGACCTCTCTTGACCTTAGCTCTCACCATAAGAGTCACTGCAAAGTCTCACCTTTCCTACGGAAACTCGCTAATAAAATATTGTTATTCAACTTTTTTTTAAATTTTAATGTTTTTTTTAAAATATTAGGTCTATAAAGCTGGTCGTCCACTAGGTCGGTAGAGAGGCGCGGCCCGTCGCGGAAAACTACTGCGCTTGAACAAAATTTATTTACGACGAAATAATAATTTTGTTTAGAATCATATTACTTAAAAACTAACGAGCTAGAACAATTTAATATGGTTTATTATTTAGAGCAAATATTTGGGAATAATAACTTGTTAATTTAATTATTTAAATTGAATAATTATAAGGGTAATTTTTCCAAGAAAAAGGAAAATTTATTTAAATTCTAACATAAAAGCTTCGTCCATTAAAGAGGAAGCGCGGCGCTGTTTTCGAATAAATGAAAAACTGTTGGAGGTCGGGTACCGCGCCTCTCTTAGTGGATGAGGCCTAGGTCGGAATTTGTTGAGTTCGGATAACTTCGACTGTACTCGGCAACATTCGTACCTATCAAACTGTCATATCGGCAGTTGATCTACAACCACAACAAAGTCTTTCTGCACGTGTCGCAATTCAAATGTGAATCTATTTTGTAGATTCATTACTAACAAAATATTATTTGTCTCTCTTCCTTACAATTTTACCTACTTGCATACAAAAAAAGCCTATTTATACAAAAAAAGTATTTCACCTTTTAGAAAAAACTACTGCAGATATAAATAAATCGACCACGCAGCTGGACCGCTGACGTGAGTTGAGCAAATTTCCACAATTAAGTTTATAGGCCTATGTTTTAGGGTTTCAACCAACAATTTGGGAAATAGGTCTACTCACGAAGGCGTTGAACAGCTGTCTGTGTGTACGCAATATATTAGTAGAACTTGTTTCCTCCTAGTGGCCTCGCGAGTTTGCATCACTTGGCTTTGAACTGGGTACTTTTATGGTATTTTACGTTTTTGTCGATTTTGGGGGAACCAAGCGAGCTATAAGGTCGCGTAAAAAAACAAAATGCGCAGAATAACATCCTACATTTATGTTGTTAGAAAAATTTCTAAAATTTTCATTCTCGTAGTAAAAATCTCAAAAAATAGTTACTTCCGGTCAAAAAACGTACTTCCGGTTGTTGGATTTTTTTGGCTAACGAACTCGTCCGAGCCACATAGACAACCAACACGTGTACCAAATTTGGACCAAATCGGACTTAAAATGCGGCCGCTAGAGTGCGAACACATATATATATATGCATTTTTTTGACACCCCAAAACGTGTTCTGGGGACCATGATCGGTGCTCATTTGCTACTCCCGACCTTGGGTCTCACCATAAGGGCCTCTGCAATAGCTCATTTTTCCTATGGAAATTCGCTAATAATAATCTATAACTTTGTCGCAAAAGTTTTTATTTTCCTAAAAATTCAAATTTTGCAACACAATTATAACATTTTCTACATTTTGTATGAAACAAACTCTACTTATTAGCGAATTTCCATAGGAAAAATGAGCTATTGCAGTGGCCCTTATGGTGAGACCCAAGGTCGGGAGTAGCAAATGAGCACCGATCATGGTCCCCAGAACACGTTTTGGGGTGTCAAAAAAATGCATATATATATATGTGTTCGCACTCTAGCGGCCGCATTTTAAGTCCGATTTGGTCCAAATTTGGTACACGTGTTGGTTGTCTATGTGGCTCGGACGAGTTCGTTAGCCAAAAAAATCCAACAACCGGAAGTACGTTTTTTGACCGGAAGTAACTATTTTTTGAGATTTTTACTACGAGAATGAAATTTTTTAGAGTTTTTTCTAACAATATAAATGTAGGATGTTATTCTGCGCATTTTGTTTTTTACGCGACCTTATAGCTCGCTTGGTTCCCCCAAAATCGACAAAAACGTAAAATACCATAAAAGTACCCAGTTCAAAGCCAAGTGATGCAAACTCGCGAGTCCACTAGGAGGAAACAAATTCTACTAATGTTCAACGCCTTCGTGAGTAGACCTATTTCCCAAATTGTTGGTTGAAACCCTAAAACATAGGCATATAAACTTAATTTTGGAAATTTGCTCAACTCACGTCAGCGGTCCAGCTGCGTGGTCGATTTATTTTAAATTAATACAACAGTGCAACCAATCTGTTGTTCATTTAAAAAACGTAATGTCACAAGTTCATGTATGTTGATTAAAACCCTTTAACTGTCCATGCTATTTTTTTTGCAATGCCAAGCCATTTCGTGGCATGTGCAAGCATATTTTCAAAAATTCGCCAAATATAGTAATTACATACCAACCCAAAAGTGTTCCGTAGCTTTTTTGTAGAGAAAGGTTCAAAGAATTTATATATGCTAGTAAAATTTGATTGATGTAAAATTTACAAAGTTATTAGCTCAAGAAACAACAAATGTTCAGTAACGGAAGGAAAAAGTTCTACTTTAAGCCTACGCAAAAAGTAGTAAAAATGTTTTGTAATTTTTTTCAAAATGTACAAAAGTTTCGTAATTTAGTTCTAAATAGAACTGTATTAAGATATATATCAATTTCAAATTTATTATTTTGAGAACACCAGTTTTTATGTTTCTACTACAAGACTGCTAACAAAACTAGGCCTAATAATAATTTAGGAGTATATACTTTGCCCAAAAATGAAATATTATTATAACCAAGTGCAGAGAATAGTTTTATCTTTGAATTCTGTCAAACCATGACTGAATATCAGGTGACCAAATTGGGGAGAAAGCTAGTGGACGACCAGCTTAATACGTCTACGTATTGTATTTAAGAATTTTCTTATATTATAATGAATTTTCGCTTAGGTCCAAAAGACTAAGCCTCAATGTTAACATTATCACAGATATTTCATAAACGACTAAAACTAGAACCATGATTTTTTTATTTGACAAACAAAAAAACAAATCTATCACAAAGTTTTAAAAAAGGTATCTTTTTTTTAAAATCCAAACAATTTAGATTCAATTCAAAAATATTAGGGTAAAAAGATAAAACTTGCGGGGAAATTTTGTATTTTAATTTGTTGGCCAACCTGTACAGTATAATACAAGCGGTTTCTCTGTAGGATTGTGTTGGTAGATTACCCGTTTAGCGATAACATGACATCTTTTCTACTCTCTTTCACTATCTACGCATACCGTTAGGTTCCAGACTGATTCCAAGATAAGAAAAACTGTCAACTTTCTTCACTTTTACACTTCGGACAAACAAGAAGCCGTCATGTGTAATAATTAGTTTGTATGTACATACATTAATTCTACTTGTTTATATTTAATTGTTGTACCGTGAGTCGAAAGCGTTAACCGACTGTTTGTGTATTGAAGGATTGTAGGACAGAGAGTCCGGGTACACTCTAAGTAAGGGTCGACCACACACATATTTCGTAATGGCTGACAAACAATCTGGTTGATAGCTGGATTCTTTGTCACCCTTTACGCTTGTGCTGGTAAATTACTGAGACGTTAAACAGAAGCAAGCGTGCGTAGTGGAATACTGCGCTAGTGCGCTTGCGCGACTTTTAGCAGCTCCTCAGTGCTGGTGCTGTGAAAGTATCACAAACATCGGTGTCGTGTTATTTTCGTGGCTTAACAAGAACTAGGGTAAATGGATAACCCTAGTGTTTCGGCTTCTGACTCTGTTACTCATAGTTAGGCTTAGGAAATTATTTATAACTATTGGAAATCCATGCGTGCTCCGCACGCCGCACGCCAACTCCGTTGGATCCTTATATACACATAATCATGTTATGTTTTCTTTATAATAAAGGTGTAGGATTAATTATAACCCCAAAGCTAAGATGTAAATAATGTTAAATGTTCAAATCAAATTATTTCGCGTATTTTATAACAGCAGTTATAAAAAGGTTAAAAGAACCAGCAAGGCTCAGGTCTACACTTTAATAAAAACCTAACGTAAAAGTTAGAAGTACAAATAATTGCTTCAAAGTTTGAAATCAATGAAAATATTGGAGCAAACGGCTGTTTTATTATATGTTATTTTATTCAATTGGTTGCTCAAAACGGAGCCAGATTGTGTTTTCAGTAGGGATAGTAGCCGATTTTTGTTAAAATTTTAGGGGGGATTTGGAAGGGGGTCAAAGTTACTAAATCACGATTTCTCCAAAACTACCGAACGGATTGAAATGCAATTTGGTATGTAGCTTCTTCTAGGGCCATAGGTGCTCGCTAAGAAAGGTTTTCAAAAAATTCGAAATTTTAGGGGGGTTTGGGGGTGTAAAGTCACTAAAAATCCCCATAAGAAATGCATAGTTTAATATATTTATTGATATATATTTTTTGTTGATATACATTTAACTTTGATTTGTCTGTTCGTGCAAAGCCGGATCGGCCCAGCTAGTAACGTATATAAATATAAAATTTTAACAAATAGGCCTACAGTTTTATAATCCTTATAATTATAAGTTACTAAATCACGATTTCTCCAAAACTACCGTACGGATTGGAACGAAATTCGGTATGTAACTTCTTCTAGGGCCATAGATGCTCGCTAAGAAAGGGTTTGAAAACATTGGAAATTTTAGGGGGGTTTGGGGTGGGTCAAAGTTATTAAATCACGATTTCTCCAAAACTACCGAACGGATTGGAATGAAATTTGGTATGTAGCTTCTTCTAGGGCCATAGATGCTCGCTAAGAAAGGTTTTCAAAAAATTCGAAATTTTAGGGGGGTTTGGGGGTGTAAAGTCACTAAAAATCCCCATAAGAAATGCATAGTTTAATATATTTATTGATATATATTTTTTGTTGATATACATTTAACTTTGATTTGTCTGTTCGTGCAAAGCCGGATCGGCCCAGCTAGTGACGTATATAAATATATAATTTTAACAAATAGGCCTACAGTTTTATAATCCTTATAATTATACACATTTACCGAGTTAAAAATCCCTGTCAGCATAGTTAGTAAGATAGTAAACTAGAAAAAGTTTGTTGTTTTTAAATAGTATTTTTTTAAACGATTTATTTCTGATTTGTATCTAATCACATGATACCTGTGATTTTTCACGGGGCTTACTACTACTGCATTATTTGCTGGTTTTGACCTGCTGAATAACGAGACACTCTGTATAAACTCGGCTTAAAGCCTGGTCTAGAATATAGGTTCTGGAATAAAACACCGTATAGATCCATTCCTATATTTTTTTCTCGTTCGTCCCGCTCCGCTTTTACAGTAAGAAAGTATTGCTATTGTGTCGTAAGAGATGAGGACGGATCCTATATTGGACATGAGCCAGGAGCAGGACACTTGAGATGATTAACGACATCCTCCCCCCCTCCCACAAGGGCAGCTCTTTCGGACGAACGCTGAAACTTCCGTAAACTTCTCGTCTCTTAAATATTTGTCGAGGGACATACTAACAGGGGTAAAACGGGGAGTTATCATTTACCTGTGTTTTCCCTCTAGAGGATGATTCTGTAATCCAAGAAGATAATTTAGGGGGGGGGGGGTTATATAGGTCAAAATAAAGAAAAAAGTCCTAAATATAAACATATGTCCGAAAAAGCTTTTATTACTAGCCATCTCCATTTTGTTTTTACTAAATAATGTTAGCTCTATAACGGACCAACAGATAGAGTTGAAATTTTGCACATTACTCACCAATGCACCTAGTTTGAGAAAACAAATCAACTCTGTCCAACAATCCGTTTACACAATTTAAATGAAAATAATTCGACCTCGCAGCTGAACCGCTGACGTGAGTTGAGTAAATTTCCAAAATTAATTTTATAGGCCTATGTTTTAGGGTTTCAACCAACATTTTGGGAGACACAGGTCTATTCACGACGGTGCTGAATAGCTGCAAAAAGGGTTCACACGCCATTCCGCATATGGGAGATCTTCAATGCACAAAGCATTGGCCGCTTCACACGCCATTTCGCAAATTGGCAGTATCTTCAATACACAAAACATTGCGTGCTTCGCACGCCAACTCCACGGTAGAATCACCGCACGGCTTTGAACCGTGGACTTCTACGAGATTTTACGTTTTGATCCATTTCGGGGGAACCAAACGAGCTATAAGGTCGCGTAAAAAAACAAAATGTACAGAATATCATCCTACATTTATATTTGTAGAAAAGACTCAAAAATAAATTCGCTCTCGTATGAAAAATCTCAAAAAATGTTTACTTCCCTTCAAAAAACGTGCTTCCGATTATTGGATTTTGTTTGCTAACGAACTCGTCCGAACGACTTAGACAACCGACATGTGTACTAAATTTGAACCAAATCGGACTTAAAATGCGGCCGCTAGAGTGCAAATAAATATACACACACACACATACACATATATATGATATATATATGATTTTTAATGACTCCCTAATACGTGTTCTGGGGACCATGATCGGTGCTCATTTGCTACTCCCGACCTTGGGTCTTACCATAAGGGCCACTGCAATAGCTCATTTTTCCTATGGAAATTCGCTAATAAGTCAAAAACATTACATCCATCTATACTAATACAGTATTATAAACAAGTTAAATTTGTTTGTATGTAGGGGGTAATCTCTGGAACTACTGAACCGATTGGAAAAGTAGTTTTACTAATAAAACTTTTCACTATACTTGAGTAACATAGGTTAAAATTCATTTTGATAAAAATATTTTTTATTTGAATATTTGTAAATTCAGTCGGAAAAAATCCTAGACTGATAAACCAACACAAATTTTTTGAATGAATTAACATTCATTACCTTAGCAACCGATTGAATAAAATAACAGATAAAACAGCTGTTTGTTCTAATATTTCCATTCCCTGTTTTCAAACTTTGAAGCAATTATTTGTATTTCTAACTTACAACTTACTAACTTACTTAGGTTAGGTTTTTATTAAAGTGTAGACCTGAGCCTTGCTGGTTCTTTTAACCTTTATTATAACTGCTTTTATAAAATATACGAAATAATTTGATTTGAACATTTAACATTATTTACCATCTTAGCTTTGGGGTTATTATTAATCCTACACGTTTATTATAAAGAAAACATAACATGATTATGTGTACAGAAGGTTCCAAAGGGGTTGGCGTGCGGAGCCCGCAGGGGTTTGCCCTAGTGTTAAATATTTCTCCACTGTTGCATTGCAATCGATACCTCTGAGGAAGAGGAAACCACTCAAATAATTCGACCACGCAGCTGAACCACTGACGTGAGTTGAGGGAACTTCCAAAATTAAGTTTATTATGTTCAGGGTTTATGGTTGAGTACATCTGAAATATTTAAATATATGCCTCACTATCGTTTGAAAGTAACGTATTGTTAAAGGATCTTTTATCTCGGAGATTTTTGTAAAAGTGCAGTCAAGGAATGATATTATCCCAAAAACTCAGGTTTATGTTTCAAGAAATTCCCCCTTTTGCATTTTCGTTTGCCCGTCTATGCTACACAATGTAATAAAAATGCGATTTAAATTTGAAACAGTGAAAGTATGTTGAATGAGACACCAACGCGTTAATGCAATTCATCGCAACCGTGAAATCATAATGGCTGTGGCATAAGCCGACTATGTTATACCGATGTTTGACGGACTCCCCCGATGTTACGGTCAGTATATCGAAGTTTAATTAGGCATAACTGATCTCGTCCAGCATGTGTTAACGCAACACCGAATTTATACCGACGTGCGCCGGACTTTTCCGATGTTACGGTCAGTATATCGAAGTTTAATTGGGCATAACTGATCTCGTCTGGTGCATGTCTGTCGGACATTCTCCGTATTAAGTATTGCAGTTCATGTGATGGAAAGTTACTGCGCTCACTTTTTCCGTATGTATTGATATTTCACTGTTATGTCATACAAATTAGTATTTTGTATGTTTTAAAGATATCCTTTACTATGCTTAAATTTTTAAATTGAAAACTTCTATAGGCGCACCGCGTTTAAAAAAGTTTGCGGGATTTTACCGTCACGCATTTTTCCGTCACGCTCTAATGCTTTAGTTTTTTAATTGAAAACTTCTATAGTCGCACCGTGTTCAAAAACATTTGCGGGATTTTACCGTCACGCATTTTTCCGCCACGCTCTAATGCTTTAGTTTTTGAATTATTGAAAACTTCTATAGTCGCACCGCGTTTAAAAAAGTTTGCGGGATTTTACCGTCACGCATTTTTCCGTCACGCTCTAATGCTTTAGTTTTTGAATTGAAAACTTCTATAGTCGCACCGTGTTCAAAAAAGTTTGCGGGATTTTACCGTCACGCATTTTTCCGTCACGCTCTAATGTTTTAGTTTTTGAATTGAAAACTTCTATAGTCGCACCGTGTTCAAAAAAATTTGCGGGATTTTACCGTCACGCATTTTTCCGTCACGCTCTAATGCTTTAGTTTTTGAATTGAAAACTTCTATAGTCGCACCGTGTTCAAAAACGTTTGCGGGATTTTACCGTCACGCATTTTTCCGCCACGCTCTATTCCGACAGGCTTTACTATATTTATAATACACTTGTGTATATAGCAGAGTATATAGTTTACTTGGTAATACCTCTTAAATGGGCATTGTGCTTCCTCATTTTGTAAATTGTGTTAAAATAGTTTACTTGGTAATACCTCTGAAATGGACATTGTCCTTCCTCATTTTGTAAGTCGTGTTAAAATAGTCTACTTTGCAACACCTCTGAAATGGACATTGTGCTTCCTCATTTTGTAAGTTTTTTTTTTAAAAATAGTTTACTTGATAATTACTTTAAAACCTCTGAAATGGGCATTGTGCTTCCTCATTTTGTAAGTTGTGTTAAAATAGTTTACTTGGTAATACCTCTGAAATG
>JAGFPH010001009.1:164112-193594 GCA_018207615.1 Philaenus spumarius | reverse complement strand
GCGACTGCTTTCTTTTTAACCTATACTTGGCGAACTTCAATAGGAAAGATGAGCTATTGCAGTGACTCTTATGTGAGCCCTTAGGATGGGAGGGGTCAATGAGCACTGATCATAGTCCCTAAAATACGTTTTGGGGTATAATTAAAAATTATATACCTATAAATAGTTTTAGAGCAATAATACTGTCATGGTTCTAAACTTTAGATAGCCTACTATAAGGTACATTTATGAGTGACTTACTCCTAGTGTTAGTTATATACAAATGAATATCTTCTTTTAAGGTACCAACAAACATCTTCTATATATTTAAAAGCCAAATCCACTGACTCACTGATCACGATTTCTCAAAAACTACTGAACGGATTGGAACGAAATTTGGTATGTAGCTTCCACTAGGGCCAAAGGTACTCACTAAGAACGGGTTTTAAAAAATTCGAAATTTTAGTGGGTTTTAGGGGGGTCAAAGTTAGTAAATCACGATTTCTCTAAAACTACTTAACGGATTGGAATGAAATTTGGTATATACCTTCCTCTAGGGCCGTAGATGCTGGCTAAGAAAGGGTTTAAAATAATTCGAAATCTTAGGGGGGGGGGGTGAAAATGTGTATATTAGCTGGTATATTATAAATGTGTGAGTATTTATTTATGTGTTCGCACACTAACGGCCGCATTTAAAGTCCAATTTGGTCCACACGTTGGGTTCGGACGAGTTCGTTAGCAAACAAATCCAAGTGATAAAGTTATACAGTATTACTCGTTTCCAATACAGTTGAGGTGCAACGAAGCCTAAACGCTAGAAAGTTATAAAATGTAATATTTACATCACTTAATATTCACGGCAGTCTTGCGCAATCAGAACGACAGACGGGCATAACGATTGTTTTCAGTGAAAGGGGCGATAAAACAGCTGGTAAAAGTATTTCCATAATTCAGTTAAAAGATTTCTGTTTAGGCGACCGTATAAAATGACCCCTTCACTGTGACCCTTACGGAAAGGGACGGCTTATATTAATTAGCGAGAGGCAATTAAGTGCGAGTCGAAAATGTAACAATTATGTACAGTCACGGTTCGGGAAACAAAGGCTTGCACTTTCGGTCTGTGGAAAGGTGCAATTTCAACAGCCTTATCTGTACAGGTTAGACTAGAAATGCAGTGAAACTATACTAAGTTCCAAGTTTAGTTGGCGGTACGGAGACACCCATCTGCCGTGTTATTCTTACGGGAGCTCCGCTGCTACTAGTCTGCACAAAAACATAGGCTACAAGCGCTTGCCCGCATTGGATTTTAAAATAAAGGTTTCAGTATTGTACGCTCGCAATTCGACAAGCAGGAAATTGCAACTAAACGACAGCACACTAATCAACTCCTATAAAAGTGAGTGTACAGTACGATTTTTTAACCGTGCCCTCGGCCACGATTGTACTAACCTGAATGATAACGTTAGAAATCGCTCTGTCTACTCTAGTTTTCTCCACGAAATCTGAGCCGAGCGGCGTGAAACAGCGAAAACCGAGCTTCAATAACACTGCCATTTAATACACTTAGCAGCGATGTAAAATTATGAAACTTTCACGGATACGCAGATAAGAACCATACGATTCGTTTGATGTAAAAGAAAATCCATTACAAAACCTATTTCATATTTTAAAAATCAATATTACAACAATGTACTTTAATAATGACATGAAATTTTCACACCGCTGGAAAGTTTTTTATTTGTTGGTCAGAGACAAAGTGTTCGCGAGAAAGTTTTAGATAAAGGTCCAAATTAAATATTTTATTTGAAACATTTTTTCGTTTGACTTACGGTTTGCTCGGTACGGATGTCTGAAGTTAGATTCCGGGGGAAACTTCCTGCCTGGGGGGAAGTAGGCCTACTTGGTGTCTGGCATTTACCTTAACCACACCACAGTATTATTATTCGAATACTCGAACAAGAGACAAGTAGTCTATGACTCATTCAAGTAGTTTTTATTTCAATAATTTTATTCGAATAATTATTCAATCATTTTTGTTTATTCGAAGTTTGTGGAACTGCCTTTACAATCCTTCCCCGCTACACCGCTAGCCCACCGAGCGCTAGCCGAGCCGAGGGCACGGTTAAAAAAAATCGTACTGTACGTCCGTGAGTAACATATAATATAACAGCTGATTTCACCTATCATCTGTCATACTTAAACGAACCCGGTGTATATTATAGTTATGTTTACAACTTCAATCGTTATAATTTCTGTTGATTTTTTAAAAATATGTGTTATAGAACTAATGTATGCTATAATATACGTTATAGTTTTTGCTTTGAGGTTATAAACTGTGTATAAATACAACTTTTTATCATCAATATATTTGTTTATACAAATTTAAAGAAGAGATACTTATTCGTTTAGCTTCGGAAACATTCGTACAGCTTCGTATAACATATATACATATTCGATTATTAATTTCTTCACTATATTATTAATAACTTCTAAATCATTTGATCTATCCATATGAAATAAAAAGCAATTAAAAGATAGTATTTTTATCTTTCTTTAAATATATAATCTATCTTCTATATATATATATATAAGCCAAATCCACTGACTCACTGATCACGATTTCTCAAAAACTACAGAACGGACTGGAACGAAGTTTGATACGTAACTTCCTCTAGGACCATAGGTGTTCACTAAGAAAGGTTTTCAAAAAATTATAAATTTTAGGGGTGGGTCAAAGTTACTAAATCACGATTTCTCCAAAACCACGGAACGGATTTGAATGAAATTTGGTATGTAGCTTCCTCCAGGACCGTAAGTGCTGATAAGAAAGGTTTAAAAAAATCGAAATCTTAGGGGGGGTTTGGGGGTCAAAGTTACTAAATCACGATTTCTCCAAAACCACGCTAAGAAAGGTTTTCAAAACATTATAAATTTTAGGGGAGATTTGGGGGGGAGGCTTAGTTACTAAAAAAAAACCACCGAACGGATTGGAATGAAATTTGGTATGTAGCTTCCTCTAGGGCCCTAGGTGCTCGCTAAGAAAGCGTTTCAAAAAAATTGAAATTTTAGGTTGGTTTGGGGGGTCGAAGTTACTAAAAATCCCCATAAGAAGTACATAGTGTAATATATTTATTGATATAATATATTTTTTGTCAATATACATTTAACTTTGATTTCTCTATCAGTGCAAAGCCGGGTCGGGCCAGCTAGTAACGTATGTAAATAAAATCGTTTAACAAATAGGCCATAAATACAATCCTTATTATTGTACACATTTACCGAGTTAAAAATCCCCGTCAGCATAGTTAGGTAGGCCTAGATAAGAAGGCTTTAATGTTGTTTTTATAAATAGTTTGTTTTTTAAATGATGTATTTCTGATGTGTATCTAATCAATCAGCCTGTGATTTTTCACGAGGGCTTACTAGTTATTCTATAACTCAAAGTATGGGTGCTTTAATGACAGATTGCCATTAAAATGCAAATATTGTGTTAGTGCCACAATAAATAAACACAACAAAAACTACCATTAAAATCATTGTTTGTGATCGTATTACAGTTACATGATTGTCGCGTGAAGTCATGTTATTAAACTGTAAAAAGAGTACTGTGTATAACAATAAAAATACTAAGTTCAATGATAAGTAATAAGATTTATGTGACAGGTACCCACCACCTTATGCAACAATAACCACTGGATGTATGGAATTAAATAGATACGGTACAGTTAATTTGCATTAATGCTTTCAACGCTTTATAATTTCAGCAGCGAAAGATTTGCCGACAAGCAGGCGAGATATTTTCAGGCTGCTTATAAGTTGTGGACAGCTTAACTCTGAACCAGAAAAAGGCTAGGGTCTTCCGCCCGACGAACCCTAATTAGTGTCGCTTGGCTGAACTCAATGAAAACAAGTACTAGGTGCCTAATACCAAAAAGTCAGTTTAATTATTGTCAAAAATTATTAAAAACCATTATCATATTACGTTCTGAATTTAAATTTCGATTATTTGTATACTAAATTTGATGTAAATTGGCCAATTTTGACCAAATTGTACCGCCAAACTAGTTTTTCTTTTTAAAACTAACTTTGAATTAACAGTTTAACTAAAATACAATTCACATAAAAACGTGAGCATATGGAGGGACAACAAATACTGTATGGATGATTGTAATAATTTTGTATTGCTTCATAACCAGAACAAATCGCCGGTTTCAAGGAACTCCTTTTTTGTAGCCATTTGGGTTCCCTATCGGATGGTGTAACTGTCAAAACAAACAAAACAATCAAAGCAACTGTCAAAAACCCTCCTAAAATTTCGAATTTTGTAAAAATGAGTGAGTCAGTGAGTGGTATTTGGCTTTTTTTATATATTATAGATTAAATTAAGTTACATAGTAGTATATTAATTATGTTTTCAAATTTTCCTTGAAACCGGCGATTTGTTCTGGTTATGAAGCAATAAAAAATTATTACAATCATACATAGAGTATTTTTTGTCCCTCCATATGCTCACTTTTTTATATGAATTGTATATTAGTTCCACTGTTCATTCAAAGTTAGTTTTAAAAAGAAAAACTAGTTGGTCAAAATTGGCCGATTTACATCAAATTTAGTATAAAAATAATCGAAGTTTAAATACAGAACGTAATATAATAATGGTTTTTAATAATTTTTGACAATAATTGAACTGACCTTTTGGTATTAGGCACCTAGTACTTGTTTTCATTGAGTTCAGCCAAGCGACACTTTTCCTGGTTCTGACTTAAGCTGTCCACAACTATAGTAAGACTCGGCCGCTCCATAAGACCCGTACTGCCAACTAAACGTGAAACGCAGAGTAGAAAAGGAGTCGAAACTTTTTTAATTTTTTTAAAAGTTAGAAATTATGGGAGCCGTGCTGAAAATTATGGGGGAAGTGACAAAATTATCGTACTTTTGTATTATCAAACAAAAGGTTTTTGAGGTACAAATTGAAATATCAGTTGCAATTAATTTTAGTTGTGAATTTGATTTTTGTTTTGCATAACCAAAATAATGTTTTGTTGTTGGAGTTTTTAGATCTAAAACTAATCTTATATAATATAATTCTGACAATTTCACTTTCTTCCGTCCGTTCGATAAATACATTTAAAACACTAATTCAAAATTAATTTTACATTCGCAGATAAATTTACTTTCTATAATCCATGGTATAAGTTATGCTTGTTCTGTAAGCATCTGAAAGGGATTTTTTTTTAATTATAGAATACCATAGAAAATGTTTACTATACACATCTTTTAAAACAAAAAGATTGTTGTGTGCTATATTGTATATTCCATTATAGATGTCCTTATTATAATTTTAATAACGTCTAAATTCTTTGATCTATCAATATGAAGTTGGAAAACAATTAAAAGATAATATTTTTATCTTTATTTAGATATGTAACAATGAATATAAAATAATACAAATAGGCCTACAGTGTTATCCTTATAATTGTACACATTTTCAGAGTTAAAAATCCCCGTCAGCATAGGTAGGCCTAGATAAAGTCTGTTGTTTTTAAATAGTATTTCTTTAAATTATGTATTTCTGATGTGTATTTAATTAATTTGCCTGTGATCTTTCACGGGAGCAACTAGTAACATAATAACGGCTGCAACATAACATTAGAGTAATATAATAATGTTGCCGCAACATAACATTAAAGTAATATAATAATATTGCCGCAACATAACATTATAACATTTTTAATGGCACCCCAAAACATGTTCTGGGGACGGAGGTCAGTGCTCATTGACTACTTCCGACCTTAGATCTCATCAAAGGAGTCACTGCAATAGCTCATGTATTTAACAACACTTCTCCTTCAATGACATTTCCAATCACGCCTCCAATTTAGCAGCTAATCTGCCACACTTAAAAACAACCTTATGAAACCCTCTCTGACAAGTTAAAAATGCATGACTACAAAGGTCAATGTCTTCAGTCCACACGAGTACTTGTTGGAGCCGTGTTTGGGGAAACGGCATCGACCATCGTTTCCTTGACATTGTATCGATTTTATCTCAAGGTCGTCTGAACTTACGCACTGACCACGCGTGTTGACCACAGGGTTCATTTGTTGTATTCTTTCTCTTCCTGCCTCTTCGCTCAGTTCCTTCAGTATGTCACTTTTTCCACCGTTTCTCTTCTAGAAAATATTTGGTATTATCCTTTATCCTGTCTCTCACTCTTTGCATTTTCTTCCCCTTACTTTCTCATTTCATTGTTACGCTGCTTTTTCTTCATTACCTTCATCGTTTTTCTCACAAGTTTTTTTGACAATTTTCTCCCTCACCTCCTCAATCTCTCACGATTACCTATCATCCATCTCTTTCCTTAGCCTTCTCACACTTCTAGTCTTTCTATCTCCCTCTGTTTGTCATTTTCTGCCTTTCTCTCCCTCGTCCTCCAACTCTCCCTGTCTCTCTCCTTACTCACAAAATCCCTTATACATTATACTGATTCGAAATCCAATGGAAAGCAATTTTTTTCGAATTAAAGGAAGTTTGAGTTATCATGACTTTGAATTATAGAGGTTAGTATGCATAAAATTCGAATTACAGAGGTTAACTTTTATTTTAAGAATCCAGTACAAAACGCTTTTTAAAAAGTTTACAACTTTACATAATAACGAAGCATAAGTAAAAAAAAGTAAACAAAATTTAAAAGAACAATTAGGCAATAAAACAATTAAGACGCAAATTAAAAAGTACGATTATTACAAGTTAGTGTTTACTGTACGTTAAAAGTCTTTGCATTAATTTCAAATTTCAGAGGCTAATGGGGGATAAAATTCAAATTATAGACGTTGACTTCGAATTATAGCAACCAAATTTGAATTGTAGAGGTACGTGTAAAATGATTTTCGAATTTTAGAGGGTATAATATGATTTAAATTCCATGCTGTAGCCTACGGATTAATGTAATTAATTAACCAAGTAATTTTTCTTTACCTTCTTTTGTATGCCAATCTAATCCTTTTATTGCATGTTATTGTATGTTAGTGTTATTGTGATCGTGGCGATAAGTGATCGTGTTATTGTAAATAAGTACCTGAAAATGGGCGAATGCCCAAACCGCGGTCGCAGGAGAAAAACAAAAAATAAAGGATTAGATTGACATACAAAAGAAGGTAAAAAAAAATACTTAATTAATATAATATGACGTTTAAAATACAGTACTTCGAATTGACGGATTATTTGTTTTCGAATATTAGAGGTTTTCTAAGGAGAAGTGAAAAAGAGGTTTTCGAATTATCGAGATTCTACTGTATTTTTCCCTTACTCTCTCTTCTCTTTTTCCTCAACCATCTATTTCTCCTCCCAGTCTCTCTCTCGTTCTCTCTGTCTCTCTCTTCTTTCTCTTACTCCCTCTTTTCTCTTCTCTCTCTTCAATACTCTCTTATCACCTTTCTCGTATTTAATTTGTCTCTTATCCGTGTGTTTCTCCCCCTCATCTTTGTTAATACCTTTCTTTCTTTCTCATCACTTTATTACTTTCTGTTTTCTCTCGCCTCTTACAAATTTTATCTCATTTACTCTCTCTACCTCCCCTCCCCCTCTCTCACTTCATCCTCTTGTTCTATCTCTCTCATATCTCCCTTTCACTTACGCCTACTCTCTCTAGCCTTCAAACTCTTCCATTGTCTCCTTTGTTCTTCCTACCTTCCTCCCTTCTCTCGTCTTCTAAATCTTCCCCTCTCCCTCTCGTTCCTTCTATCTCTCTCCTCTCTTCCCTTTCACTTAAGCCTACTCTCTCTCTCGTCTTCTAACTCTTCCAGTGCCCCTCCTTCTTCTCGTCTCACTCACGTCCCCCTCTCTCATCTTCCAACTCTTCCCCTCTCCCCCTAGTGCTCGTCTCTTTGTCCCAAATCTTCTCCTCCCTCAATTATCATCCATCTTCCCCCCCTCTCTAGTTTTCTCTCTCTCTCTCTCCCATCCCGGATTTCATCTGTTATCCTTTCCCCTAGTTGGAACGATGTTGGGGAAATGCAGTCTACCGTTGTTCCTTCATCATTACATCGATATCTCAAGGCCGTCTGCAGTCACGCACCAACATCAAAGAACTGACCACGCGTAATTGTGCGTGCGGCAAATCGTCCATGCCGTTCACTTCTCACGTGTAAATAACATTACAGCTGATGTCATATGAGAGTTACTAACGCACCGGAGTTAATCAGTAGATGGAGGCAGTTTGTGAACAGTAAATGTTGTGTGTGCACTCTTCTGCTCTTAGGCGAGGAAATTTGGCACAAAAATCCCAAAACCCAGGAAATTTGAGCAGTAAGACGGATTGAGATTAGGTTTTTTACATTCTCTTCGTTAGCTCATTTCAAAATTCCTTGCAACGGGTTGATAATGCATTTGTGCATTGAAAAGTGCTTTCTTTCATCAACTTCATATTTTCAAGCGGAACAAAATTCATATCTGACACAAAAAACACCCGAATTATACAATATTTTGCACCAGGGTGTTTTTTGAGCCACGGAATCTAAATATCCTGTCCAAACTAGCCCCCTGTACACCCGGAGGTCAGGACGGCTCTACGAACGTCATCACCTGGAGTTTTATTAAAATCTTTCCGTCAGAATTTTAAATATTCCGTCAATGAATGTTAATAAATATATGAGTCCAGGGGATGACGGTACAAGTCAGGTCGTCCGGAGCCCCAGGTCCTCCGGGGCGGGTTACCGATGTCAAATTCGTGACGAGCGACTTAAAAAAAAACCCTTAGCACGAGTTTTTCTTGATTTATCCATAAGATAAACGGGCACTCCAGGTGATGACGTTCCTATTTACTGTTTCTATAGGCTACGTTTAATGTTATTATAATAAAGGAGTAGAATTAATTATAACATCAAAGTTAAGGTGGTAAACACAGTTAAATGTCCATTAATTATAAATACATTCAATAAACATAAAATGTTCGTTCATCAATCTAGGCCTAACCTAAAATTATTGTGTGTATGTTTTATTTATTTTACCTGTCTTAACGGCAACATACGTACAATAATTTTAGGTACAATAATTTTACAATAACCTAAAATTATTGTATGTATGTTGTCGTTAAGGCAGGTAAAATAAATTAAATATAGACACAGTAATTTTAGGTTAGGCCTAGACTGATGAACGAACATTTTATGTTTATTGAATGTATGTCAGCGCTTGACGATAATATCTGAACTACGCCGGACGGAACTGATCGTCTTTTAATTTAAATTGATGAACCAAAACACATGTTTCTTGAATGTATTTACATTCATTTCCATAGCAACCGATTTGATAACGCTTTTTCGTTACTCGTATTTTATATTTGTCATTGTCATAGCAACCAATTAGTAACACTTTTTTCGTTACGCATTACATTTTCTATTTGTTAACTCCTACCGCAACCCGTGTTAAGGAATTTCGTTTAAAAAACAAAAAACAAAATGGCGGATAGCTCGAAAACAACTTTTTTGTTTGTCTTTGCATATTTAATCATATACAAACATTTTTTAGTATAGATTTGATTTACTCTAGAAACAATTTCTCAGAACTAAAACATTTGATACTAGGCCTATAATACAGCACTATGTATACATTACCATAGCCTTTGTCGTAGCCCAGCTTACGGCTATTTACCGCACCAGTCGGCTGTTTGTCACTTACCGTATTGGTTAGATAAACAAAGACCAGGATGTTGTTTATTGTTTGTAATTTTAAATACCAGACATGTTTCGCTTGTTTTTACATTAAGGACGACCTTGTTCGTATATTTGTTTGCTTCGCTTGAGGCAGTTTAGCTACAGTTTACAAAACCAAACAAACTTCAGTACTGTCGTTTAACAAGATATTTAACAAAATTTGTTCGTTTGATTCTTTGTTTGTAGTGGGAGGGGGGTAATCTCTGAAACTACTAAACCGATTGAAAAAATAGTAGTACTAATGAAAAGCTGCACTATCCCTGAGTAACATAGGCTATAATTAATTTTGAGTCGGAAAAAATCGTAGGTTAGGCGTAGACTGATGAATCAACACATGTACTTAAAATTAGTGCCATAACAACCAATTGAATAAAATAACAGATAAAACAGCTGTTTGCTCCAATATTTCCATTAACAGCTAATTTCAAACTTTGATGTAATTATTTGTATTTCTAACTTTTAGGTTAGGTTTTTATTAAAGTGTAGACCTGAGCCTTGCTGGTTCTTTTAACCTTTATTATAACTGCTGTTATAAAATATACGAAATAATTTGATTTGAACATTTAACATTACAGTATTTACCATCCTTAGCTTTGGGGTTATTATTAATCCTACACCTTTACTATAAAGAAAACATAACATGATTATGTGTATAGAAGGTTCCAACGGGTTTCCCCTAGTATCATAGTAAAATATTTTTTGGGTTCTGATTATCATTCTTGATCATAGATGCGTCAAACATAGATAGCTTAAACAGTTTCTGAGTACTTCGCCTGTAACAGATAAACCGAAACGAAAGAACCTGTGAGAATTATTCCATTTTGTACTATTAAACTTTTTAAACTAATAAAATCGTGCTACTTGAAATAATGAAAATATCCAATTCACATGATTTTGAAATTCGTAAAAAAATGGCTTGTTCCTGGATACAAGTTGACGTAGACAGTATTGCCAACCCCCACACTCTACACATATGTACTCACTTTGCCTATACTGCCCCTAAATTAGACAGGTCTCGCACTACCAAATTAAATCAGACCGTCCGATCAGCTGGGAATATTTGAGCCTTTTTAATAATCGGTAAGTCAACTAGTCATAATTGGTTGCAATAATTATTGGTAGTTTTTATTTTTTTTTTATATGGTTTGGTACACTGTTAAAAATCCAAGTTTTTTATTCCCCCCCACTATCGCAGGAGCCACCATTTAAAAAAATCGATCACGCAGCTGGATCGCTGACGTGAGTTGAGCGAATTTACAAAATTAAGTTATATTTTATGTTTTAGGGTTTTAACCAACTATTTTTTAGGAAATTAGTCTACTTGCAAAGGCTCTGAATAGCTACTTGCGCGTACAAAATATATTAGCAGAATTTGTACGCACCTCAGCCTCTTTGGACCACCCTCGGCTTCGTTACGCTCACAGCGTAAAACTCGCGGCCTTGTACTTTTATTTTATTTTACTTTTTTTATTAATTTTGGGGGAACCTGATAGGCTATTAGGATGTGTAAAAAATGTGCAGAATAATCTCCTATATTAAAAAAATAAATAAAACCCCAGAAAGTTTCATTTTCGTACGAAAAATCTAAAAACGTTATAACTTTCTGTCAAAAAACGTACTCCTGGTTGTTGAATTTCTCTGGTTAATGAACTCGTCCGAGCGACTTGAAAAAGAAACGCGTGTACCAAATTTGAACCAAGTCGGACTTAAAATGCGGCCGCTAGAGTGCGAAAACATTTATACATACCCTACATAGACAGGTATAGGCCTACAGGGTGTAAAAAAACCTTTCAGGACTTTGGGATATGATTTCTCATACAAAAAGTAAAAAAAAAATATAAACATTGGTGCGAAAACACTTTGTTTTCCAGATATCCGCCATTTTTTTTTACAAAATAATTCATATATAGAGGACGGTTTCCTCATTGAGTTTAAATTTGGCACGAAATTTAACCTAACAATGGTATACCTCAAGAAAAATAAGCGATTATATCCGATCATGCGTTTCAAAATGGCGGCTGTTTGAAAATTTCAAACCTAAATTACTGAAAAACCGTACATTTAACAAAAAAATGTCAAGACACATTTTTCGTAGCCCTTTTGATTCCGTATCCGATGGTGCAACTGGCAAAACAATAGGACGAAGGATAACAGCGACGTTAAAGATAATAACAGCAAATGTACATACAATATTGTTTACCGTGTTGCAGGGTTGAACCACAAACCATAGAATTCTATAGTCTATACTTCTATAGTCTGTGGTTGAACAAACCAATTATTAGTCTACACATAACTTAACTAATATCCTTCATCCGATTGTTTTGACAGTAAGACCACCCGATAAGGAATTAAAAGGGCTACAGAAAAAGTGTCTTTACTTAAATTTTCTAACAGCCGCCATTTTGAAACGCATGATTAGATAAAATCGTTTATTTTTCTTAAGATAGATCATTTTTAGGTTAACCTCCATTCCAAGTGTGATCTCAATCAGTCAAACATTTCTCTAGGTATGAATTAATTTGTAAAAAAAAGACAAATGGAGGCTAGAGAGAAAACGGAGCATTTTTGTACCTATGTCTGTAAGAACTTTTCATTTTATTTTGATGTGGGGAATCGGGCCCTGAATTCTTGGAACTCTTTTTCTGAACAATTTTTAATGACACCCAAAAACGTGTTGTGGGGACCATGATCGGTGCTCATTGACCACTCCCAACTTTAGGCCTCACCATAAGAGTCGCTGCAATAGCTCTTCTTTCCAATGGTTATTTGCTAAAAAAACCGACAAAGGTAAAAATAGCGTTCCCTGTAGCAAGTGTTTTCTTTATTTTGACCAATATATTGACCACCCCTGAATCTGTGGGGCAGTGAGTGCTGTTATCACAATTTTACCTACTAATTCAAATAATTGTAATTGTGGATATTTCCGGACTCGACGCCACGGCAAGTCGATGAAAAGAACATCACGCTCCCTCGTGTAATGGATATGTATTCAACTCCAGTGGCCGGGTCCAGGCAGATGATATGATGGGGTACGATTAGTGTAATGGCAGAATGCGGATATTCTAGATTACAATTAGCCGACCCTCTGTGCAAGCGGGAAGTGTGTTTCCTGTATATACTGGCGTAGGGCCAACGTTCGTAGCAGCTTCTCACGCCGCGACCCAACATCTACGGGCAGAAACTGCAGGCCGGGTTCCCGTGTTTGGGGAAATCAGGTAGACCAATTTAATTCTTCAGGATGTGCCCAAACGCATTTCGAGCATTAAAATAGGAAAACGCTTTGTGTTTTTCGAAAAGTAAGATTTTTAGTTAAATTTTGGTGCAGTATGCTACTAGAGGTAGAGGGCACCACTGCGTGCTTCGCACGCCTCTAATTAATGTCCCTTTAGATACAGATATCGGCATGAATTCTGGCACTTGGCCTCGCCATGGCGCGATGTCCCGGGGTTGTGGGGAAAGGGCGTAAGTGGATAAAAAACATTTTCCTACAACGCTTTCTAATGAGACTCATCCTTCAAACGAACTAATAGATGTTTTCCTCACCCTTAACACGTTCACTACTATGCAAATTTCGTACTTCCTATGCTACACTCTATTCCACGTTCACCGTGCAGTACAGGTCTTACGGGAGAATAGACGTGCTACTACCATTACAGCGAACATCACGTTTATTGTCATGCGGGTTGCGTCAGCTGATCGAGCGTTGCATGGGAGTTGTTTTTTTAGTTTTGGCTACTACCGCTGAGACTGTCGTATGGATAACATGGCTTATGGGCGCTCTGTACTGCACGGTGAACGTAGATTCGGGTGTAGGAGCTGACCTTTTATTTTTTTATATTTATAGCCTAAATGAGTAGAAATTACTTATTTTTTATTGTTAAACCTTTCTACGTAATAATCACTAATATTTTAAAGCGGACGCACATGTGCGTTCATAGCACAAGGGCTTCAAATTGGCGTGCGAAGCACTCAATGCTCTGTGTATTGAAAATACTCCCAATACGGGGGTTGGCGTGCAAAGCACGCAATGCACTGTGTAATGAAAATACTCCCAATACGATGCGGGTTGTCGTGCAATGCACTGTGCGTCGGCCGCTTCTCATAGTGTTCAGTGTCAAGCTCACATGTACGTCCTTATGAACGTGTTAAACAGAGATGTACCGGGTACTGATGTTTTTAGTCGGGTTAGTAGCGGTTAGCTCAAGTGCTAGCGTTCGCGCCGGTATCTGTACCAGGTGTTCCAAAAGCATGATACTCCTTCCGTAACTTTTACACAACGGGAAGTGGAAAGATGAAAATTCGGGAATGTCTTTAGATGATTAGTAACTACGTTGACAAACTTTCAAGACCAGTCCCTCTCCCTCCGGAGAGGTCATGTGAGGGCAACTCAAAATTTGGAAATGCAACCATAGGGCTTGTGACACATCATTTTTGTTTGTTTTTGTCCTCAAATACCAAGCAAAGTAAGATATATGACCGTATCCAAAATGGCGGCAGAAGAAGTTTTTTCCTGAACATATTGTAGGTGTTAGAAGTTCCCACTTTATAATATCCCTTGGGACGAAGTGTAGGATTGTTCATTACATAAGCATAGGGTGATCAATAATATAAAATTTCTAGGTCAAGTTATCAAGTTTATTTGGTTAAAGCGAACCTGCACGAATTACGAGTACTCTAATCTACAAACCTAACCTACAAATTGGTAACACGAGTAATTGTTTCAAGGTATGAAATCAGCTGTTAATGGAAGCAGCTGATTATTGCGGCAACACTGAACGCCTACCATCAGGTGATCTATGTATTTTAAATGGAAAAATACTATTTTTCTGAAACTTCTAACTTAGTTGGCTTGAACTTTATCTGACTTATACAGAGTGTCTAGAAGATATGTCCCAAATTTTACCATGCGGAAATATGAAAAAGTGTTTCAATAAACATAGTTCCGACAATGCTTGGTTTTCGAACTATCCGCCATTTTGTTTTTTTCACTAAACACCTAATATCTTCGGAAATAGTAAAGATATTGAACTCAAATTTGGTGTGCATATTTGTTGCGTAACCTTTTACTCTCGTACGAAAAACCGGAACGTTCTTTTTTATTCTTTTAAAATGGCGGCCATTTAAAATTCGTAATACAACATATCTCTAAAACCGCTAACTTTACAAAAATTTTAGGAATAAAAAAACGTAATTTTTCAATTACAAACAAAACTGGTTTTTGAAGTGAAAACTTCTTGATGCCCGTTCGGAATTTTTTGCATAAGTATTCGAATAAAATCTCGCGTACCGTACCCATTGTATTTTAGGTGCGTGTAGTTTAAGGCTGTATCACACATACAAAATAAGAACAAAATTATATTTGGGTTAATTCAATAGCTGTATGGGTTAATTTAGTGACGACACGCACCCATGAAATGGACATTGTACTTCCTTATTTTACTTTCTCACTATACTATAGTATAGAGAAAGTATAGTGATCGCAAAAAAAACGATGTTGAGATTTTTGTGGAAATATCCGTTTCGAGACCCCCTGAATCCAAAAAAGTGGTTTTTACATAATTTCTGTCTGTATGTATGTATACAAAGCTAGAGAGAAAACTATTCGATCGATTTGAACAAAATTTGCACCCGACATGTCAAGTAGGCATGTATAGATGCACGAAAATGGGTTTTGAAAAAAATTTTAAATCAACTCCCTTTTTGGCCAAAAAACCTCCAAAAAATCAGTTATAATTTTTTTATAAAAAAACGGCTTTGACGATTTTGATAAAATTTGGCTCATTTGTAGCCTTTAATTTGTAGCCTACCATATGCAAAAACCCGCATCTTTCTAAAAGTTCTCGTTTACCTAATAATAATAATAACTGATTTTGGGGGTTTTTTTGGCCATAAAGGGGGTTGTTTTTCAAAAATTTTCAAAACCTTTTTTCGTGCATCTATAAAGACTTAATTGACGTGTTTGGTGCAAATTTGTTCGAATTCGATCGAATAGTTTTCCCTATAGATAATAATAATAATATTTATTAGGTAATCTCCAACTTTAATAAAAAATCACCTCTCCTACCCCATCCTACAAGTCACAGTGAATCTGTTTAGTAATTTAAATATGTTTGTAAGAAAGTATGTGCCAGTTCCTGGTACCGTTTATTTTAAATGTCTAAATTTGCTAACTTGCTTGCTATCTACGGTAATGAATGTAGATGCATTAAAGAAAAGTGTGTTGTTTCAGTATAGGCCTAACCTAAAATTATATTATTATTATTTGACTATAGACAATCATGTTTATGATATTTTTTAGATTTCAATTTTAAATGGGACAAGATAAAAATAATGATCAAATTTCGGATTACATCAATATAACCAACGATTTATATTACGCCAGTTTTCACTTCTGTTGGCTGTCCCACGGCTGCTTTCTTTAAAAAAAATTGATTTAAGTAGCTTTCGTTATATTTAAGTAGCAGTTAATATCCGAATTAACTGCTAAAAACTATAAAAACACAATTTCTTTGTATTGTCTATAACAATACAGAAACTACAATAATAATATAGTACAGAAAGAAATTATGTTTTGGGTTTTCAGCCTATAACTGGGTTATGTAGAAAAGTAAGTGTATAAATGATTATTAAATTTTAAGGAAAGTTATCTCATTTCATTCCTTTCACTTAAGTTATCGAATTACAAATGGTAATTCACTTAAGAATAATATTGCACAATTTGAGTTGTATAGCTTGTAGAAGTTAGTTAAATTTATATTAATTGTATTGGGGTAACAACCCCATTTCATCCCCTTAAATTGTAGTAATTGTCGTGTCTAAACACGCCTGGAATTAATACGGATAATATGTGACATTTTTAGTAAAATCGGTTGAATAGTTGTTGAGTCTATAGAAAACAAAGAAGCAAAGAAATAATTATCTATATCTTATCTTCTAAAGCGAGAGATAATTGTCTGTCTGCTAAATGGATCTGGAATCTCCGTCTAAGGATTTTTGATTTTTTGATTTTATATGGGGCTTTTGGCCACGAGAAATCGATTGGAAATGGTCACCAGTCTGGGAAAATTCGTTTTCTACGTCTTTTTATTAAATTAAAAAGTGAAATTTGTCCATTTTAAACAATACAAAGCACAGCTGATGTAAATGTTTTCAATGTCATTACAATAGTCATCTGTTTTCTTTTAAAGGAAGCTCAGCTGATGCATATGTTTTCAATGCCATTACAATAATCATCTGTTTTCTTTTAAACTGTATTTTATTAGAGGTAAGCCTAATGTTGTATCTATTTATAGTTACCATGGCAACGAATACTTCTGCTAAATAAACATACCCTTTATTTAGTTGTTTAATGTTATAGGCCTAAGCTAAACGATGTTCACGGAAATTTGCAATAATAGTTATTGACGTGAGCGAACTAGGCCCTAGGCCTAAATCGATATTGAAATATTAAACTTTAATTTAGGCCTGACTTATTTCTGAGGCATAGCGTTGAGATTACGGTTAATCCTCTAAACTGTATTTTTATTACAGGTAAGCCTAATGTTGTATATACCCTTTATTTAGTTGTTTAATGTTATAGGCCTAACCTCAAAACTCAATAATCCAATATTTATTATTGAAATCATAACCCTGCTTATAATCGAGCTTTAGCTCGGTCTCCTGGTACTTAATATTATAAAGAGGTACAAATTGGTTGTTTGTTTGTATGTAGAGGGTAATCTCTGGAACTACTGAACCGATTGGAAAAATAGTTTTACCAATAAAAGGCTACACTATCCCTGAGTAACATAGGCTATAATTCATTTTGATAAAAACATTTTTTATTTCAATGTTTGTAAAATTAGTCTTAAAAATTCTTAGGTTAGGCCTAGTCGTGTATTTACATTTATTACCATAGCAACCAATTGAAAAAAATAACAGATAAAACATATGTTCCATTAAAAGCTAACTTCGAAGCAATTAATTAATATTTCTAACTTTTAGGTTAGGTTTTTATTAAAGCGTAGACCTGAGCCTTGCTGGTTCTTTTAACTTTTATTATAACTGCTGATATAAAATAATTTGATTTGGACATTTAACAATACTTACCATTTTAGCTTTGGGTTTATTTAATCCTACACCTTTATCTATACTTATAAAAGCCAAATACCATTGACTCATTGACTCACTGACTCATCACAGTTTCTCCAAAACCACGAGGCCTACAAACATGAAATTTGGCACTAATACTCTTTATAGGCTCTAGACGCGCACTAAGAAAGGGTTTCATAAAATTCGAAATTTTAGGGGGGTTTTGGGGGTCAAAGTTACTAAATCACGATTTCGCAAAACCTACCGAACTGATTGGAATGAAATTTGGTATGTAGCTTCCTCTAGGGTCATAGATGCTCGCTAAGAAAGGGTTTAAAAAAATTCGAAATTTTAGGGGAGGTTTGGAAGGTCAAAGTTACTACAAAAAACTACTGAAAGGATTTGGTACTGAGGAAATTTGGTATGTAGCTTCCCCTAGGGCCATAGGTACTCACTAAGAAAGGTTTTCAAAAAATTAGAAATTTTAGGGGGTTGGGGGGGGGGTCAAAGTTACAAAATCACGATTTCTCTAAAACCATCGAATGGATTGGAATGAAATTTGGTATGTAGTTTCCTCTAAGGCCCTAGGTAATCGCTAAGAAAGGGTTTAAAAAAAAAATCGAAATTTTAGGGAGGGTTGGGGGGTCAAAGTTACTACAAAAAACCATCAAACGGATTGAAATGAAATTTGGTATGTAGCTTCCTCTAGGGCCCTAGGTACTCGCTAAGAAATTGTTTTAAAAAATTCGAAATTTTAGGGGGGTTTGGGGGGTAAAAGTTACTAAAAAGAAACACCGAATGGAATGAAATTTATTATGTAGCTTCCTCTAGGGCCCTAGATGATCGCTAAGAAAGATTTTTTTTTAAATCGAAATTTTAGGGGAGGTTTGGGCGGGTTTCAAAGTTACTAAAAATCCTTATAAGAAATACATAGTGTAATATATTTATTGATATAATATATTTTTTGTTAATATACATTTAACTTTGATTTGTCTATCCGTGCAAAGCCGGGTCGGGCCAGCTAGTTATAAATAAAACATAGGCCTAACATGATTATGTGTATAGAAGGTCCCAACGGGGTTGGCTTTTCCCCTAGTTTATATATAGAGAGATAACAGGCTACCTGGTAAGATGTGATAACTAAATTTTGGACTTTAAAACCCTGGTGTTTATTTGTCTGCGTATAATCTGACTTACTTAGAACTCACATTTTTGTTCTAAAATTATTCTTTAATGATAAAAAAATATATGTAAATCCACATGACTGGAAAAATATCTTTAAATAAACGATCCCTTTTAACTGAACAGATGAATCCAAAAATTCTATTAACTCGATTTTGCACATATTATTTCAAGATCGATACATAAAATTAGTCGAGTTCGTAAATGGGCAAAATTGAATCAAGAGAATAGAAATTGGGAGGGCTTATTCCGAAAAGAAAAAAATACTGTAAAAACCTTAATATCCAAATATAGTAGGTATACGGTTAAAACGATTGTACCTGATAAAATTAATATAAAATATTTAGATTTTTTCTGATAATACCTTTCAACAAATTAAGGGTTGTAGAAGAAAACCAAAGATGATAAACCCTTAAGGGTAATATTTTTTGTAATTTGAAGGAAATCATTCATGAACATCTAAATTATACATTTTTCTTAACGACTAAGGAAGATCCCTGCGTGCTTCGCACGCCAACACCGTTGTAACCTTCCATACACATAATCATGTTATGTTTTCTTTATAATAAAGGTGTAGGATCAATAATAACCCCAAAGCTAAGATGGTAAATAATGTTAAATGTTCAAATCAAATTATTCCGTATATTTTATAACAGCAGTTATAATAAAGGTTAAAAGAACCAGCAAGGATCAGGTCTACACTTAAACAAAAACCTAACCTAATAGTTAGAAATACAAATAATAGTTTTAAAGTTTGAAATCAGCTGTTAATGGAAATGGCAAACAGCTGATTACTGTACCAACAATAAACATACAATTATTATTTGGTATGGTGCTCCCATTGAGTAAATATTTAGTATATTTTGTGTTGTTTTTACGTCCAACAGACTTTATGTTTCAAAAAGTATATAAAGACACACGTGTATTCAAATGCAACTTTGTTTCAAAATTTCAAAGCAATCGGTGAAGAACATTCGGAGATTTAAGATTTTGAATAAACGAACGTT
Organism: Philaenus spumarius; assembly: GCA_018207615.1. Lineage (NCBI taxonomy): Eukaryota > Metazoa > Arthropoda > Insecta > Hemiptera > Aphrophoridae > Philaenus > Philaenus spumarius. The sequence continues at coordinate 173,646 of JAGFPH010001009.1, read as the reverse complement.
TATATTTTTATTTATAGCCTATAGATATTTGTTTCTAAACAAGACAAAATACATGATTTTCATTCGAGTCACTTGCTAGCAGTAAAACATCGGGGCGAATTTTGTTACCTACTAACTGTAGCCTACATTGGAGCTTTCTGCAAATTTAAATTGTCGTATGACAGAAACAAAAATTAAGAACGACATTAGTAAAAACGAAAGTGTATACACGCGATATTCTAGTCGCGCTCGAGCGCTTAACCAATGTAATATCATAGGCCAGCCTTCTCAGGGTAGACCATAGAAATTAGACCAAAATGCACCGGAATAACAACATTTTGAGATACAGCTCGGATCAACGTGTGGTTTTCTGCATTGTGTTCAGAAATGGATCAGGAAAAGTCTCGGATTGTGATGGGTGATTAGATGAAGATTGACGGTTCGGACAGAATTGCATCGGGGCTGCATGAAATGTTTCCAAAAGTACATTATTTTTTAAAGATGTCAACAAATTGATAAAAGTGGTGAAAACCACTTCTCGGGGGGTTTTTGAGGTCCCTGGTTCCTAATATGTCATCGAAAACGTCGCCGATGCCCTGGGCGTCCCCAAAAGGCCCAGTGGCAAAAATTTAAACTTGAGAAAACCACTTAGAAATCGTTTCCCGGTGGTTTTTGAAGTTTCTGGTTTCGAATCTGACATTGAAAAAGGTCGCCAATGCCCCGGGCGGCCCCAAAAGGCGCAGAGGTCCAAAATTTAAAAGTTGAGAAAACGACTTGGAAATCGTTTCCCGGGGGTTTTTGAAGTCGCTGGTTTTGAATCTGACATCGGAAAAGGTCGCCGATGCCATGGGCAGCCCTACAATTTAAAAGGCGATAATATTTGTTAATAATATACCGAATTACTGTAGAACCAAATTATGAGATGTAAATGAAGTCCATAATAAATTATTAAAAATTTCAAAAACATGTTTGAATAACACGAAAACAAATAAGAACTGTCAACAAAAATTGTAAATTTATACCAAGGTAGACTACACAATTTTTAGTTTTTAACCAATAACTAGGTTATTAGCCGAATTTTTGAAGAAAATAAGAGCTATGCACTCAACCGAACTTGAAAACGGTTCGTCGGAGGAGGGTAAAACTTCGTTTCTATCCGTTTCAGACCATTTGGAGAAGATATCCAAAATTCATTACTTTATATATATATGTTTTATTCCCGGATTGATAAGTGGTAGTAAATATACTTCAAAAATGCTTATTTTTTGGTGAAAGGGTCCTCTAGTAGGATTCACCAGATACACTTTTTTTGTTTTTCGATCCGATTCAAAATGGCGGATTTATACTGATTAATCTTTTTTGGGTAGGGATTTAAGGGTATATAAGTATATGGGTTTTTCCCACCTTGTTAAAATGGTAGTAAATATGCTCCAAAATAGCTGAAATTTTATTAAGGGGGTTCTTGTAGGATGTCCCAGGCACTGATATTTTTATTTTTCGATTTTACACAAAATGGCGGTTTGTTTGATTCAAACCAAAATGGCAAAGTTAGAGCGAGGAAATTGCATTATTTCTCCCACTCATAAGCCCGTGTGCAGTTTTTGAGCTATATCGTTCGGAAGGTAATTCAATTTACTACCATCCTGTGCAAATGTATTTCAGGTACAGTCCCCGGAACAAAGAACAAAATTGAAAAGAAGCTCCTGATAAATGAATTTTTCATTATCCGTGTAAGGTTTTTGCGCAATTTCTCCCACTCATAAGCCCGTGTGCAATTTTTGAGCTATATCGTTCGAAAGGTAATTAAATTTACTACAATCCTGTGCAAAGTTAATTCAGGTACAGTCCCCGGAACAAAGAACAAAAACTGATAGGAAGCTCCAGATAAATGTTTTTTTCGTTATCAATGTAAGGTAATTGGGCAATTTCTCCCAATCATAGACCCGTGTGCATTTTGTGAGCAATATAATTCAAAAGGTGATTAAATTTACTACCATCCTGTGCAAAGTTATTTCAAATACAGTTTCCGGAACAAGGAACAAAATTGATAAGAAGATCCCGATAAATGTTTTTTTCATTATCAATGTAAGGTAGGCCTAATTACGCAATTTCTCTCACTCACAAACCCGAGTGCAATTTGTGAGCTATATCATTCGAAAGACAATTCAATTTACTATAATCCTGTGCAAAGGTATAGTTGGAACAGTTTCCGGAACAAGGAACAAAATTAATAGGAAACTTTCATTATATAATACTAGTTATTCCCTGATAAGAAAATTCGTTTATAGTAATGCGGCAGTGCTGCTTACGGGTTTTTCTTTAATTTACAGAAATAGTTTTATAAACCGTTACGTTTGTAATTAAAAAAGAAAATTATTTGTTTCTTAAAATTATTTTGTAAAGTTAGCGGTTTTCGAGCGAGATATTTTACATCAAACATTTTAAACGGCCGCCATTTTGAAAATATATGAAAAAACTTTTTCAGTTTTTGTATAAGTTGAAGATGAAATACCAAATATGTATCCAAAATTTGTGTCCAATACATTTCCTACATCGAAAGATATTAAGTATTTTGTAAAACAACAAAATGGTGGACAACTGGAAAACGAAGCATTTCCGCACCTATGTTTGTATGAACTTTTTTCTTTATTTTCACAAGTAGAACACGTCCTGACAGTTTCTCCGTTTCTTCCTGAATCACTGTTTAGAAATGTATACAGGGTGGTTATAAAGTCACTTCCCTCCCTCCTTTAACTTAAGTATCTTTTGAAGCATTCGGAAATTTTGAGTGTCCCCTAAAAATGGGGGATTTTGGGGGCAACTCAAAATTTTTAAATGGGAAGTATGGTCATGTGATACCTCATTTTAAAGGTATATTTAGGACTAGGAATATGACATAAAGAAAATAAAAATCGGGCCACCCAAAACAAAATGGCGGCCCTAAACGTGTTGAAATAAATCGACATAAATTTGCTAATATATCTCGAAAAGGAAGAGTTTTTAGAAAAAATTTCGAGAGACAAAAAATGTTTATTTGAAAGTACTTGACCTAAAAAATTGCTTCCAAATCGATTTCGTAAATTTTAATTTTTACAAATTTTTTTTAAAATGGAGGAGTAAAATTAAAATTTACGAAATCGATTTGGAAGCAGGGACACTCAAAATTTCCCATTGCTTCAAAAGATACTTTGGGTAAAGTTCGTATCGTTCCCCAAAGGATATTTGTTTGTTTTAACAAACACAAAAGTTAAGGGGGGGGGGGAAGTGACTTTATAACCACCCTGTATGTGTGTTCGCACTCTAATGGCCGCATTTTACGTCCGAATTGGTCCAAATTTTACACACGTTGGGTTTGTAAGTCGTTCGAACGAGTTCGTTAGCCAAAAAATCCAATAACCGAAAACACGTTTTTTTTTACTGTGAATAACATTTTTTTGATATTATTCGTACTGGAATGACATTTTTTGGGGGTTTTATCTAAAAAAATTTAAATAGGCCATTATTGTGTACTTACATTTTATTTTTACTGGACCTTAAATCCAAAAAATTCTGGTTCCCTAAAATCCAATCAAAACTTAAACACCATCACACTTTCGATTCGAGGCCGACGACAGGGTTCGTGAGTTTGTACGCTGCGAGCGAAGCGACGCAGTCCATAATCCAAGGCAGTCATGTCGATTTGGCAAAATTTGGCGAATGAAACTGGGGACGGATGCTGAGGTGCAAACCAATTCTACTAATATATTTCGTACGGGCTGGCAGCTTTTTAGCGCCTTCGTGAGTAGACAAATTTCCCAAAGGTTTGAAACTTTAAAACATATTAATTTAATTTTTGTAGCTCAACTCACGTCAGCGGTTCATCTGCGTGATCGAATTATTAAAACCACTAATAGGGCAACAATGACCACAATATTCAACCTTTTACTTTTGCTCCAAATTAACGTCAATCAATTAAGCCTACTTTCCTCGTTTATTCATACTTAGTTTCATATAATATGGGTCAGTTAATAAAATTAAAAATCTGTAGATTTAACTAATATGCATTTCAAAATTTCAAGTACAGCCCACGTCCATCAAACTGCACAATAAAATGCATCAACCCAAATGTAATTGTGCTGAATAAATTACCGACATCAATTAACGTAGTTGTAACATTCGCCACTAGACAGCACCGCGATGCTAACTAGAAACTTCTCGTGACCTGTTTTCGCGCATGCGCAGTTCATTGTTTACTAGACATTCTCAACTCTTGTCCTGCGCCGTGAGGGTTGCTGTTTTGTTTGGTAGTTTGACGGTGTATTTTCAAAACGGTCGTGGTTTGCGTGTTTGACACGAAAAGGTAGTTTTTCAAGATGGCAAAAGGGAAAATGCACGCAGGGTAAGTGAACATGATTGATTAGTATTTATACTTGTGCGTCTTAATCTACTTTGAGTTTAATTTTTTGCCGGTTTATGTTAAGTGATTACAGTTTGAAATTTAAGGTTATTGTTAATAACAACAAAATGTAGTTTAAAATTAACTTATTTGATAATGTTTTACATACTAAACGTTGTTATGAATAAAAATATCAACTAATATGTTTTAATGGTATTAAATTGTTTGTCTTTCTTAACAATTATGGTTTAAATAGTGGTTTAGGTTGCACTAATAGTCTTTAAGATTTTATAAAATCGGCCTAGGCTTTACGTAGGAAATTTTTTTAAACGTCGTAGAGAATTTAGTGGATTGATCTAGGGATGTATTTGTTTTATTTTACGTTTTCGACTTGAAATTGTCGAAGAAAACCATTTAAAATGTTGGTAGTAAATATTTGTTTCCATATATTAACTTCATTCCTTTTCAGATTAAAATAAATCCTATCTAATTAAGTAGGCCATTTAGGTTCATTTCAATCTCAAAAACCGATAATTCGACAATGAATATAAACTCCACTAACTTTCTACAAACTACAGGGCTGAAATTTGGTTGTAATGTTTAAGTTTTTAACAGGGTGTCCCGTTAATAAAGTGCCAAACTTTGGGAAACTGTTCTATGGGTCAAAATAAAGAGAAAATCAAGAATAGTTTTTTTTTCCAAAAACATTTCATTTTCCGGATATTGGCCATTTCGTTTATTTAACAAAATAATTCATATCTAGAGAACGGTTTGACCGATTGCGTTCAAACTTGGCGTGAAGTTGAACCTAGCAATGATATATTTTAAGAAAAATAAACGATTACATCCAATCATGCGTTTCAAAATGGCGGCTGCTTGAAAATTTCAAACCTGAATTACCCCAAAACCATACATGTTAACAAAAAATGTAAGGACACCTTTTTTGTAGCCCTTTTAATTCCCTGTCGGATGGTATACGAAGGATAATGGTTATTAAGTTTTGTGTAATAATTGGTTTGTTCAACCCGGCATCCTATACAAACACAGTAAACACAACAATATTGTATGTATATGTGCTGTTATTATCCATAGCTTAACTATTATCCCTTCATCCGATTGTTTTGACATTTACACCATCCGATTGGGAATTAAAAGGGCTACAAAAAAAGGTGGCTTGAAATGTTTCGTTAAATGTACGGTTTTATGGTAATTCAGGGTTGAAAGTTTCAAACTGCCGACATTTTGAATCGCATTTATGGATGTAATCGTTTATTTTTCTCAAAATATATCATTGTTATGTTAGACTACACAAAAAATTTGAACTCAATCGGTCAAACCGTTCTCTAGATGTGAATTATTTTGTAAAACAAACAAAATGACGGATATCTGGAGAACGTAGCGTTTTTGGAAAAAATGTTTTTCTTGGTTTTACTTTGACCCATAGAACCGTTTCCCGAAGTTTGGCGCTTTCCGAACGGGACATCTTGTATAGCCATATAGGAACAAAAATAATTTCATATCGATTAGAATATTTTTCAAACCAGATTTTTAATTTTCGTTAGGGAGTTAGGAGTAATATAGCTCTGATTACATGTGTAGACCTAAATGCGTCAGTCCAGGCCAAATCGACAGACTTTTGTAGATTTTTGGGATGACCATTTTAGATTTTGTTGAAACGTGTAATGGAGGTAGCGGCCATATAGACTAATGGCATATATTTTCCCTTATGTTGTTAGTGTTCGTACTATTGCACCCCTTAGTATTCATGCTACTTGTATACAGCGCATAGGCTTAACCAGGGAGAGGGGGGGGGGTCAACCCCCATTGTAAAAATATTTTGCACTTTGTTTACATTAAAATACGCTCTTAAGAGTAACTTATTTTCAGCACCTATGCAAATGTCAAGCTACAATAAATTATTAATAATATATTGCTGATATTATCTTTGGTCGAACTGAGCACTGGCACTTTATTAGATATGATGCAGTATAGTGCATGGCCTGGAACACAGGCGAGTATTACAGCATACACATTGGTCGGAAAAATAAACTATTGGTTTATTTACCGCTGACGGTAGCTGTGCAGCCGCTCGCTGCCACTACAATCGACGGATTTTCCACCGACTCCTTCGAAACAATGGCGAACGCGATCACAAATGCACGCCAAATATTTTAGTATTTTTTCGTAGAATACTATCCGTCAGCCGCGTATGTAGTTCGTCAAATGACGAAACCGACATTCTGAAATAGTTGAAAAATGTTTCTTCTAGTTCCTCAAATCAGGAAACAAAGTGTAGAATGCTCCAGAATCTTCTCTTCTTTTCTTTATTGATTGGATAAACTCAGATAAGCGTATATTTTTGCTTCCTTTTCAATCGGGGACGGAATAACAATAAATCGAGAGTTGCTCTCTGTTCATACCAATAAAACATTAAAAGAAATAATATATTACATCACACTTCGTGATTGATTTACTAGACACTTTAGTTTAAGGCTCTTCTTTACCTTGAAGAAAACTCCCGAGTGTACAGTATGATTTCAATGCAAAAGGCCTGACTCAAGCCGCAAAATTGTTGAAAAAAGCATTCGTAATACCGTGTTTCGGATTCTATTTATAAATTAATAATCTGGGAAACTACTTTAACTTATAAAGAAGGCTTTATATTTTTTACGTGTTAGCTTAAAATAGGGAAATTATTGCTTCAAACTCCCAAAAAATGCTTTAAAAATATTCGATTTTTACTAATTTAAACTGTTGATTAAAAGGAGTTGCCGACGATTTCTTTCAATTATGAGATATAAGACAAAAGCACAAATCCTTTAAGAACAATTTAAAATGTTTCACAACTTTTTAGGTTGAAAAACAGCGTCCGAAACAAGGTAGTACGAAGTGCATATCTTTGCTGTTTTCCGCAAGGTATAGAAGACCCTTAATGGTTCCGATGAGGCTTTTAGACGGCGTCGGAAATTTTAGCGCCCTGTGTGCACACTTTAAATTTTATTAGCGGCGACGGTAACTAATCCGCAGCCGACATGTGTGTTCCAAGCCTATGAGGTTAGAAGCAGCGCACGCAAAGATTTGGCGGGGATGAGTCACGGTTGCTATTTTAAATTATTCCAAAATATGCTTTAAAGCACTTTTGGGAAGCCTAAAACGTGTTATTTTGCATCTTATTTTTTTTTTAATTTTCCACCTGGTTACGCCTATGATAGAGTATGTATTTTTTAAATGGGCCACCGTTGGTAACTTGTAAACTATAAATCTGACAGCTAACTTAAAATGGTGAATCTTTCCAATATGGCGATCAACTTTGGAATTTCTTATGGAATACTATAGTTTATGGTGATTTTGGATTTGAAAAGTTATTTGAAGACTTTTTGTTCTGGGTGCTTTTTTGATACAGCTAACCGTTTAAAAGTTAGAATTGTATAAATAAAGTTTTAAAACAATCTAACTGAGCGGAAGATATTTTTGTATGGAAACGTTTTGAACCAATGCTACAAAATGACAGCTTTTCCAGTTCTGTATCCTAATTAGGAGAGCTTCCGTAGCGATTTAAAAATATTATGTACGGTCTTATTTGGGCATTTTTTGAAAACTTTACACACTTGTGGTTTCCAAACGGGTTGGCAATCAAATGACGGGTTAGTCTAGGCCTATATGAAAACTATAGCCTGATAAATTTCATCAAATTCTGAGATTTTGAGGTTTATATTGTGTTGAGCTAACATGGAACTCAAAAAGGAAATATAGATCGATTTGGACGAAACTCACTATGCGTTTTTGGGGGGCTCAATAATTATCCGATACCCCTTTCATTTATATCTGCTAGCGAAACAAGTACCCGCAATAATAGTTCTAATGAAATTCGTTTTGTGTACGTATACAATACTATACCCGTGGTGGTTGGTATTTTCAGTCTTTTTAACGTAATTGTATTCTTTTTAAGTGTTCAGTCAGTGAGTGGTTTTGGCTTTTATATTTATAGATCTTAAATAATAAAAGCACTATGGTCATAATAATAAAAAATTTGAAATTATGATTTTAGTAACTTTGATCCCCCCAAACCCCTCCTAAAATTTCGAATTTTTTCATACCCTTTCTTAGTGAGCACCTATGGACCTAGAGGAAGCTACATACCAAATTTCATTCCAATCCGTTCTTTAGTTTTGAAGAAATCGTTTTTTAATAACTTTGATCCCCCCAAACCCCCCTAAAATTTCGAATTTTTTAAAACCCTTTTTTAGTGAGCGCCTATGGCCCTAGAGGAAGCTACATACCAAATTTCATTTCAATCCTTTTGATAGTTTTTGAGAAATCTTGATGAGTGAGTCAGTGAGTGAGTGAGTGAGTGGTATTTCGCTTTTATATATATATAGATTTTATAAACCCAAACGTACAAGAATGGTAGATTGACTTAATGAAATTACGTTGACCTTTTAAAGAAGCCAACACGTTTAAACGGCGGCAGAAGATAAAAAACAAGACTCGTTTGTTTGGGCGGTGTTTGTTGTTTGTTTATAATCGTAAACATGGGCGTGGAAAGACGTCTGACCTCCGGAGATAGGTACCGTTCTGGACCTTTGTCACCCTTTATTGATGGTAAAGAATCGATGACCTATTAGTAGGTTAGTTGTAAAAGGGAAAGGATCATCCATAACGTATGGTAGGCGGTGGCGGCTGTACATTCAGGGGGGGGGGGGTATACCAAATTATATTCTAGTTTTTTTTAAATCAATCCGTCAGCTGTTTATTCTCTAAAGATGTAAATGGTTTTTAACCCTCAACCGCTATCCTTAATTTGACCAACGTGAGTAATGATGTCGGGGGGTCAAACGTGACCCAAAATTTGTAAAAATTTAGAAAAACAAATTTCAACAACTTTAATGTTTTTAGTCATTCCCTTTTGTAAACAGAACCATTTTGCTACAATTTTTTTAAATAAATGTTTTTTTAACCTTCAACCGCTATCCTTAATTTAACCAACATGAGTGGGGTCAAATCTGACCCAAAATTTGTAAAAATTTAGAAAACTAATTTTAACAACTTTAATGTTTTCAGTCATTTTCTTTTGTAAACTGGACCATCTTTTTGCTATAATTCTTTTAAATAAATGTTTTTTAATCGTCAACCGCTATCCTTAATTTGACCAACTTGAGTGGGGTCAAATCTGACCCAAG
>JAGFPH010001009.1:134188-164102 GCA_018207615.1 Philaenus spumarius | reverse complement strand
TCAACTGCTATCCTTAATTTGACCAACTTGAGTGGGGTCAAATCTGATCCAAGATTTTTTTAAATTTAGAAAACGAATTTTAACAACTTTAATGTTTTTAATCATTCACTTTTGCAAACAGAACCATCTTTTTGGTATCAACTCCTGCGAGTTTACTTTAATACGAACGTACGTGAGTAACAATATAATATAACAGCTGATTTCACCCATCATCCGTAATACTAAATCAAAACTTGGCGTAGATTATAGGCCTACTTTGTGGCTATGTTTACAACTTTAATCAATATAAGTCTTGTGAAGTTTATTTTCTTAAAATCTGAGTTAAAGAACTAATGTAGGCTATAATACGTTATAAGATTTACTTTGAGGTTATAAAATGAATACAGATACAACCTTTTATTATCAATATTATTATTCATTTATACAAGTTTAAAGAAGATATACGTATTCGTTTAGCTTCGGAAACATTCGTACATCTTCGTATAACATTTCGAACATATTCGATTATTAATGTCTTCAATGTAATATCAATGACTTCTAAATCATTTGATCTATCAGTATTTAGTTAGAAAGCAATTAAAAGATAGTATTTTTATCTTTATTTAGATATATAATAATGAAAATAAATACAAAATTTTAACAAATGGGCCTACAGTTTTACAATCCAAAATTGTACACATTTACCGAGTTAAAAATCCCCGTCAGCATAAGTGGCCTAGATAAATCTGTTGTTTTTAAATTATGCTTTTCTGATGTGTATTTAATTAATCTGTCCATGATTTTTCACGTGGGCTTACTAGTAAATTTATAAATACAGTAAATTAATGTTTTTTCTCAACATCTCTTTAACAGTACAAATTCTTTGATTTCTAAGTCATAGATTACAAAAAGTTGTTTATATTTACTTAAGAATAATATGACTAAATTATAAAGGGTATCTCGCAACCATTGTACCAATCTTTACCATGTTATTCAGCAGGTCAAAACTAGGAAATAATACAATATAACATGTCGTGTCCTATCCATCGATGTATAAACACACCTATGGTCCTATCTTACTTAGATAATTTTACTCTTTGGATGAGTTTGTGTATCATGATCGTACTATTTCACGATAGATGTGTTTTTAGAGAATTTCCGTAGGAAATATGAGCTATTGCAGTGGCCCTTATGGTAAGACCTTAGGTCGGGAGTAGCAAATGAGCACCGATCATGGTCCCCAGAACACGTTTTGGGGTGTCATTAAAAATCATATGTCGTGTGTATATATGTGTTCGCATTCTAGTGGCCGCATTTTAAGCCCGATTTGGTTCAAATTTGGTACACATGTTGGTTGTCTACGTCGCTCGGACGAGTTCGTTAACCAAAAAAATCCAACAACCGGAAGCACGTTTTTTCACCGGAAGTAACTATTTTTTTAGATTTTTCCTACGAGAGTGAATTTATTTTGAGTTTTTTCTACAATTATAAATGCAGGACTTTATTCTGCACATTCTGTTTTTTTACGCGACCTTATAGCTGGCTTGGTTCCCCCAAAATCGATCAAAAGGTAAAATACCCTAGAAGCACCCGGTTCAAAGCCATGTGGTGGATTCTACCGTGGGGGTTGGCGTGCGAAGCATGCAATTGTGTATTGAAGATACTCCCAACACGGGGGTTGGCGTGCGAAGCACGCGCTTTGTGTATTAAAAATAATCCCAATATGCGGAATGGCGTGCGAAGCACGCAATGCATTGTGTGTTGAAGATACTCCCAATATGCGGAATGGCACGCGAACTATTTTGCAGCTATTCAGCACCGCCGTGAATAGACCTATTTCCCAAATTGTTGGTTGAAACCCTAAAACATAGGCCTATAAACTTAATTTTGAAAATTCGCTCAACTCACGTCAGCGGTTCAGCTGAGTGGTTTCTTCTCAATTTGTTTTAACTTATTACCGTCACTATACTGTTCTTATTCACTTGTACACTTTATCTGTTTCTAAATTGGCCCACACACGATCAGTTTTTACTGCGCAGTTTATCACGTGTGACGTCATGTCGGAGCGATAAACTGAGGAAACTGCGCAGTTCTGGCAGATTTTTCGAGGTCGATGTTGATCGAACAGTTTGCACAGTTGTCGAAAATACACACGAACAGTAGACTGTGACTATATTGCAAGAGAAAACTGACAGAACTGAGGAGAAAACTGAAGTAGCCCACACAGTTCACACAGCTGTGCAATTTTATTTGCACAGATAAACTGATCGTGTGTGGACCAAACCTCGCGTTCAGCTTCTTACGTGCGCATGCGCACAACAGCCAAACACCTCGCCGCTGGAACTGTGAAGCGCACAGTTCCATACACATTTAAAAAAAAAATTATAAACTGGGGGATGGCTACCGACAGTAAGCTTAAGGACTATATATTGCACAAGTATAAACAAATAATTAAAGAGAAGAGGGCCCATTATATAAATTTTTCTCGATAGTAACCGATGGAAATTGATGGTGCTGTAGTTTCCACAGTACCTACGCGAACTTCCACAGTGCCTTAGCGAATTTCCAAAGTACCTACGCGAACTTCCATAGTGCCTACGCGAACTTCCACATTGCCTACGCGAACCGCCACAGCCTATAATATAAGTCCAATCGAGTTAAATAATCGTACTTAATGGTAAAATACTAGGTCAAATATTCATATTTGAACTGTCTTTTGCATCCATTCCACCAAGAATGAGAAATACTCTAGAAACTTAACATACCCGATGCAGTGGGGAAATAAAGAAATCACCAGAATTGCGTTTCGAATGTTATTTATGTGTCCCATTTCGAATGTTGTCCAGTTTATACATGCTACTAGCTGTCCTGATCCGGCTTTGCACGGAGAGACAAATCAAAGTTAAATATGGGGATTTTTAGTAACTTTGACACCCCCAAACCCCCCTCTCTAAAATTTGTTTAAAACCTTTCTTAGCGAGCACCTAGAGGAAGCTACATACCAAATTTCATTCCAATCCGTTTGTTGGTTTTTGAGATTTCGTGATGAGTGAGTCAGTCAGTGGTATTTGGAATATATGTATATGTATATAGATTAGCAAGTAAGCCCCCGTGAAAAATCACAGCCAGATTAATTTGATGCACGTTAGAAATACATCATTTAAAAAAGTATTATTTAAAAACAACATACTTTATCTAGGCCTACCTAAAGTTGACGGGGATTTTTAACTCCGTAAATGTGTACAATTATAAGGATTATAAAACTGTAGGCCTATTCGTTAAAATTGTTTATTTACATCCGTTATTATATATTTAAAGAAAGATAAAAATATTATCTTTGAATGACGTATTATTTCATATTGATAGATCAAATGATTTAGAAGTTGATAATATTATAGTGAAGCAATTAATAATCGAATATGTTATACGAAGGTGTACGAATGTTTCCGAAGTTGAACGAAAATTAATCTCTTCTTTAAATGCGTATACAGGAATATACAGGATGGAACAAAGTTAGTGTTAAAAACTTCGGGAAATGGTTCTATGGGTCAAAATAAGTAGAAAATGAAGAATAATATTTTTTTCGAAGAACGCTTCATTTTCCTTGACATTTTTTGTTAAAATGTACGGGTTTTGAGTAATTTAGGTTTGAAATATTCAAACAGCCGCCATTTTGAAATGCAATATTGGATATAATCCTTTATTTTTCTTAAGATAGATCATTGGTAGATTAAACTTCATGCCAAGTTTGAACTCAATCGGTTAAACCGTTCTCTGGATATTAATTATTTAGTAAAAGAAACAAAATGGCGGATATTTTGAAAATGAAGCGTTTTTCGAAAAATATTATTCTTCATTTTCTATTTATTTTGACTCATAGAACCATTTCCCGAAGTTTTTAACACTAACTTTGTTCCACCCTGTATTTATGATAAAAGATTGTATTTATACACATTTATAACCTCAAAGCAAATATTATAACGTATTATAGCCTACATTAGTTCTATAACTCATATTTAAAAGAATCACCTTCATAAGAAATTATAATGGTTGAAGTTGTAAACATAACCCCAAAGTATAATCTACGCTGGGGTCTGTTAATGATAATCTACAAATGATATATAATAATTATGATATATATAATCTACAGATGATGGGTGAAATCAGCTGATACAATAAACATATAAATGTTACTCACGTACGGACGTACACTCGCTTTTATAGGAGTTGATTAATGGACTATATTTTTCAAACACAATGTCCGGAACACCCTGTATTAAAACTCACGTAAACATGTTCACGTGATAGAAAAAGGTAATCCAAACGAGATAAGCGAAGCTATCCGAAACCCATAAATTTTAAATATCAGTTTGAGTTATGTACACTCCTATACCCGCGTCATACTACCTGTAAACCTCATAACTCAAGTAAATGTATATTGGCCTAAAGCACTCATATCTGTGCATAAACATGTCTACTCCCTGTAATAAATAATGCAAACCCTAAGCGTAACCCGAGAACCCTTATATCCAAGATGAACGGCACTTCCACTCTCTTTAAATTGATTAAACTATGTAATGGTGCACAGGGCGGGAAGCGGCGTGGATAGCGTGGTCGTACAAGTTTGCTACGCTGTATCATTGTATTTGGATAACCTAATAGAACTCCGATCCAATGCAATATTTCGTTCCACTGGAAATTCGACGATAGTGGCGCTATCTATTGGGGAAACGACGGAAGATGTGTGAAGCAGCAATGCTACCAATGATTTCTCCCTAGCGCTACCTCGCGGCGCGATCATACACTATTTTCCCGACAAGCTTTTTTTCGGCACACAGCCCCCGTATGCATGCATGATCTATTTTATTATTCATGATCTATGGTAGTAGGCGTTAGCAAAAAGTCCGCATAAGCGTGTCATAATTAGTTTTTTCCTATTTTTGATAGCCTATTTTAAAATAATTTTAAAAATATTAAATTTTTTCCAAAAACTTGATAAAACGACGAAGAGAATGAGTCCAAAATAGACTTTTGACAATAAAAACCCTGCTTCACCGATATTTTTGAATTTGACCTTATATTTTTCAAAAAAACTTAAAAATCACAAAATCGAATCATTATTGTTTTACAAAAAAAAAAATTAGCTTATTTGGATCATTAAAAGACACACTTTCCCCAAACAGATTTTAAATTAAAGTATTTTTTACCGAGAAAAAAAAACGATTTCGTAAAAAATGTATATCCATTTATCTCGAGATTTTGAGGTTATGTCAAAAAAAAATTTAATTTGAAAGTTTCTTATTTTTTCATATTTTACAGATTGGCACCAAGAAATATTTTTTGGGGTTGATTACCCCTTTTCACCCCTAACATTTCAACCCTTATTATCGCTCACCCCTAATCGACTGAAGGAATTGCAGATGGATTGGTCCTGAGCCAGTTAAAATCGTTTTCAGCTCGATTTAGAGCTGTTTACATTTTTTTCCAGAAGAACCCTTAATTTGATTGGACTGATAGCAGTGATTGGCCAAACAATTGTTTTCATTAAATTTACCAATTTGAACCGACCCACTTAAAAGAACCTAATGAATCGATTCATTTCGTTCGTGTGATTCATTCGAGTCATTTGAATTTAATCAAAACGACGATATCGTTCGGTTCACAAAATGAATCGGTTTATTTTCCAAGTGATTATATTGGTCTAAATCACTCCCATATCTGCATAAATATGTCTACTTCCTACAATAAATAAATACTCGTTTTCATCTTACCACGGGAACCTGATTATTGCGCATGAGCCGTTCTATTATTTTATTTAAGATTGCAAAATAGCCCGAAGTTTTGGGTGAGTAATAACAGGTAGAAACATTTGCATACGTAATTGGCAAAACGATTCTTTGAATTGAACTGAATCATTTGAATCAACTCACTCAAAAGAACCGATTAATGAATCGATTCATTTCGTTTATTTGATTCATTCAAATCATGTAAAGTTCTAGTATTATCTACCAGTAATATCAGTAGACATTTTAAAAGGATTTTTTGTTCTACTGTGTACTGTGTTTGTATTTGATTTGTTAACTGTGATTTAGTAACGGTTATCGAAGAATTAAAATACAGTAAGCGATATCAATAGTTACAAATAACGGTTACTGGGCTAAACAGTTACTGAACACCTGTACATATGTTTAAGGGTCTGCTGTAGTGGCGGCCATCTTGGATTTTTATCCCATAAGAGCAATGTTAAATTTCAAACCATTTATTTCGTTTACTTTTTATCATAAAATTGTTTGCAAGGTCTCATTTTAAGCACAGTCACAACAATAAGCATCCGTCTTGCAATTTAAAATTTTTTAAATGCTTTTGATTTGTTATGTAATTGACATTTAGTAAGTACAAAGTTTGAATTTTTTTCCTAACTCAATAAAAAATTAATAATGAAAAATAATTTGCAAACCGGATCCGAAATTATTATAAAGAATATTCAGTTTTTTTTCAACACTCAATTATAAAAGATAGACTTATAAAATGGTTTGAAATGAGACAATGTCAAAGCTTTCAGCTGCAAGAAATCGCACTGTTTAGATAGGGATACAGTGAGAAGCGGTTGCGTTTCCGGTCGTTTTCTCGTTTACTGGAGCAGACCCTTAACGCCTAACCGGAACATATTAGCATTGATTATTAGCTAACAAAATATTACCTTAGATCTATGTTGCTGTTTTCGTGAGGAACGCGGAATGTCTTTATTACAATCAAATCGTAAGCGGAAGTATTACCAACAAAACAAATAAAACTTTCCCTAAACACATCAACCGTAACGCCCACGTTATGCTCCTGTAAGTTTCAAGGACATTTGCTGTGGAACTATTGACAAAGCCTAGAGTATACAATGTTAACATTCCTTTGACTGTTAATGACGGTAATAAACTATTGTTGTTCCTTCTGTGATTGTTGTTTCAGAAGAATGTTTTTTTTAAATCTAAAACGTAGAGTACAATTTTCACTATCAAAAGAACAATTGAGTAACTCCAAAGTTTATGGGTTCCTGTTTGAAGCTCTGTGAAAAACTTGGATTTAGAGTGGCAGAGAGGTTAAAGGAGCTCGTCCAATCTTCTACAGTTAGAATCGTAACACAGTTGCTTAGGTTCGAATCTAAATACTGTTGTTCGATTTACGTGAGCTGTACGCTGCTCCCCCGTCTTCATTAGATTAAGTTGCATAAAGTAAAGACATTGAACGAAGGCGTCATTTGATTTTGAATTGATATAGCCCTTAGGGCCTTTTCGCCTTAAACCACAAACAAATGAATTTATTTCCTCAAATACATAATACATCTTTTTAAATTTTTCAAGAATATAACCACATTGGCATAAAGCGTGGGAATTATTCAGCTTAGTGTTTGTTTCAAACCGTGTTAAAAATAAATAATTCGATAAGGAAGTTGAGCGAATTTCCAAAATGAAATTGATACGTTTTAGGGTTTCAATCAATTTGGGAAATAGGTTTACTCACGAAGGCGCTGAATAGATGCCTGTGTGTACGAAATATATTAGTAGAATTTGTTAGCACCTGAGGATCCAGCTTCGACTCACGCGCTGCTTCGTTCCACTCGCAGCGAAAAAACTCGCTTTCCGAGCAGGCATCTCGACCATGAGGCCTCCCGTTATGGATTGCTTCGTTTCGCTCGCAGAGTACAAACTCGACCGTCGGCCTCGGATCAGAAGATGCCTCTACGGTCAAAATCCTCCACGTGGGTTTGAACCGGGTACTTTTATGATATTTTACGTTTTGATCGATTTGGGGGAACCAAGCGAGCTATATAAGGTAGTGTAGAAAAACAAAATGTGAAGAATAATATCATACACTTATTGTTTTAGAAGAAAACCTATTATTGTTTTAGATAAAAACCTAAAAAGTTTAATTCTAGTACGAAAAATCTGAAAAAGTAATTACTTCGGATCAAAAGACGTTCTTCCGGTTGTTGGATTTTTTCTAACGATCTTGTCCGAGTGACGTCTGTAGACAACCAACGTGTACCTAATTTGGACCAAATCGGACTTAAAATGCGGTATATATATCATTTTAAGACACGCCAAAACGTGTTCTGGGGACCATGATCGCTGCTCATTTACTATTCCCGACTTTAGGTCTCACCATAAGTGCACTGCAAGAGCTCATCTTTCCTATCGAAATTCGCTAAAAATATATGTCAATTTTAAAGAACGTCTCGCGCTCAATGTTGTAACTAACGGCGCTGCGTATGCAAACCCGAACTGCGTGTATGTATCAACATTGCATACACGCGCCTGGAAGTCATCCGGGCGAAATTGTAGCAGAACATTGTGTAAGGTACAATGCCCCCATTACAGATGAAGTTGTAGTGGTCTTAGTTGATCGGGAATTCAATAGAAGTGACATTGTATTGCGTACTCACGATGACCGCCTACAACGCATTTTTGAAAAATGTCGGGCTAATCCTTTAATTTATTGTTACGGTGAAGACGGGTAAAAATTTGGAAATATTTCGTCAACGTAATTAAAAAAGAACGCCTCGACATATACAGGGTGATTAAAAACTGTGCGGCATTGTCGCGGTAGTTCATTCTATAGCTAAAATTATGAAAAAAAGTTCATATAAACATACATCCAAAAACGCTTCGTTTCCAAATATCAGCAATTTTTCTTTTACAAAATAATTCATATCTAGAGAACGGTTTGACTGATTGAGTTCAAACTTGGCATGAAGTTTAACCTAACAATGATCTATCTCCAGATAAATAAGTGATTCTATCCAATCATGCGTTTCAAAATGGCGGCTGTTTGAATTTTTCAAACCTAAATTACTCATAAACTAACATTTTAACATAAAATGTCAAGATCCCTTTTTTGTATCCCTTTTGATTCCCTGTCGGACGGTGTAACTGTCAAAACAATCGATGAGGCATAATAGCTAAGTTATGTGTAATAATTGGTTTATTCAACCCGGCATCCTATACCAAAACAGTAAATACTACAATATAGTATGTACATTTGCTGTCATTATCTTTAACTTAGCAATTGTCCTTCATGCGATTGTTTTGACAGTTACACCATCCGATAGGGAATCAAAAGGGCTACAAAAAAGGTGTCATGACATTTTTTGATAAAATGTACGGTTTTTCAGTAATTTTGTTTGAAATTTTTAAACATCCGCCATTTTGAAACGCATGATTGGATAGAATCGTTTATTTTCCTTGAGATAGATTATTGTTTGGTTAAATTCCATGCCAAGTTTGAACTCAATCAGTCAAGCCGTTCTCTAGATATGAATTATTAAAAAATAAAAATAAAACAATTAGTTGGATATCTGAAAACAAAGCGTTTTCGGGCCTATGTTTATTTATACTTGTTGTCTTATTTTTAGCTATAGAATGAGCTACCGAGACATTGTCGCATTCAAACACAGAAGACCATTCTTTGAAGAAAACATATAGCCCAGTCGGTATAGGTTACAACTACCAGTAGGGCTAATTTGCAATACGGCTGAATTTTTTTTTATAAGTACATTAAAGTATGTAGATTAACATAAAAAAAAGTTTACCAGTCTATCGATTTCCCAAAGTCGAAAAAAAATCGATTATCATTTTTTTTCGATTATCCTTAATATTTCGAGCTGGGATGAAGATAGAGGAAAATAAAAAATACCACCGTGTAGAGGAGGTATTTTTCAACAAAAAAGGACAAATGTATTTATTTCGTCCGATCAATGGTTTGTCTGGAAAAAATTCGATAATGCAGGTATGTATTTTGCAGCAGGGAAAATCACTAAAAGAGGACATCTTATTCATATATGAAGCGTTGGCTCATTCTAAATTGGCCGAATTTTAATATATCGAATTGAAACTTGACATAGGAGTTAAAATATATATTTTAAATATTTATGCTGAGTCTCAGCTTGTTATCTTGAAAATTACCCGATCTAGGAGTCGATTTCGATTATCGATTTTAGGAGTACCGGACCCACCAATTCATTTTAAACAGCTCCAGTTTCGTCAATTTTTGGAATATCAACACCAAATTTGTTTTACAAGTTGAGTACACCAGTATAAATATTCTTCGTAAGTATGAACGATTTTTTTCTTGTTATTTTTAAAAACGAAAATAGACTTCTGTTTTACCTATCTCGTTTTAACTATAACACTTTTGGATTCAACGACTCCATTTTCGACATTTTTGAACATATCGATTTAAAAATGGGTACAGAAGTTAAAAATAAATTTTTTTTTGCTATACTTATTTTAAAAACTGTATTTAAAAAAATGACTAATCTGCAGCTGATCAACTCAAGCGTTTTGATGAAAAATCTAAAAAGGTCTAAAATTATACATTTTTAATTTACTTGTGCTTTTAAAAGTAAATAATGAAAAAGGTTTATACTCCTTGAACTTGTTTGAATATATACCGGGTGAGTTTTAAATGTCCCCCCCTAATTTTTTCTGCATTTCTTAAGATATCGACTCAGAACCACCGCCGAACATCATTGATTAGTTTATACTTTCTTTTGATGAGGTTCACATTTTTGGCCGCCATCTTGGATCCGCCATATTGGAATGAACTTTTATTTTTTAAATGTAAAGGTAAGGTTGTGACCCATCATTTCAAACTGTTTTTTTCCGTAGAACACGATGCAGCAATCGGTTTTTAATTATCTGCTTTCGTTCTCGAGATATTAACAATTTTGTAAAAAATATAAAATTTTCAAAAATCTCTTTTTTTATCCAATTTTTTTAAAAAAATGACCCTTTATCATCAGATATCACAGTTTGGTAGTAGCTTATAGATTTTTATTAAGTTATAAATTTTTACTGTATTATTTAAGTTTTAAATAATACACTGAAATCAAACAAATTTACTTAAGATGGCAGTAAAAATTTATAACTTAATAAAAATCTATAAGCTACTACCATACTGTGATATCTGATGATAAAGGGTCGATATTTATTTAAAAATTGAATAAAAAAGAGATTTTTGAATTTTTTTATTTTTTACGAAATTGTTAATATCTCGAGAACGAAAGCAGATAATTAAAAACCGATTACGGCATCGTGTTCTACGGAAGAAAATAGTTTGAAATGATGGGTCACAACCTTACCTTTACATTTAAAAAATTAAAGTTCTTTCCAATATGGCGGATCCAAGATGGCGGCCAAAAATTTGAACCTCATCAAAAGAAAGTATAAACTAATCAATGATGTTCGGCTGTGGTTGGGAGTCGATATCTTAAGAAATGCAGAAAAAATTAGGGGGGGACATTTAAAACTCACCCTGTATATTTAACTTGTAAAAAAACTTTCAGGTTGATAATTTGAAAATTTTCTAAACTAGAGCTGTTTAAAATGAATTGGTGGGTCCGGTACTCCTAAAATCGAGAAACCCATTAAATAAGTCAAGTGGCTCTAGATCGGGTAATTTTCAAGATAACAAGCTGAGACTCAGCATAAATGTTTAAAATATATATTTTAACTTCTATGTCAAGTTTCAATTCGATATATTAAAATTCGGCCAATTTAGAATGAGCCAACGCTTCATATATGAATAAGATGTCCTCTTTTAGTGATTTTCCCTGCTGCAAAATACATACCTGCATTATCGAATTTTTTCAAGACAAACCATTGATCGGACGAAATAAATACATTTGACCTTTTTTGTTGAAAAATACCTCCCCTACACGGTGGTATTTTTTATTTTCGTCTATCTTCATCCCAGCTCGAAATATTATGGATAATCTAAAAACAAAATGATAATCGATTTTTTTTCGACTTTGGGAAATTGATAGACTGGTAAACTTTTTTTTATGTTAATCTACATACTTTAATGTACTTATAAAAAAAAAATCAGCCGTATTGCAAATTACTGGTACTTTTGGTCTAAATTGACCTTTACCGACTGGCCTAATAAGACCTCTTGCCAAATTACAATGATCATAATTAAATATTTGATACTTGATTTACTGTGCCAGTACTTGGCAATGACATGTCTGTGGTGATAGCGAACTAGTTGAATCTGGCACAGACTTGATGCATACGCTTTATTAGCGAACTTCCACAGAAAAGATGAGACATTGCAGTGACTCTTGTGATGAGTCCTGAGGTCGGAAGTGGTCAATGAGCACCGATCATGGTCCCAAGATCACGTTTTGGCGTGTCATTAAAAATTATATAGCCTATACAAAATGATTCAGGAAGAAACGGAAAAAACTTCCAGGACGTGTTCTACTAGTGAAAATAAAGAAAAAAGTTCCTATAAACATAGGTTCGGAAATGCTACGTTTTTCAGATATCTACCCTTTTTTACAAAATAATTTACATCTAGAGAAATGTTTGACTGATTGAGTTAAAACTTGGCAATTAAGTTTAATCTAGCAATTATATATCTTAAGAAAAATAAGCGATTATATCCAATCATGCGTTTCGAAATGGAGTCGGTTTGAAAATTTAAAACCTAAATTACTCAAAAACCGTACATTTAAAAAAAATGTCAAGTCACCTTTTTTGTAGCCCTTTTAATTCCCTATCGGATGGTCTCACAGTCAAAACAATCGGATGATAATAGTTAAATTATGTGTAATAATTGATTTGTTCAACCATTCATCTTATACCAACACATTAAACACAGCAATATTAAATGTACATTAGCTGTCATTATCTTTACCTTAGCTATTAGCTTTCATCCGATTTCTCTAGAAAAAAACAAAATGGTCGATATCTGGAAAACGGAGCATTTCCGAACCTATGTTTATAGGGACTTTATTCATTATTTTCATTAGTAGAACATGTCTTGAAAGTTTTCCCGTTTCTTCCTAAATCGCCATGTACATATATGTATGCACACTTTAACGGCCGCTTTTACGCCAGTTGGGTTCAAATTCGGTAAACACGTTGGCTTTCTAGGTGGCTCGGAGGAGTTCGTTGGCCAAAAAATCCAACAATAGGAAGTACTTTTTTCAGATTTTTCGTACTAGAAAACTTTATTGGGGTTTTATCTAAAACAATAAATTTAGGAGATTATTCTGCAAATTTAGTTTTTTTTACACGACCTTATA
Organism: Philaenus spumarius; assembly: GCA_018207615.1. Classification (NCBI taxonomy): domain Eukaryota; kingdom Metazoa; phylum Arthropoda; class Insecta; order Hemiptera; family Aphrophoridae; genus Philaenus; species Philaenus spumarius. Next base: position 151,042 of record JAGFPH010001009.1, on the reverse strand, counting down.
GCTCGTCTGGTTCCCCCAAAATCGATCAAAGCGTAAAACACCACAAAAGTACTCGGTTCAAATCCACGAGGGTGATTTTACCGTGTGGCAGCTTCGCGAGCGAAACGAAGCAGTCCAAAATCCTAGGCCTCAAGGCCAAGGTGCAAAAAACAAGTTTTTTCCGCTGCGAGCGGAACGAAGGTGCCCGTGAACCATGGCTGGAGGCTCAGGTTCACACAAATTCTACTGACATATTTCGTACACGCTGGCAGCGATTCACATCTTCGTGAGTAGACCGATTTCCCAAATAGTTGGTTGAAACCGTATAAACTTAATTTTGGAAATTTGCTCAATTCACGTCAGCGGTTCAGCTGCGTGATCGAATTATTTTTACTTTCTCCCCCCTATACGTAGTATATGGAGAAAGTTTTGTTTTCGTCCATATTTTCGAATTTGAATTTTTAGTGGAACCATCTGTTTTGATACTCCCTAAACCCCAAAACATTTTTTAGTGAAATTATTTGTTTTGGTGCTCCCTGAACCCAAGAAAGTGTTTTTTTGGTGATGTCTGTCCGTGTTTCTGTTAGGATGTGTACAGAGCTGGAGACCATACCAACGGTCCGATTTTGATGAAATTTGGTATGTGTAGGTGTAGTTCTGGGATATCTCCAGACATTTTTTTTTTCATTTTGAAATTTTTTAGATTTTAAGGGGTTCCCCCCCCCCCCCCAAATGACCAAAAAACGAGAATCATATTCTCAAAAGTGGCTCTAACGATTTTGATAAATTTGGCTTATTTGTAGCCCTTAATGTACCCTACCATATGCAAAAAACCGCATATTTCAAAAAAATTCTCGTTTAGGCAATAATAATAATAATAATAAATTATTTTCGGGGGGTTTTGTCCAAAGTGGGTTGTTTTTCTAAATTTTTCAAAACCTTTTTTCGTGCATCTATATAGGCCTAATTGACATGTTTGGTGCAAATTTGTTCGAAATCGATCGAAGTTTTAATAATAATAATAATAATATTATCACATAATATGGATAATATGGATGTGTGTTACGTGCATCTAATATTTTCCATGGTATGTCCTTCTTTTGCAATTCTAAATAACCACCTCCTATGCTACTCTTGGGAGGGAAGGTATTAAGTTTCAACTGGGAGAAAGTATGTGGCAGTTATCTGGTACCGTTTATTTAATTTTAAACGCGATGTTTGCATTACTACTTACTGTAACACACTGTTGTCTCGCGGAACGTCTTGCAGTGTAACGTTTTTCGGCTAATTCCGATTCACGCTCGGGTAAGTTCGGGTATTCTCTCTCTGTCATTTCTTTCTTCTAACCCGAATTAACTAAATGTTCCCACACCCCCATTAAAACACTTCGACGTATATACTATATAATTTAAAGGAGAATGGAAAATCCAACGAGTAATTTTCTAAATAAGCAACAAAAAGGGTTCAAAGAACTGAGTAAATAGCCTTTCCTATCAATTTCTCTGGGGCGCGACGCAACGTTAATTCAGTGTTAATTGTTGAATGTGTTTAGAAGCCATTGCACCGTACAATGCCATGCAACAGTTGGTACACCTGTCTGTATCGCTTTTATCTATCTACCAGCGGGTTGTTAGTTTTCAAGTTCAAGGGTTTGACATTTTTTAAGTTGAAGGTTTTGACATTTTTAAATTACCACCATTTCGAAACCGTAAATGATATTTTTCTAAACTTTTATCTGAAATGTATATTAGTACGAACAAATCAATCTTAAATCATTATGAAGGTAGAAAATGTTTTGTAAATAAACACATACAGTCAACTAAACAAATAGGATTATAATATATACTAATATTATAAAGAGGGAAAATTTATTTGTTTGTTTCTTTTTCTGTTTGTTTGTACATACAACATAAGGAGTAATCTGTGGAACTACTGAACCGATTAAAAAAATAGTTTTACTATTAAAAAGCTACATTATCCCTCAGTAATACAGGCAATAATTTATTTTGATAAAAAACTTTTTTTATTTCAATATTTGTAAATTTAGTCGGAAAAAATCTTAGGTTAGGCCTAGTACGATGAACCAACACATGTATTTATTTATTACCATAGCAACCGATTGAATAAAATAACAGATAAAACAGCTGTTTGCTCCAATATTTCCATTAACAGCTGATTTCAAACTTTGAAGCAATTAATTGTACTTCTAACTTTTAGGTTGGGTTTTTATTAAAGTGTAGGCTTGAAACTTGCTGGCTCTTTTAACCTTTATTATAACTGATGTTATAAAATACACGAAATAATTTGATTTGAACATTTAACAATATTTTCCATCATAGATTTGGGGTTATTATTAATCCTACACCTTTATTTTAAAGAAAACATAACATGATTATGTGTATAGAAGGTTCCAACGGGGTTGGCGTTTCCACTAGTACAAAATATATAATGAAACTTGGTTGTTTTGACTTATAGAAATTTGGGTCAATCATTTCTGGACATCCTGTAAATTTGGCTGCAATTTATTTGTCGTTTGTAACTCATAAAGTAGCATCCGATTCAGGCGAAACTTGAACACCTTTTATCACTCCATTTAAGTATCTTTTTGGAAGTTGTTTTTGTTCAGTTTTTGATTTTCAACTGAAACCTGCTTTTTCACAAACAATTGGCCCATGTTGTGTCCCATCCTTCTCTTCTAACTAAATTACAAGTGGAGCAATTCGTCCACACAGCTGAACCGCTGACGTGAGTTCAGCAAATTTCCAAAATTAAGTTTTTTTAGGGTTTCAACCAAGAATTTGGGAAATATTTCTATTCACGACGGTGCTGAATAGCTGCAAAATGCTTCGCACGCCATTCCGCATATTGGGAGTATCTTCAATACACAGTGCATTGCGCGCTTCGCACGCCAACCCCCGTATTGGGAGTACCTTCAATACACAATGCATTGCGTGCTTCGTACGCCAATCCCAAGGTAGGATCCACCACATGGCTTTGAACCGGGTACTTTAATGGTATTTTACGTTTTGAGGAAACCAAGCGAGCTATAAGGTCGCGTAAAAAAACAAAATGTGCAGAATAACATCCTACATTTATATTTTTAGAGAAAACTCTAAAAAATTTCATTCTAGTAGGAAAAATCTAAAAAAATAGTTACTTCCTGTCAAAAAATGTGCTTCTGGTTGTTGGATTTTTTTGGCTAACGAACTCGTCCAAGCGACGAAGACAACTAACTTATGTACCAAGTTTCGACAAAATCGGAGTTAAAATGCGGCCGTCATAGTGCGAACACACATACCAGATGTCTTAGTCCCCCCCCCTCCTATTATTTTTTTGTATTAATGAAAATAGACAGATTTTCTTTGGGGATTGTTAACATGAACAAAAATGGAGTTCTTTGGTGTATCGTAAATTTTAAACCCTCCCCCAAAAATGGGGGTATTTTGGGTAAGTCGAAAATTTTAAATGAGAACCCCTATGAGCGACACCTCATTTTAAAGGTCTTGATAAAAGAAGATTTTCGCAAAACGGAGGTCTGTATGTTGACTCTATCCAACATAATGGCCAATCAAAGTTGTAATTTTTCACCATTTAAATAACATCAAAATGTTAAAGATGATAAATCTGTTATTTTGTTACAAGGGCTTCATCCAGTAGGTCACTCAATATGACACTTAATGTCTGACTATAAGGGTCTTTCCTATAGAAATTTCATAATAATGATGGTATTCATTACGTTCTTAAACTAGGGAGGGGTAAATGGTACGCACCGAATAATATCTCGCTAATATCGATTAGCCCCCTCCCCCATTGAAGATTTAGTCTACAGCCGCCTAAGAGCCTGAAACCAGCTACATACAAGAGGAAGGTCCCAAAACCTTCTTTGTTTTGCAATAGGACGGGTTTGTGGGAAGCTGCTGCCTGTACATGAGCGCAGAGGACTCATGTGTTACGAGCGTCCCTGGTAACAGATCACACAACCCACTGCAAATAATAAGTAGGCCTACAATAAAAATTAAGAGGTAGGCCTAAACTGATGATTGTTTCGTCTCGAAACGTAAAACAAATTTCGAAATACGAAACAAAACGGCGCAAACAATCAGCACCATGGTTGATCGATTTTGGGAACTCACGTCTCGCGCTACGTTCAGGTGAAAGTGGTCCGATTGACCGGAACGTATTTAGCTGTATTTTTGAGTTAAGAGACAATCGAATTGCGTCATAACCGAAGCGAGAAGATGACGCCACCTAGCGGCGCATTGTTTAGCACCGGAAACCGGAAGCAAGGCCAAGTGTGGCTAATCTTGTAGTGACACTTTGTACTTTCATAATATCAGCTGTTTTTACAGCTGTCAAACAATCAAAACAAGTGCGATAATAGTCCTGCTGACACTGCTCACTTGATAATCATCGCCGTTCATTGTTAGGTCCTGTAATTCACATATATATATACCACCCAATTTGTGTGTACGTATCAGTAATATACAGGGTGTCTTGGCGGGATATGCAGGATGGTATTTGTATACATTGAAATAAATAAAAAATGTACAGTAACTTATTTTCTAAATCGGCTTAGTCTCGTCGCAATCCGATATTTTGTTATTTTTTTTACAAAAACTCACGGTAACTCCAGAAATAGATAAGATAACGAGTTAAAATTTGGTATAAGCATTTAGTATGTTACGATTTACGAGTTTACCAAACACCAAGCTTGTATTTATAGTTATCAAAATGGCGGCAGTTACAAATTTTTTACTTGGAATATCATGAAAACTGCTAACTTTACAAAAAATTTACAGGAGACAAACAAAATGGGTTTTTTGTTGTCTTTTCTGTTGATCAAAGTACAACCGAGTAAAGAATATGGAGTTATTGACAAAAACCTGAAAACATTATTTCTGGGTAATTTTCTACAGCATCCAATAATAATTTGTTTTGAATTCTTATGGTTTTAATAAAGAAGATGTTCTGAACTGTTGGTTTTAGGCTAATTTTAAACGTTGTAAACAATTACCAAGAAATGATGTTTTCAGTTTTTTATCAATAACTCCTTTTTCTTTTGACCTATAGAAAAGCTATTTTGTGTGTCGTTAAAAAATATTTTGTCCCTTGTAAATTTGTTGGTCCAAATTTGATACACACGGTTGTTGTCCAAGTCGATCGGACGAGTTCGTTAGCCAAAATAAAATTTTTGACAGGTGGGAACTATTTTTTTGAGATTTTCGTACTAGAATGAAACATTTTTGGGGTTTCAGCTATTCAGCTCCTTCGTGGGTAGACCGATTTCCCATATAGTTGGTTGATACCCTAAAACATATATACGCAATTTGGAAATTCGCTCAACTCACGTTAGCGGTTCAGCTGCGTGGTCGTGTAATTGGACGGCCTTGCACTTTTTGTAAGTACGCTTCCAGTTCGACGGATTGTTTCTACGATCGAGATCATTGTTGGTGCAGGTCGTTCAGAACTCTGCCGACATTCATGTGCAACGTGTGTCAGGTTAGGTCTGTATGAGCGCAACTAGTGTTCCGTGATACAAATATTCTCTGATTTAACCTCTCCACTGCTTGATTCAAAATCTACAAACTATACTATTACCAGTGTATTTGGATAACCTAATAGAACTCCGATCCAATGCATTATTTCAATCCACTGGAAATTCGACTATAGTGGCGCGATCTAAGGTGGAAACAACGGAAGCGGTGTGTAGCACCAATGCCTTGAATGATTTCTCCCTAGCGCTACCCCGCGGCGCTATCATGCAATATTTTCCCGACAACCATTTTTTCGCCGTATGCATGCATAATCTATTTTATTATTCATGCTCTATGCTATTACTAAGGCAACAATAGTCAAAGTGATCAGCTGGCATAGACACGCCATGTCATGTGGTCATATAAGTTTGTGTCGTTTGTTTTGAGTGGATTTAAGGTCTTCCTCGCCAGCGAAAACATACACTTCGTATTCCGTTTTTAACTTAAATGCTATGTGCTTTTGTCGATCGACGGCAACTAAATTTTAATTAATAAAAAGTTTAAGTAAGTAGAAATTTATTATTTTAAATGTATTTTTGGCGGGCTTTTCAAACAACAATTTCCATATTTTATGTCACGTGTAACACAATAAAGCCTTATTAGTAGTTTAAAGTTATTTCCCTGATTATTCACGTATAAGTAGAAACCGAAAATGAGATTACGAAAGTATGTTTCCGCTATCACGCGGCTTGCGATTCAAGCCTGCTTCGGCGCTATTAGCCAACCTAAAAAAATTGTCTTGCATTCGTGTATTGGACGGTCAGAGTAGGGGAACGGCAAATGGGCTATTAACAGAAGCTGAGACTTTGGTTTTCAGTCCAGCATTGTCCCCGCGCCACCACAAGGACACAACGTACCTAACATCCACCTTGTAGTAATAATAACATCCTAATAATAATATAAGTAATATGTTGGTTAGGTATTGATCCCCACTGACAGTGGGCATGCTATATCGGCTGTATAGACTTTTTGCTGAGATCAGAGTTTAAAGACGAAAGGGGGTGGCGCTAGTTGGAAGGAACCAACAATGTAATAATCCAGGCGTATACGCGTTCTTGAAGGCAATCACATAATTGGATTCTTGCCTCCGAATTAATGTTAGTTTAGAAATAGTAAGATCGGGGACCAGGAGAGATAATTAGAAGGGTTTAATAAACGAAGTTAAACTAGTCCACTTTATTTGAGGAACCTTCCCCACAATCAATATCCTGATAATGCACGTACGCTCGAAAGAGAGCAGAAGGCACATCCGCTAAATGGAAGACTCCAAGTCTGTCAGCCGGACCACCAGAGACGGCCGCATCAAAACGCATGTTTCAACTATCTCGCGGCTTGCGATTCAGCCGGTTGCGCTACTACCCGCGCCACCACAAGGTCACTGACTGTACTCGGACCTATTTTATTAAAATCACTCTGTACATTCAGGGTATTCCCTAAAGTCAGGAGTAGCCCAAAGTTTACGAAAATCTGCCTCAATTAAACAATTACAACCGGGTTACGCCACTACTAGCACACGATCCGGATATGAACTATTGTACGTTTGCAACCATCGACTCCACACGAAGAAGCGCACAGTGGGCGTAGGAAATGAACAATTGTAAAGTAATTCTGTAAACTACGGCGCAGTTTGTTATGCTAACCGTTGTGGGTTTAAATACATCATAGTTTGTAGTTGTAGGCCTGATAAGCGTGAAATTCAGGACATGTGACGAAACTGGTGTCCGTCAGGATGATGGAAATACTTTAGGTACGATTCTGTTTTTAGCGAAATTCCATAGGAAAGATGAGCTATTGCAGTTACTCTTAAGGTCGGGAGTGGTCAATGAGCAACGATCACGGTCCCCAGAATACGTTTTGGTGTATCATAGGTCTGCTCATGTAAAATAGAAAGCGACCGGCGACTCCAGCGCTTCACTCTATAACCGTATCTAAACAGTGCAATTTCTTGCAGCTGAGCGCTTTAAAATTGCCTCATTTAAAACCATTTTATAAATCGATTTTTGTAATTGAGTGCTGAAAAAAAACTGAATATGCTTTATAAAATTGCGGATCCGGCTTGCGATTCACTTTTAATTACAAACTCTTTATTGTGTTAGGAAAAAAGTTCAAACTTGGTACTGAAAAAATGTCTACGTGACAAATGAACGGGATTTAAAAAAATGTGAAACGCAAAATGGATGCGTGTTGTGACTGTGGTTAAAACGAGACCTTGCAAACAATTTTACGATAAAAAATAAACGAAATAAATGGTTTTAAATTAACCATTCAATAGGGATAAACATCCAAGATGGCCGCCACTACTGCAGACCCTTAATGATGATCGTACCTCTCTCAAAGCAGCATTATTCAAGTTTTTAATGATTAATGCCCAATGGTGTTATTGTTTCTTCGACCATGGATATTAAAATGTATCCGTCGATTTTCTCCACTTTGAAAAAGAACACTGAAAGAAAACTGTAATAAACGGTACCATATAGGCTAACTGCCACATACTTTCTCCCAGTTGAAACTTTAGAATTGCAAAAGTAGGAAAATGATACCATGAAAAATATTAGATGCATGTAACACAAATCCATATTATATTATTATTATTGTTATTTAAACTATCGATCGATTTCGAACAAATTTGCACCAAACATGTCAATTAGGCCTGTATAGATGCACTAAAAAAGGTTTTGAAAAATGTTGAACAACAACCCCCTTTTTGGCAAAAACCCCCAAAAGTCAGTTGTTATTATTATTATTACAAAAACGAGAATTTTTAGAAAAATTCGTTTTTTTGCAAATGGTAGGGTACATTAAGGGCTACAAATAAGCCAAATTTTATCAAAATCGTTAGAGCCGTTTTTGAGAAATTTGGGTTTTTCTCGTTTTTTGCCATTTGGGAGGGGGGGATAAAACATTTAAAAATCAAAATTTTTTTAAAATGAAAGAAACACCTGGAGATATTCCAGAACTACACCTACATACCAAATTTCATCAAAATCGGACCGTTGGTATGGTCTCCAGCTCTGTACACATTCTAACAGACACACGGACAGACATCACCAAAAAAACACTTTCTTGGGTTCAGGGAGCACGAAAAGAAATAATTCCACTAAACATCTTTCTGGATTCAGGGAGCACAACACAGATAATTCCACTAAACAATTTTTGGGGGTTCAGGGAGCACCAAAACAGATAATTCCATTAAAAATTAAAATTCGAAAATTTGGACGAAAACAATACTTTCTCCATATAGTACGTATAGGGTGGAGAAAGTAAAAATCAACTAAATAAACATTCACTTAAACCGACTGTAGCTAGATCATCAACATTCCTTGAAACAACCGAATTATGTGCACTCCCCCCTCTCAACTCTATACGCCCAATGGCAACCGAAACAGCTTTAGTAGACAAAATCGAATGAGACCTGCTACCGGTCCGGTTGTTTTCCGTGCGGTTTTCGACCGCAACTTATTAACGTACAAAACAAAATGCACAGATACTGAAAACTAAACGAGATACGACTATACAACCGAAACCGTATCGTGTGTAGGATCCTGACGGCGTTGATGAGAGAGATTGTAAGCTTACTTGCGGGTCTGAGTGTGCTACGCGTGCTAACCCTCTTGCTCGTTTGGTTCTCAGAATTCCATGTGTAGGCCTACTCCTGTTTACAGTTGGTTTCGTTCAGGCCTATATCCTGTGAAAAATCGTGTTGTTTCAGTTGGCTAAACTGATTTTGCACGTTATACCGGTGGTCAATCACACCCTGTATTTTTCGTCTGTGTGCTGTCAATTTTAAAAGCAGATTCGGAATTGTATAAAGAAAGGCATAAAAGTGAACATTTTCCGGGCTCCCTATGGTTCTGTCGAGTATTCCATACCCCAGACCACCCGGTAGGTTTGACCCCCCCCCCCCTAATTTTGCTATCCTAACGCAACCCAACTATCGTGGCAGTCAAGCCCTTCTGTCCTTGGTAATACGGATTGGCCTGGTTGCGAAAGAGGATGTGAGCAATTGTCGGACATCAAGTAGGTTTCTAATACAACTGGCCTACTGTAGGGCACTCCGTACAAACTAACATTTTGCTTGCAAACAAATAATTACGCTAGAAATCGATTGTGAACCCGATCGAGGTTTAAACTAACCAAATATGTGTTGCAAAAAGTGCCCATTAGAAAAAAAAATGTGCGTTAAGAAAGCAACGTGATATTTAGATTACAGTTTTTTCCCGAAAGTACTCTTTTTACTGCCAAAAATTTTTTTTTTCGAAGTACTCTTTTACTCCCAAAATTTTTTTTTTTCCAAAGTACTCTTTTATTCCCAAAAATTTTTTTTTTCCCAAAACACTCTTTTATTCCCAAAAACAGTTTTTTCCAAAGTAGGCTACTCTTTTACTTCCTTTTATTCCCAAAAACAGTTTTTTCCCAAAGTACAGGTACTCTTTTATTGCCAAAAAAGTTTTTTTCCCAAAGTACTCTTTACCTCCCAAAAAATTTTGTTTTCCAAAGTACTCTTTTACTCCCAAAAAGTTTTTTCCCAAAGTATTCTTTTACTCCCAAAAACGAGTTTTTCCAAAGTACTCTTTTACTTCCTAAACAGTTTTTCCACAAAGTATTCTTTTACTCGCAAAAACAGTTTTCCCAAAGTACTCTTTTACTCCCAAAAACAATTCACGCTACGTCCCACCATTCATATTCCCAAAAAACCTCTGCGTATAATAGCTTCGCCCACCGCCTTCTTTCCATTCCTCTAAAACAATCCGACTACGACCATGAGGTCAGTGTTATAAAACATATAACTCTATGATTGACAGTCTCATAGTAAAACATAAAAAGAATAAAACAACTCAGAAACCAAAGAAAAAAACAGACTTACATCTTTTGTAAAATATGGCCTGCTGAAAAACACCTCAAGCAACGAGATGTCAAAAAATGATGTCGTCACCACGTTCAGAACGTCCAACAAACTTGAGTCTATATTGAACAGATCTACTAACAAAAAGCTCGACTCAACACTACAAATAGCCCTACACTACAAACAACACTACAAAATTAGTTTGTGGGTCCGGTACTCCTAAAATCGAGAAACCCGTTGATAAGTCAAGTGGCTCTAGATCGGGTCATTTTCAAGATAACAAGCTGAGACTCAGCATAAATTTTTAAAATATATATTTTACTCCTATGTCCAGTTTCAATTTGATATATTAAAATTCAGTCAATTTAGAATGAGCCAACGCTTCATATATGAATGAGATTTCAACTTTTAGTGATTTCCCCTGCTGCAAAATACATACCTGCATTATCGAATTTTTTCCAGACAAACCATTGTTCGGAGGAAAGAAATACATATGTCCTTTTTTATTGAAAAATACTTCCCCTATACGGTGGTATTTTTTATTTTTATTTATCTTCATCCCAGCGCGAAATATTAAGAATAATAAAAAAAAAAGTTTTCGATTTTTGTTTCGACTTTGGGAAATCGATGTACTGGTAAACTTTTTTTATGTTAATCTACATACTTTAATGTACTTATAAAAAAAAATCAGCCATATTTTAAATTACTGGAACTTTTGGTCTAAAATTACCCCTACCGACTGGCCTAAAACGGGAATCTACAAACTCTTGTAATGATTGCCCAAGTTATTAGATAGGTCTAACAGGTCGTCCTTTTATAAAACGGTTTAAGGAACACTTACCAAAAAGAAGCCAAGGGACTGTAATTTCTAATTTCGCGGAGCATTTAATAAATAACGACCATGGTTATACAGATTTTTCCCGAAACATGGCCATACTCCACGTATGTAAGAAAGGTCGCTATATGGACTCATGGGAAGAGTTTGCTATTTATAAAGCAAACAGAAAATAAACACCTATTAAACGACAAGGTTTCCTTCCCGGCGAATATTGTGTTCGACACGATGATAGAATTGCAGGGTTGTAACGCTTCTCGACCAAACAGTGATAAGGACTAAGGCAAAGGGAAGGGGATAGACTCCAAACCTCGCCACGGCATCGGCAGTCGTATTAAACGTTTTACCGTGACCGGTTAGCGTGATTAGGCCTATATAATTGATGTTTTTAATGTGTTTTTTTGAAAAAAGTGTTTTAATGTGTTTCGTGACGTATTTTGTGATTTTTGTTTTGTGTATTTAACTTTAATGTTTTGACGACCTCGTGAAGGTAATTATTTATTTCTGTGATCTGAAGATGGGTGCATAGGTTATTCGAAACCGCGGTAATCACATAGTGATTTTATAAGACAAAAAAGCAGGTATTGTACCTATTTAATTTATTGATATACTTCTCTATTTTATCTTCCGAATAATTATCGAATTAGTTACGAACGGCTATTGTCCACGCACAGGCCACGTGGATGTGGACACTAATCCATTACTCATTTATTTTATACTAGGGGAGACTCCTGCGTGTAACCCCGTTGTAACCTTCTATAAAAATAATAATGTTATGATTTCATCACAATAAAAGTTAGGATTAATAATAATCTCAAAGCTAAGGTGGTAAATAATGTTAAATGTCCGAATCAAAATATTTCGTATATTTTATACCATAATAAGTTATATAATAAAGGTTAAACAAGCCAGCATGGCTCAGGTCTACACTTAAATAATAACCTAACCTAAAAGTTAGAAATACAAATAATTGTTTCAAAGTTTGAAATCAGCTGTTAAGGGAAATATTTAAGCAAACAGCTGATTGCTGTACCAACACTAAACATCATATATGTAATACAGTAATTATTTATTATGGCGCTCCCTTTTGCATGCAATATATAGTATAGTTTGTGTTGTTTTTACGTAAAACAGATGGCGCTCTTTACAAAAATCTAACCTAAAAGTTAGAAATACAAATAATTGATTCAAAGTTTGAAATCGGCTGTTAAGGGAAATATTTGAGCAAACAGCTGATTACTGTTATTATTATAGTCAATAAACATATTTAATGGCGCTCACTTTTTCGTTAAATATTTAGTATATTTTTTGTTGTTTTTATGTTCAATAGATGCTGCAGTTTAAAAAAAAAAGTATATAAAAACACGCTTGTATCCAAATGAAAGTTTGTGTCAAAATTTCAAAGCAATCGGTGAAGAACTTTCGGAGTTTATCGATTTTCAACAAACGCACATTTACATTTTTATTTATTTAGACCGGCTGGTGCCTGTGGCTTCGCTCGCAGATGTGATTAAATAAATAAAAGGACTATCGGGTAAATATTGTGCCTTACCATTACACGCAATAATTAAAAACAAAGAATTTTAGATCCGAGTTCCATGGCCCACAAACGCTCAGTGAGTTTCGCCCAAATCTATATGCGTATCCCTTTTAGGCCTATGTTATTAGCTATGCACCAATAATCGCTAAAATCCCGTTTTCCGCCAGTTTGTTACTCATAACTCCTGAACAACAAGTTTATAGGTGTATTTAACATCCATGAGTACATTCACATTATTACATACTGTTTTGATATACAGGGTGTCCCCGAACTCTCTGGACCCCTTTTGTGGATATGTTCCTGGGATCCTGACAAACATATTTCACAATAAAAACATGGGTCTACGGTGTTTATTTTTTCGTCTGTCTGTCTGTATGTGTTTTTTACAAAATACTTAATATTTTTGGAAGTAGAAAATATATTGAGCTCAAACTTTGTATACCTATTTGGTGCGTAACCTTTTATCACTGAACAAAAAATTAGAACACCATTTTAAATATTTTCATAATGGCAGCCGTTTATAATTTTCAATGTCAAATATCTCAAAAACCGCTAACTTAACGAAAAAATTACAAGAGACAAAAAAAAAACTTTTTTAATGACAAACACAATGTTTTTTTTTATTTTGTCTGTAGCTCAAAAGATAACAGAGATATATATAAAATATTTAAAATAATGTTATATTTTTTTTTACAGTGATAAAAGGTTATGCAACAAATAGGTGTACAAAGTTTGAGCTCAATATATTTTCTACTTCCAAAAATATTAAGTATTTTGTAAAAAACACATACAGAACATTATTTTAAATATTTTATATATTTATCTGTTATTCTTTTAGCTACAGACAAAATAAAAAAACATTGTGTTTGCCATTAAAAAAGTAATTTTTTTGTCTCTTGTAATTTTTTCTTTAAGTTAGCGGTTTTTGAGATATTTGATATTGAAAATTATAAACGGCTGCCATTTTGAAAATATTTAAAATGGTGTTATAATTGTTTGTTCACTGATAAAAGGTTACGCACCAAATAGGTGTACAAAGTTTGAGCTCAATATATTTTCTACTTCCAAAAGTATTAAGTATTTTGTAAAAAACACATACAGACAGACAGACGAAAAAATAAACACCGTAGACCCATGTTTATATTGTGAAATATGTTTGTTTGGACCTCAGGTACATATCCACAAAAGGGGTCCAGAGAGTTCGGGGACACCCTGTATATTTAACGGTTAAACCAGCGTATACAATAAATTAAAACACAGACGATCTTGTCAAAGTGTAAGCTTTCGATCCGAATCAGTTGTTTTATTTATAATGGTCACGTGTCAAGTCCGTTCGCAAAACTCATAATTTTGTCCATAAGTTTTACATTTTTTCGATTTTTAAATATTAACCCTAAATATTTCCGTTATACATAGTAGCCTAGATTAGTCTCTGGAAAGTCCTCTAAATGCAAATAAAGGTTTCGTCGAAATTGATTCAGTCATTCTGGAGATTAGCCCGGACAAACAAACAGACAGACAGACAAAAAATAAAAATGGATGTTTAGGTTTTGGTGAGGTGTGAATAACCATATCAGCTTAAAAAAAGGATTTATTTCAAAACAACAGACAGACACTTCAATTTTATTTATATGTCTACTAGATGACGTTTATGTATATTTTTTGTGGAAGTAAATAAATAATTGTAAATAAAACGACTACCAGTTCCGGTAGCTGAGCGTTTGTACGTTCGACGCGTACGTGATAGAGCCGCGCATGCGTATTATTTACAGAAGGCGAGATACGATCTGAAGTGTAGCAGTCCGGTGCCCCCTTCCGTCCGGGTAAAAGAATGCGCACCAAGCCGTTATCTTGTGGAAGCCCTCAGGCCGTCTGTCTAGAACCGCTCCCGCTCGGCTGCTGCCGAGAGAATAACGAGTTTAAAATGAGCCTTCGTCACGGTTTTAATAAGTTTATTGTTATTTATTGTTTTGTTCGTTTGGCGTACCCTTCAATCAGTACTTGGCGTGTGGAGCGAAAAGGAGGAAAATGAAAATATATATTTCTTACTGTGGAATATTGTTGTTTGTCCCTCGTTTGAAAATGAATGATAGGGAAAACCTTGCGTGCTTTGCACGCCATCCCTTGTTCGCCTCGGTCACATAATTTGTGCCACAATAATTTATAATCGCTCAAGTTTTGTAAACAGAGTAGATAATATTAGTTGTTGTCGATATTAATATTAGTTATTGTAGATAATATTAATTATTGTAGATAATGTTAGTTATTGTGGATAATATTAGTGATTTTAGATAATATTAGTTATTGTAGATAATGTTAGTTATTGTAGACAATATTAGTTATTGTAGATAATGTTAGTTATTGTAGAAAATGTTAATTATTGTAGATAATATCAGTTATTGCAGATAATGTTAGTTATTGTAAATAATATTAATTATTGTAGATAATGTTAGTTATTGTGGATAATATCAGTTATATGTAGATAATGTTAGTTATTGTAGACAATATTAGTTATTGTAGATAATATTAGTTATTGTAGATAATGTTAGTTATTGTAGACAATATTAGTTATTGTAGACAATATTAGTTATTGTAGATAATGTTAGTTATTGTAGAAAATGTTAATTATTGTAGATAATATCAGTTATTGCAGATAATGTTAGTTATTGTAGATAATATTAATTATTGTAGATATTCTTAGTTATTGTTGATAATGTTAGTTATTGCAGATAATGTTAGTTATTGTACATAATATTAGTTATTGTAGATAATTATAGTTATTGTTTATAATATTTTTGTCAAGAATAATTTAATCCTAGAACTTATTAAGGATGCATATCAAACTTATTAAGGACTTTATATACTACATTCTGAAAAAGATTTTTCATTTTAGTATAGTTGCAGGCCAAAACTATAAATTACAATGGTGTATCACTTTTTATCATTGAGTCAAGGATAGTTGAGAAAATACAATAATTCTGGTTGAAAGTGGTTTCCATGATCACTTTCCGTGAATGTAGTGATAACTGAAAACCACTTTTAGACAGAATTATTGTATTTTCTCAGTTATCCTTGACTTTTTTTAAAGTTTGCTTGAAGAAATTACTGTTATCACAATTTTAAAACCAAAATTGTATACAAAATAGATTTTAATTTTTCTATTTTTGTCAAGAGCCGAAAATCCAGTCTTTCCATTCTTGTATCCACCCTTTATTTGCTGTTTATTGCAATACTAACTTCAGACAAAACAGTGCTTACTGTATAAAACTTTACTAATTTTGACAGACAGAAATGGTTTTAACCTTTATTTCTTAAAATCTGCCTTAAGAAATTACATCGGTTTACTTTTTATGAAATAAATGTACCAAATTTCAGCTCTTTAGCTTCAAGGGAAGTAAAATGTTGAATATGTTGTATAGATTTTGGTATCCCTGTTTTCGTCCCTATAAAAATAAGTGTACGTCCGTACGTACATGAGTAACAATATAATATAACAGCTCATCATCTGTAATACTTAAACAACACTTTGGGGTTATGTTTACAACTTCAATCAATAATAATATAATGTCTTGCGAAGTTGATGTTTTAAAAATATAAGTTATAGAACTATAACTTGGCAATAATACATTATAAAATTTGCTTTGATGTTATAAAATGAATACAAATACAACCTTTTATAATCAATATATTAATTTATACACATTTAAAGAAAGATACCCATTATTTTAACTTCGGAAACATTCATTCATCTTCGTATAACACATAAACATATTCCATTATTAATTTCTTCACTATGATATTAATAACTTCTAAATCATTTGATGTATCAATATGAAATAAAAAGCGATTAAAAGACACTATTTCTATCTTCATTTTGATATAGAATAATGTATATAAATACACAAATTTAACAAATAGGCCTACAGTTTTAAAAATATCTAAAATTATATAATCCTTATAATTGTACACTCATAGCATACTTAGCTAGGCCTACATAAAATTTGATGTTTTTAAATTATGTATTTCTGATGTATCTCTAATTAATCTGCTTGTGATTTTTCATGAGGGCTTACTAGTACACAAATAGTCATAATTCAAGGGCTCTTATTTTTTACCTATAATA
>JAGFPH010001009.1:114331-131164 GCA_018207615.1 Philaenus spumarius | reverse complement strand
TTAGGTTAGGTTAGGTTAGGTTAGGTTAGGTTAGGTTAGGTTAGGTTTATTAACTTCGTGCTATGTTAATAACAGTTATTTTTAAAGGATTCTTGATACTAGAAACTATTAAATGCAATATTGATTGGAAATAAAACGCTCCTGTTGCAATATTTTTTTGTCTCGATGCTGAGCTATCACTTCTTTGACTTCTTGAGGCCGATTGAAAACAATGGTTATTACTCACAGCCTTAGCCGTTTTTCCCTGACTTATGTTTGAAATATAAGTAATGTGCAGGAATATCATCGAGGGATAACCGCGGGAGTATAATTCCCGTTTTTCCCTCACTTGTAGCCGCTACCTGACCGAACCATTGTGGCAGTTCGTGTGTTTCTTATCTTGCGAAATGACCCTTTCTAATCCCCTCTAATGACTGTGGCAGTTCGTGCGTTTCAGATGAACCCAAAATTTGTGGCAGTTCGAGTGCAGCCATGTGTTTTAAACCTTCATCTCAGAGGTTATTTACTGATTGCGTTTTTGTTTGCGTACATTAGGCCGGAACTTGGTCTGGCACAATTCAACACTTGCGTGCGAATTATTTAAAAAAAAACTTTTCTCGGGTTTTTACCTTTTTTATTCGACGAATTTAAATTGTAATTAGTAAAGAGAATTGGTAGATCTGCAAATATTATTCTGTCACTATAAGCACAACTCTAAGAGTTGGAGAAACAGCGCGAATTCGTTCCGTACACAATTACGTGCTTCTACATAAATACTAGAAAATGTCCTATTTATTTAGAAACATTTAAGTGTATACATGTTTCTCTGTAACGTCACGTATCGTTGAATCGTGGAGGCAAAATAACGCGCAACCAACGCACTTTTACTACAATACAAGAGGCAAAGGCAGGTAATCAAAACGGGGCAATGACAAAGCATGTTAAGACAATAGAGAAGTCGTAGCTGTAAGCTGTAAGCATGGCCGTGGCCATTAAAACTTTTCAGGGGGTCTGGTCAGGACTGGAGTTTCGAATCCCTTTAAAGTTAAACCCTTTTAACACGTTCACTGCTAAGGACGCACATGTGAGCTTGACACTGAACACTATGACAAGCGGCCGACTCACAGTACTTCGCACGCCAACCCTCGTATTGGGAGTATTTTCAATACGCAATGCATTGCGTGCTTCGCACGCCAACCCCCTTATTGGGATTATTTTCAATACTCAATGTATTGCGTGCTTCGCACGCCAACCCCTCTATTTTGAGAATTTTCAATACACAAAGCATTGCGTGCTTCGCACGCCAACCCCCGTATTCGATGTATTTTAAATATACAATGCATTGCGTGCTTCGCACTCCAACCCTCGTGTTGGCAGTTTTTTCAATACACAGAGCATTGCGTGCTTCGCACGCCAACTCCAGAATTTGGAGAATTTTCAATACATAAAGCATTGCGTGTTTTGTTAAAGTAAAGTATTTTCGTTGAACCTTCATAGTTTTCCTATATAATAGATCAGATCAAACTCAAGGTGTATTAAAGAAGGTGTGTGCATCGAGGAGCGTGAACTCGTACGGCCCGCGCAGCTACGTCACGTGCTACACACTGAACCAGTAGTTCCGAGCGCAATTGTAAGCTTTTGCTCAAACTGCGAATTAAATACTTTATGGTTGTCTAAAAATTATGTTTTTGGTATCGATGGAAAGGTAATAAAGTGAGCATTAAAATTATCTATATCCATGGTCAAATATTCCTAGGCGTATAATTTTGAAACATGCCTAAATCTAATATACGGGTTTGAATGACATAAAAACTACCCTAAGTGAGGAAGTTTTTTACTATTACTTTCGGGAGGCATTCAAAGACATAGAAATGTAGAGAATAAAATTTAGTAAATACTGACATCAATTTTTTTTATGAAAGTTACAGCTGTCCTACATAATAAGATTGTAATCAGAACCATAGTTACTTGCTTCTTGTGGCGATTGAATGTACGCTAATCTAATTTGTTATTAGTTCTCATTTCTCTTCGTTATTTATTATTCACATTGTTGTGAACAGGTAAATTTTGTTTAATGTATAAATATGAATTTTTAAAGAGTTGGCAAATTTAAGTAGCTCTATTATAGGGTAAAACCTTTTACCATCAATAAGATGGTGATTTTTAAAGTTTATTGGTTTTGTTGTTTAGTAGGCTTACTGTTACTAGTAGGCTACTAAATTTACTTTTCAAAAATTGAAATTATCTAAAATTGTAATTGTTTAGTTAGCCTACCCAAGGATAAATAATAAATAAAAATTAATATAAACTAATTATTCAATGAAATAATTTAAAAAATAGTAGTCTAGGCGATAAATAAAAAGTCGTGGTGAATACAACATTGAGTTTTATTTCACTATTAACCCTAGATTACTTATGTCAAAATTTTGTCACGGGATTACTTATTTTTACTACTAACAAATATTTTTTTTTTTTACTGTATTAAAATAAATTTGTAATAATTTTTTTAAATTGTAATTGTATCCTAGCATATTTTAGGGCTATATATTTTTTTTAAAAAGAGTTATACATCAAATAAATAAAATAATTTGTACAACCAATATTTTATTTTTGTTACGCTTTAAAATTATTTAATAACATACAACAGCATTTCAGTTACGGCTTAAATTCTGTCCACTTTGAACATAAATCAATTTTAATACTCTAAAAATATATGTTTTAACCGTCTAAGCGTCAGGCACTTTTTACTGCTTGTACACTTGTCATTATCACTTAGAATGTATCCTATTCATGTAAAGTGTACACTATTATACATTTTATTGTTCAGGAAAGTATGGAGAACATTGCCATGTAAACAATTAAACAAATTTCTCTAACTATTTTTGCTTTTCAAAAGAAAAAAAATCAAATTGGTAAACCAAAGTTTCAAAAGTAAGGGTTTTAGAAAAATACTACAATTTTTTTTAGTTATAAATCCAAAATATACAAAAATAAGAGAAACCCCTGCGTGTGCTCCGCACGCCAACCTCGTTGGAACCTTCTAACACATAATCATTTTATGTTTTCTTTATAATAATTGTTTAGGATTCATAATAACACCAAAGCTAAGATGGTAAATAATGTTAAATGTTCAAATCAAATTTTTTCGTATATTGTATAACAGCAGTTATAATAAAGGTTAAAAGAACCAGCAAGGCTCAGGTCTACACTTAAATAAAAACCTAACCTAAAAGATAAAAATACAAATAATTGCTTCAAAGTATGAAATCAGCTGTTAATGGAAATATTGGAGCAAACTGTCATTTTATTCAATAGGTCGCTGTGGTAATGAATGTAAATACATGTGTTGGTTCATCATTCTAGGTCTAACCTAAATTTACAAATATTGAAATACAAAATGTTTTTATTAAATGAATTATAGTCTATGTTAATCGGGATAGTGTAGCTTTTTATTTCGTAGATCAACACTTCTTGGGAATCGATGAAACCTTACTCGTAAAAAGCTGTCTTTTTTATTTGAGTTACCGCAGCCAAACACGGCACAAAAAGGCATTATAATTAATGGTTATTAAAATTATAAGAAATGTTATTACAATAATACACTATGTTGCCTATAATTAATAACATAATTTGACGTCAAAAAAGCTTGAAGGTCATACAGGTTTCGGCGGTAAATATGGGGAAGGAGTCTAGACTGGAGCTCTGACTGTAGCACTCTACGTCACGGGTAGGCTGGAGTGGAGGGAGAAGCTGCGCATGCACACACCTTCTTTAATACGCCTTGGATCAAACTCACCTCACAAGAGAGTAAGGCTGTAACCTACTGCGTCCATGTGTATTGTACGTTGTAGTTTTAATCAAGTAAATCCAAATATCAGTATGCATGCAATGCACAATGATGTAAAATATGTTGCTGGATCCTCGGTTGTGTTGACTATTTTATAATTTAATTTGCACTTTTTTCCCGGGGAGGTGCCCCCCTAACCCCCCCCCCCCGGCTACGGCCTTGGTCCGAGTGACCTGTTCTAAGTGACAGCCGGACTCTTCTTCCTTCCCTACAAACCAGTTAACCAATGTTTAAGACCGTCTCCATAAACGGACTGTTTGTCCGCGAGCCGCCATTTTCATCCTCTTTATGAGCGCACATTGCTTTTGCCGCGGATCAAACCTCATTACCATGCACGCTCTTCCCTTATATACATTTTTCAAGATGTAGACTTGGTCAATCTTTTTTTGTTGTCTACTCCACATTATAAGTCAACATATAAAAAAATATTGAATCTCGGAGCATTACATGGTCATAGAGTGCGCTACTGCACGCTAATCACGTTTCAAGCGATAGAAAGGAGTCAATGAGTATTGGCCTAAAAGCTAAGAGGAAGGGTCACACATTTTCTCTGCAGTAACTAGCCGGATGGATTAAAACAAAGAAGGAAATCCGTTGTACAGGACGTGCAAGCAGGTGGGCAGGTCACGGTCTAGCCTAACCACAACATAGGCAGTGCCACTTTGATAATGTGTGTCAGACGGCGAGCGGCCGCGTGACCTTGGCGAGAACTATGAGGGTGAGGTGAGGGATGGAGGGCGTGAAGCAAAGACATTATTGTCCAAAGAGCGCCCAGTGTTGCCAGATGTACGATAATTATCGTATTTGTACGATAATTTAACAATTTCCCCATAGGAAATAATTATGTACGATAATACGATAATTTTACAAGATGTACGATAACTTCTGTCGTTTATACGATATTTCGATGGTATTCTCCAATATGGGTCGATCTCATTACTTTATATCAAAACTACCCAACACTAAATGATCAAGCAACCAGTATTCAATACAATGAGACAGTTTTTACCTATCACGTGTATGAGTATAAATAAACGTGATATAAAAGGCTTTGGCTATAGGCCTAGCGCCTAGGTGTAAATCTGTGATATCTGGTCTGTGGTCGCCAAAAATAGTTTTCTTTCATCTTCCATCATGTCATTGTTCATTGATGCTTTTTGTATGAATGTGTATACTGTGTACAGTTTCCTAAGTTATAAACTTTTATGTAAAGGTTTAACCTAAGACTTAAGTTAAAGGTAATAATCAAATAGATTTTTAAATTTTATTTATTAAATTTTAATATGCCACAAAAACATTTGAATAATTATGTATTGTAAATTATAAAAAATGAATTACCTTATAAGGTCCGTCCTGTGACTTCAAATTGTTAGTCTCTTTAATAATGTTTATCAAATTATTTATTGTATATAATATTATACTATATAAATTGCAAAAGCCAATAACTATTTTGCTTATACAATACGAAAATCAGATTGATAAAATTTATAATAAAAATTCTTAATAATTGATATTTCAGTTTGAAAGTACTTAAAAAAAGCCTTATTTGATAATTTATAAACGTACGATAATTTTGTCACTTTCCCCATAATTTTCAGCCTGTCTCCCCATAATTTCTAATTTTCAATCTGGCAACACTCCTCCCTCAAAATGAATTTGATGTAAACAAGTTCTAAATCTATTGCGGATCATTTTAATAACGCGATTCAATTTTGATTCCCAAACACTTCCAAGAAACAGTTGTTCATAAGCCCTTTGGCTCTCGAAGTACGATTTTTCAGTGCGTTGAATCCCAACGACCAAAATTTCGGACGTTCGGAAAAATCATATAAAATACAAATCATTAGTGAACCTATCTTTATCCATACTAATATTATAAAGAGGTAAAATTTGTTTGTATGTAGGGGGTAATCTCTGGAACTACTGAACCGATTGAAAAAATAGTTTTACTAATGAAAAGCTACACTATCCCTGAGTAACATAGGCTACAATTCATTTTGATAAAAATATTTTTATTTCAATATTTGTAAATTCAGTCGGAAAAAGTGTTAGGTTAGGCCTAGACTGACGTACCAACACACGCATTTACGTTTATTACCATAGCAACCAATTTAATAAAACAACACATGAAACTGCTGTTTGCTCTAATGCTTCCATTAACAGCTGATTTCAAACTTTGAAGCAATTATTTGTATTTCTACCTTTTAGGTTAGAAGTTTATTAAAGTGTAAACCTTGCTGATTCTTTAACCTTTATTATAACTGCTGTTATAAAATATACGAAATAATTGATTTGAACATTTAACATTATTTACCATCTTAGGTTTGTGGTTATTATTAATCCTACACCTTTATTATAAAGAAAACATAACATGATTATAAAACTTTCTTAGGTTATGCCTAGACTGATGAACCAACACATATTTCTCGAATGTATTCACGTTCATTACTAGGGGAAACCCCTGCGTGCCCCGAAAATATTAGAGCAAATATTTTATCTGTTATATTATTCCATTGGTTGCTAAGGTTACGAGTGTAAATACATTCAAGAAATATGTGTTTTCTCATCAGTCTAGGCCTGACCTAAGAATTTTTTCCGATTAAATTTACAAATGTTTTTATCAAAATTAGTTATAGCCTATGTTACTCTAGACTTTTACACCGGGGTTTTAAAGTCCAAAATTTAGTTGTCACATTTTACCAGGTAGCCTGTTATCTCTCTATATATAAACCAGGGGAACGCCAACCCCGTTGGAACATTCTATGCACATAATCATGTCATGTTTTCTTTATAATGAAGGGGTAGGATTAATAATAACCCCAAAGCTAAGATGGTAAATAATGTTAAATGTTCAAGTCAAATTATTTCGTATATTTTATATCAGCAGTTATAATAAAAGTTAAAAGAACCAGCAAGGCTCAGATCTACTCTTTAATAAAAACCTAACCTAAAAGTTAGAAATATAAATTAATTGCTTCGAAATTTGAAATCAGCTGTTAATGGGAACATTTGTTTTATCTGTTATTTTTTTCAATTGGTTGCTATGGTAATAAATATAAATACATGACTAGGCCTAACCTAAGCATTTTTAAGACTAAATTATTTACAAATATTGAAATACAAAATGTTTTTATCAAAATGAATTTATAGCTTATGTTACTCGGGGATAGTGTAGCCTTTTCTTAGTAAAACTATTCTTTCAATCGGTTCAGTAGTTCCAGAGATTACCCTCTACATACAAAAAAACAAACCTTACCTCTTTCTAATTTTAGTATAGATAAATGTAATCGACAAGAACATTTCTATTTGTCCCCAAGATCATCATACGATATATGTTATCTCTATGTTCACTAAGACAATAATTGTGATAGCTGTGGTTCTTTTTCTGTCATTTGTCAGATGTAAATAACTGTATTTGTGCGTTATGTTACGTGATTCTTTTACATCTTTTTTATTTGTTTTTATTGTGTAGTAATAATTATGAAGTGAGTACGTTCATCTGTATATATATATATATATATATATATATATATATATATATAGGGCCTATATATATACATTTTTTAATAACACCCGAAAACGTGTTCTGGGGACCATAATCGGTGCCCATTTACTACTACCGACCCTAGGTCTCACCATAAGGGTCACTGCAATAGCTCATCTTTCCTGTGGAAATTCGCTAATAAAATTCAGTTGATAGCGGAGTCGCTTCATCCAGGTAAATTAGCCCTTGTTTTTCCTGGGTTTAATTTTGAAGGAAAAGAGTTAGTAATATTTTATTAGCGAATTTCCATAGGAAAAATGAGCTATTGCAGAGGCCCTTATGGTTAGACCCAAGGTCGGGAGTAGAAAATGAGCACCGATCATGGTCCCTAGAACACGTTTTGGGGTGTCATTAAAAATCATATATATATGTGTTCGCACTCTAGAGGCCGCATTTTAAGTCCGATTTGGTTCAGATTTGGTACACATGTAGGTTGTCTACGTCGCTCAGACGAGTTCGTTAGCCAAAACAATCCAACAATCGGAAGCACGTTTTTTGACCGGAAGTAACTATTTTTTTAGATTTTTCCTACGAGAATGAATTTGTTTTTGAGTTTTTCCTACAAATATAAATGCAGGATGTTATTCTGCACATTTTGTTTTTTTACGCGACCTTATAGCTCGCTTGGTTCTCCCAAAATAGATCAAAACGTAAAATACCATAGAAGTACCCCGTTCAAAGCCATGTGGTGGTTTCTACCGCGGGTTTGGCATGCGAAGCACGCAATGCATTGTGTATTGAAGATACTCCCAACACGGGGGTTGGCGTGCGAAGCACGCAATGCATTGTTTATTGAAGATACTCCCAATATGCAGAATGGCGTGCGAAGCACGCAATGCATTCTGTATGAAAATACTCCCAACATGCTGAATGGCGTGCGAAGCACGCAATGCATTGTGTATTGAAGATAATCCCAATATGCGGAATGGCGTGCGAACAATTTTGCAGCTATTCAGCACCGTCGTGAATAGACCTATCTCCCAAATTGTTGGTTGAAACCCTAAAACATAGGCCTATAAACTTAATTTTGGAAATTTGCTCAACTCACGTCAGCGGTTCAGCTGCGTGGTCGAATTATTATTTTTTTACATCGGTAAGTTTGATCAAAACAGATAGAGTAGCTTTTGAGTTAAACCGCATAAAACGTCGGTTAAGGTTAACCGCCGGACAGGACACGACGAACGGGGTATAGTCAAGTTCAAGGTTACACGGCGCATCAACCTGTTCCTGCAGCTGAGATGGGCGAGGCGTGAGGAGAAAGACAAACAATAACCTGTAAGAATTAATACACTACTCGGAAAATTCATTCAGATTGTTCGCGTCATGAATCGGTGGTAGAATGTTTTCAGAATTTCCTCTGCAGTATTTTCGGGAATATGATAAGTATATTTCACAAATGTCTTATATCTTTAAAACAATGCCCTTTTAAAAACTGTACCTCACACAAGAAAACCATAAAAAAATATTGAGTATCAAACTTCCTCCAAAATCCATAGTCTATAATATTTGAATTTCTGGTTTAGTATAAAATGAAATAAACGGTACCAGGAACTGGCTCATACTTTCTCACAAACATATTTAAATTATTAAACAGATTCACTGTGACTTCATAATTGTAGGTGGGGTAGGAGAGGTGATATTAAAATAGGAGATTAACTAATAAATATTATTATTATTAGCTAGAGAGAAAACTATTCGATCGATTTCAAACAAATTTGCACAAAACTCGTCTATTAGGCCTGTATAGGTGCACGAAAAAAAGGTTTTGGAAAATTTTAAAAAACAACCCCCTTTATGGCCAAAAAACCCCAAAAATCTGTTATTATTATTAGCTAAACAAGAATTTTTATAAAGATACGGTTTTCTGCATATGGTAGGGTACATTAAGGATTACAAATAAGCCAAATTTGATCAAAAACGTTAAGAGCCGATTTTTTATAAAAAAATAACAGATTTTTTGGCCAAAAAATGGGTTGTTTTTCAAAAAAATTCAAACCCCTTTTTCGTGTATAGGCCTAATTGTTTGGTGCAAATTTGTTCGAAATCGATCGAATAGTTTTCTCTCTAGCTTTGTGTACATACATACAGACAGGCAGACATTTTGTTAAAAAACACTTTTTTGGACTCAGGGGGTCCCAAAACGGATATTCCACAAAAATCTCAACATCGATTTTTGTTGCGATCACTATACTTTTTCTACACTATATTATAGTGAGAAAGTAAGATGGTTTATTCCATTTTTTTACATTTAATTTTTGTACAAATTGGTTAGGAATACAACTATTTTATTTTATTATAATTTATTTTCTTAATTTTTAACAACAAAATCTCTTAGTTTTCTTTGTTTTTTCGTGTTTTCATTTACTTTGTTAGGCTCTTTTATTGTTTACTTTATTCTGGATTTAAAATAATTCGATCACGTATGTGAACCGCCGACGTGTGTTGAAGTTTATATGTGGGTTTCAACCGACTATTTGGGAAATTGGTGTACCCTCGAAGGTGCTGAATAGCTGCCTTTCTGTACGAAGAATATTAGAATTTGTTTGCACCTCAGGCCCCAGCCCCGGCTCACGCGCTGCTTCGTTCAGCTAGCAGCGTAAAAAC
The DNA here is from genome assembly GCA_018207615.1 of Philaenus spumarius. Classification (NCBI taxonomy): domain Eukaryota; kingdom Metazoa; phylum Arthropoda; class Insecta; order Hemiptera; family Aphrophoridae; genus Philaenus; species Philaenus spumarius. The sequence goes on along the minus strand of JAGFPH010001009.1, from coordinate 121,190 downwards.
TCGCTTTGTCCCAGAAGAGCTTCCCTACGTGGATTTGAACCGGGTACTTTTATTGTATTGGTCGATTTTGGGGTGAACCAGACGGGCTATAAGGTCACGTAAAAAACAAAATGTGCAGAATAACCTCATATATTTTTTTAGATAAAATCCCGAAAATTTAATTTGGGTTCGAAAAATCTCAAACACATTTATTTCCGGCCAGAAAACGCGGTTGTTGGATTTTTGGCTAACGAATATGTCCGAGTTAGAAAAACAACGTGTGTACAAAATTAGTACCAAAACGGACGTAAAATGCGGCCGTTAGGGTGCGAACACATACATATAGTTGCCTCAAAACATAGAGACACCCACCCCCTCAGATAGAACGGACCGTCAAAATCACCTGTTGACAAACAATGTCTTTGTTAGAAGCGGCTACCCGGGACTGCCGGCATCCTCCTGCTATTCCACGAAAATCTGTGCCACACTATAATTTGCAATCAATTGATACGTTAGGCCTACATTATCGAATGACGGCTTACTTTTTTCGTCTTACTTAGACGCGAATAAAAGACAATTTGAATCACAGTTCTAAGACGTACCGAAACCGAAATAACAGTTGTCACTTCGCCATCACATCACTAGCGCTGTTATGTCTGTAACGGTACGTCGTAGAACTGTGATTCAAATTGTTTTTTATTCGTCTAATTAAGGCGAAAAAATGTCCGCCATTCGATAATGTAGGCCTAGTGTATCAATTGTTTGCAAATTATAGCGTGACACAGAATTTCTTGGAATAGCAGACGGATGCCGGCAGTCCCGGGTGGCCGCTTCTAACAAAGGCATTGTTCGTCAACAGGCGATTAGGAAGGTCCGTTCTACCTGAGGGGGTGTCTCTCTACGTTTTGAGGCAACTATACATATATATACCAGGTGTTCCAAAAGTACGGAACCCTTCCGTAACTTTTAGACAACTGAAAGTAGAAAGATAAATTTGCCAATGTCTTTGGCTGAGTAATAACTACTTTTACAAACTTTCGAGACCACGCCCCTCCCACTCACTACATCTCATTCGACATGTTCGGAACTACTGAACTACTCTCATTCAATATGTTCGGAACTACTGAACTACAATGGTGATATAGTTCCTTTCACTGAAGGAGATTCACTGGACTAATTCAGTATACTGAACGACATTTCCCAAGCCTAAATGAACGGATCTGTACATTTTGTAGAAAACTATAATGTGTAATCAGTACATACCAGAAGTAGCCTCGATCAACTGGAAATCATATTTTTCGTCTTATAAAATCTAATATTTTAAATTATAATTATCATTTATCGTAGATCAGATGTTCACGGACAACTCGCGCCAATTTAAACATTTTACCCTCGTAAGAAACAGTTTGTAGCACAGAGAAAATATGTAGAATATGTTAACACATCTGTGGCTTATGGATACTACACGCATCAACGGTAGATAAATTCCGTGACAATCTAAACCTGTGCACGTCCGTAGATTAACATGCGTGTCACATTGTCTGACTAGTAGCCAAGACAAGCTTGTGAAACTATTGTTTGTTTCTGACTTATTGTTTCTCACGTACACGATAGCCTACTTTGGGCAAAGAAAGGTTACTTTCAGGTAGATATCGAAGAAAGTGCATATTGCAGTGAGGATCGTCGTAAGACTTCCGGAAAATGACTGCGTAGTTTTCGTTTGATGGTCTCTATACCTTAAATCTTTCTGATTAATCAGCTGATTTCGCGCAGAAAATATCGCTGTGCAACGCTTGATGACGCGTAGAACGTCATGCCATGTAACGCTTTTCGGCTGATTCCGATTCGTGCTGTAAACTCGGAGCACGCAGGCGCAGAGAGAGAATGGGTCATTTTGGGGACTAAACGAGCTGATGATTCGTGGAACTCCTCGGCATGAACCTTAGTTTAATTTATATTTGTTGTATGGGGGGTAGCAACCCCATTTCAACCCCTTAGACTTTAGTTATTGTAACGTCTAAACTGTGAAATTGAAATTGGTCTAATAGTTTTTGAGTTTATAGAATACAAAGAAACATAATTTTTATATATTGAGATTTAAATATTGAACTCAAATTATTGAAAATAGGTTTCTGACAATAAAAACTTGTCTTTATGACAAATAAGAGACTGACGCAGAAGTAACATTAGTACAAAATTATAAGGAAACGTTTTGAAATATAAATTTAAAAAAAATAACGTACAGCTTACGAATACTAGCAGCTGTTCGTACACGTCATGCTACATGCGTACAGAGCGCAACTAAGGAAATACGGTGATCATTATCATGTCAGCAGTGCGCGTGCATGTTTATTTATTTCACTGGCTACGATGACTACCGAACTTGTACGAAGTAAGAATTCGGGTTATTTAGGATTCGATTCTGGTAAGTGCATGCGCCGGTTAACGGCTCGATACGCATGTCACATAAACAGGCATTGTTGTGTACGTGTAGCCATGCCCCCTCCCCCCCCCCTAGCTCCCGGGGAAAGGAAAATATGTATATTATTAATTATAGTCAGGTATTTTTCTTTAAAGAGATTAGCACTATAATGTGTTTTAAAAGTTATGTGCCGTTTTTACATATACTTATTTTATTTTTTAGAAGAGTTCAAGCATGAGCTGCAATGCACTGTGTATTGAGAATACTCCCAATACGGGGGTTGGCGTGCGAAGCACGCAATGCACTCTGTATTGAAAATACTTCCAATACGGGGTTGGAGTGCGAAGCACGCAATGTACTGTGTATTGAAAATACTCCCAACATTGGCGTGCAATGCACTGTGCGTCGTCCGCTTCTCACAGTGTTCAGTGTCAAGCTCACAAGTGCGTCCTTAGCAGTGAACGTGTTAATAAGAAAAATCCAACGCCTATTTCTGACATGTGTATTATAGATTGCAAACTGTTCCATCTATCATTGAGTTATCTTATTTCTGTTGCAGACACAGGCATTACGACGATGACGAATCCACCTTGTCTTGCGGACACTGGTGCGAGTACATCCTGGTGGTCGTATTATGCAGTCTTCTACTTCTGGCCTCACTCATATTGGTCCTGTTCTGGACGCTGTACTACAGGAAAGGTTACGCATGGAACGAGAACCCCACGCAGCAGTTCAACCTGCATCCGACGCTCATGATTGCTGGTTTCATTTCATTTAGTGGCTTCTGTAAGTATATTGTTGTTTGCTGTTAGTCTTCACCGGTACTGTTTTCAAAATTAAAACATACTTCATACCTTAACTTATAAACTATATACAGGGTGGTTCAGAACTATGCGGTAATGTCTCGGAAGCTCATTCTATAGCAAAAAATAAGAAAAAAAATTGGGTCTGCGTCGGACCAGACGGTGGAAGTTATACTTCTTTGGCCATCCAATGGTATAGACAGGTAGACCTACTATTGATTTGATATAATATTGAGGAAAAACTAGTCGTAACTTAGAGTAGCCCTACTATTTTGTAGATGATAGCCTATTCTTTTATAAAAACACTAACCAACACTGAAGGCATATTTTAAAATTAATATCCCATTTTTTCCTTCTTTGTTACATACGCTTATGAATACTATCGTTGCATATGTTTGGTTGGTCAAGGTTAGTCTGGGGACCATGATCAGTGCTCACTTACTACACCTATCAAAATTAATATTGCATCGTCATCGGTCCTTGATAAGTGTGCCAAGTTTCAAATCAATCCGACGTTTTGAAGAGGGTGAAAATCACGTCGTGTTCTGGGGACCATGATCAGTGCTCACTTACTACACCCAACAAAATTAATATTGCATTGTCATCGGTCCTTGATAAGTGTGCAAATTTTCAAATCAATCCGACGTTTTGAAGTATAGGAAAGTATACGAATATACGAAGAAAAGTATAAAAAGGCACTTTCCGGATTTTACTCCTAACGCGTGACGCGGTTTCTCGAAAGACACCCCATCCCGATTACAACTGGCGCAAAATAGTATAACTTTAAAAAGTTCATATAAACATAGGCCAGAAAACGCTTAGTTTTCCAGATATCCGCAATTTTGTTCCTTTACGCGGCTTGCTGTAGGAGTTGACAAATAGAAAAAGTTAGGTGACGTTCGGTTCCGTCCGGCGTAGTTCGGATTATATCGTCAAGCGCTGGTATTAACAATTAAAATCGAGTTAAATTATCTGACTATTGCAATTTTGTCATGTAGGTTCAACAAATGTAAAGTTTGTGTAGGCCTAATATAAACTTAGAAAAGTAAGTTAATATATTTTTTTAAATTTTGATACAAGTATTACTGTTTCCATACGTTTAATGTTATTACAATAAAGGTGTAGAATTAATTATCCCCCTAACCTCAAAGCTATTTTTACGAAATAATTCATATCTAGAGAAATGTTTGAGTTCAAACTTGGCATGAAGTTTAACCTAACAATGATAATAAATAACTAATGAGCTTGACTTGTGAGAAAGTAACAAGATAAAATAAAACCTGAACACAAAATCTCACAATAAATACGTTTACTTATCTCAAACTCAAAGTTTGTTATAGTTTGGTTACTGTAGCCCGTGCATCACTGAGGATGGCGACATTGTCGTTGAAGCGCGTTTGAGGTTAGTAAACGTATTTTTTGTGAGATATTGTGTTCAGGTTTTATTTTATCTAGCAATGATATATTTCAAGAAAAATAAGCGATTATATCCAATCATGCGTTTTAAAATTGCGGCTGTTAGAAAATGTCAAACCTAAATTACTTAAAAACCGTAGATTTAAACGAAAAATGTCAAGATACCTGTTTTATAGCCTTTTTGATTCCCTATCGGATAGTCTGACAGTCGAAACAATCGGATGAAGGATAATAGTTCAGTTATGTGTAATAATTGGTTCGTTCAACCAGGCATCCTATACCAACACAGGGCTCTATAACAAGGGCTATACCAGTTTGCTCATTCGCGGTGATCCAGTATCGATCGCCTGTGACGTCACCGCGATGTCTCTACAGCAGCAGGGAATTTTGCGCGCTGTCGTTTACTCGCTGTTGTAACTCGACGGAAAAGCTTCAGTAAAATAAAACTTACATATTCTTAATCTACATAAAGTACGAATTCTAACAGTAAAAATAACTTTATTTTAACAGGTATTTCGAATTTTAATACTGTAATTGAAAATATTTGAGAATTATCACTTACTAACATGGAAAAGTTACTAAGCCAGGACATTTTTTTATTTTTGGGTTAGAAACAAACTTCCAGCGGGAAAGTTGTTGCCAATGAGTTGATCTAAACTTTTCAATTCACCTTTTTGTGATAAAATGATTACATCATTATGAAATCGTTTTCAAAAGAGCGCGACACGGTGCCGCGTGGCCACTCCCTGAGTACTATTGTTTGATACTGGAATATTTACATCCTTATCCATTACGTTTATTATGCACATATTGTTATTTTAAAGTAATAAAGAAAATCACTTGTCCCCAGGTAATTATGCCAGCTAGAAATTAGTAAGTTTTTCATTTTAACATAAACTAATTAATTATAATTTATAATTAAAATTTGATATTATTGAAGTGGACACAAAAAGTTAAGTTGGAGATTAACTTTTAAAAATTAATATTATGTTACCTTATAATAATATTTATAATAATACCTGTGTTGGTATAGGATGCCGGGTTGAGCGAACCAATTATTACTCATAACTTAACTATTATCCTTCATCCGATTGTTTTGACAGTTACGCCATCCGATATGGAATCAAAAGGGCTACAAAAAAGGTATCTTGACATTTTTTGTTAAAACGTACGGTTTTTGAGTAATTTAGGTTTGAAATTTTCAAACAGCCTCCATTTTGAAACGCATGATTGGATATAATCGCTAATTTTTCTAGAGATATATCATTGTTAGGTTTAACTTCATGCCAAGTTTCAACTCAATCAGTCAATTATTTCTCAAGATATGAATTATTTTGTAAAAAAAAACCAAATGGCGGATATCTGGAAAACTAAGTGTTTTCGGACCTATGTTTATTTGTACTTTTTCTTATTTTTAGCTACAGAATGAGCTTCCGAGATATTGCAGCTTAATTCTGAATCACGCTGTACAAGGGGGCCCTGCATTTATATTCCATTGGGGCCCCGTAAATTCTCTCGGTGGCACTGGCTGGAAAGACTAAATGCTCACTTCCTCTCGCTTCATTAACAGGAGAAATATTCGGTGACTGTGAATTTTAATTGGAAATAATTTGCTGGAAACAATTACACGAGCAATTACTGAATGAGTCGGCCTCATAATGGAGTCTGGGTTATGAGTCTATCAATTCAATGTCGAGTGATTAAGTCATTCCGTGAAAGTCCTCTGCTCCATTTGGCGCAATTAGCGATGTTTATCAGAAAATAGGTTTCTGTAACACAGAAAGTCTGGGGAAATGAATTGTGTATAAAAGTGTTGTTACTTTTTTTAACACGAGGAAGCTTACATTGTTTTGCAAATGGTTTGAATGGTTTTAATTAAAATGTAGATACCCAATTTGTACTAGATAATAATAATTGGACTAGTGCGGGTCGAACAGGCCTACAATGGTTCATCGGAATAAATTTTTAACATTTATAAAAGAGTTTTCAAATATGTTTTATTGCTTGTTAGCGAATTTCCATAGTAAAGATAAGTTATTGCAGTGACTTTTATGGTGATACATAAGGTCAATAGTGGTAAACGAGCAGCGATATTGGTCCTCAGAACGTGTTTTCGGGTGTCAGTAAAAACTTAATATATTTATGTGTGTGTGTGTGTGTGTGTGTGTGTGTGTGTGTGGGTGTGTGTGTTGGTGTGTGTGTGTGTGTGTGTGTGTGTGTGTGTGTGTGTGTGTGTGTG
>JAGFPH010001009.1:63701-100754 GCA_018207615.1 Philaenus spumarius | reverse complement strand
TTTCAGCAAAATCCTTCCGCTGGATCTCGAGATTGCTCGTACAAACACACAAACAAACAAACAGACATTGCTCGTATTAGAGTATAGGATTAAATTTTAGTAGATCGTTCAACTCCAATAAATATAGTCACAAGCGACCACTGCTAGCTGTTTCCAGTCATTGCTTACAGTTTCAGAATAATTAAAACTTGCTCACTTGTTTCAGTTTGTCGTGGGCTTCTTCAGTTTCATCATCCTACTGTGCTGCGAAGGCGCTACTGCTGCATTTAGAGCATCCCTCGTCCCAGTCCATGCCTCTTTCGGCATAATCACCTTTATGATGGCTGTGGCAACCTGTTTGACTGGGCTCACTGAGAAGGCTTTCTTAGAACTTGGGTAAGCCATGGTATTTATTTAACAACAAAAGAATACAGTGGACTCTAATTTGTCTTAATGTACTGCCTAGGTTGGACTAATGATACAATATTATGTAATATTAATCTTATAATGGTCATGGGTAGGTACTTTCATTTACTTTTCATCTTACATGATGTTGTAAGAAAATTGTAAGTTGTCTTGGAAATGGATAAGTAAACGAATTTAATTATTACGGAATTGTCAATAGGAGGTATGTCTATTAAATAACTTAACTTTATATAGTACGTGAACACCGTTTAATGTAATCATGGATAATGTTATCACTCAAATACATCGTTTATTGTTATCAGTTTGGGTTTGGTTCGTTGTGATCGCAATAAGCGGGGACTACTTTATTAAAATTTTAATGTTTTTCTCCTTTAATATAATCATTAGTTTCAAAGGTTATAGTTGTTTTGGGTATCTATATTATTTAATTTTTGTAGTGGAGTGTTTAAATTAAATGTAATTTGAGTTGGAAAAGTTGCAATACAATTCAATATTAACGCTGATTAGACATTACGATTACAATCTAGAGAGTTTTTTTATCTATCGTAGGTAGGTTTCCATATCTACCGCAATATGGCAAGGAAGCATATTATTGTAAACTTTACCCATGGCAGAAGACTGTGATGTTTGAATGTTTGAAAAGTAATATTTGAATTAACTTTATGTAGTTTGATTTTTTTAATTGAAACCATTTGATAATATCGGATATTTCCACTTTGCTTTCAAATCATATGAGTCATATTTATTTTTCTGCAGATTTAATATTTTTTAAATTGTGAAAAAAATTAAAGCGTCATATGTAAAATTAGTTGACAACCCAATCATATAACTAGTGCAGAAATAAGGCCATCATGGTTACATAATTAAAGAGGAACTAAAAATAAAAGTTCAACAAATTTTTAAAATCAGAAATTTTACCGAATAAACCATCGGAAGGTGCTGTAACCAGAGCCCTAGCCAGAGCTCTAAAAGAAAGTGGTATGGGATGTTTACCCTAACTTGTTTTTACCTTCTTCGGAATAGCAATTTTGTTATCTCGGAATAGCAATCTTGTTATCTCGGAATAGCAATCTTGTTATCTCGGAATAGCAATCTTGTTATCTCGGAATAGCAATTTTGTTATCTCAGAATAGCAATTTTGTTATATTGGAATAGCAATCTTGTTATCTTGGAATATCAATCTTGTTATCTTGGAATAGCAATCTTGTTATCTTGGAATAGCAATCTTGTTATCTCGTTACCTTAAACGTCACCTTGTTGTCCTGGTCATCTGTTATTCTGTGTGTGCCTGTGCCTGGTAATCTTGTTTGTATTTAGTTTTTAAGTTTTTTTGAGATAACAGCTCTAGTATTCTAGTTGTGTTTTTCTAATTATTCTTGTTTTAATTTGTATATTTTTAGTTAGATGGCAAACATAGGCCCACCTTGTTTAGTTCTAGTATGTATTAGCTTTAGTTTTTCACTTGATAATAAGAGTTGAATTATTATTCTCTCGAAACGCCGTGAATTATTTTCTTTATGATGGCAAATATGAACAAATAATTTTAAATGTACTTTTTCCCGACCTGTTTCTATCAAGATACCTTTGAATTTCCATTGTTCTTCATCCTTTCTGTTTTTCCTCTTCTTCCTCAAGACCGATTACCATTATCCATTTGGTGAGTATGAATACTTTGTAAACATTATTAATAAACTTGTTTTATAGTCATACTTTTTGATGTTATTTTATGGCTAGGCCTATAATATTTTGAAATAAGTATTAAATAAAACATTATATAGGTTTGGTACGTAGTATGATCGTCAAGTCTTGTTACTAACTGGATATAGGCTATGCTAAATTTAACTTATGGCCGTCTTTTGAAAACGAATTATTGGAACAAATTGATTATTTTTTTAAACTAGTTTTTTATATTGATAAGTACTGTTTAAAATTGCAGCTTAATCAGTGTAACCGTTCTATAGAACTAAATTATTTAGTAAAAGAAATAAAATGGTGGAACACTGGTAAAATAAGCATTTCCGTACATACAGGATTGGTTAAAAGTCTGAGAACGGCTTAATATTTCTTATGTAAAAAAAATTTACAGGTAAATGTTGTTAAGGAATCTACTCTATGTAAAAATAATCTTTTATTAAGATGTCAAATTTTTTTAAATAGGAAAGTGGTGTGATACATCATTTCAATGTAGAATTGTAAGACAAAATCAATGGTGAAAACTGCACATCCAAATCTCAAACCATTCTTAACATATTTGCATTTACATACATTGAAACATATCATTTATTGTAAAAATGAAATAAAGTACATTAAACTTCTTACTTAAAAAATTTTAATGTTGAATAAACTTGAACATTATCAAACAATCAAATCATAAGGTATTAATTTAATGTAGATAAATTTGAACAATAATGAACAAAAATAATAGAAATAAATTAAAAATAAATGACATTAAAAATCTGTACCTATAAAAATTTAATGTTCAATACACTTGAAAGAACGACATGATTCAATGTAAATAAATACAAATATCTTCAGAACAGTTTGAAATATGGATGTGCGGTTTTCATCATTGATTTTGTCTTTAAATTTTACATTGAAATGATGTATCACATGATGGCTTTCCTATTTAAATAAAAAAGTTACATTCAAAAAGGCGAATCCAATATGGCGGACGAAATTTTTGATATCTTAATAAAATAGTATTTTACATAGAGTAGGTTCCTCAATCACATCTACCTCCAAATTTTCCTTATATACGAAATATTTTGCCGTTCTCAGACTTTTCACCCACCCTGTATATTGATAGAAATTTTTTCTTTATTTTGCCCCATCTAAACACTATCTCAATTATCTCCCGTGCATTACAAACACCCTGTATTCACAAAGTCAAGGATAATCGTACTGTAGTAATCACAAAACAGATGGACACAGTATGTCGTAGACTAATCCAATATATTTTCGAAATGCCCTCCTTCTTTTTCCAAGGCAAACGGGGTAAAAATGAGGAAGGTTTTTTAACTGAAGTTTTACTATAACTCCTTTAAAATGAAAAATATCGCATCCGTTTAGAGTTATTAGCCAATTCCTCCCAAAGAGTACACTACCAACTAATTTGTTAGAAAAGTTTTTTGGTAACACCAACCATTAGCTTTATTGACGGAAAAAGTAAAGGTTAAAATACAAAAATAATTCTTCTTTAAATAGGCATAATATCAAATCAGTTCTAACTTATTGTAAATAAAGTAAAGTCCCGCTAATCCGAACTAATGGTTTATAAAATTTTCAGATTAACCTAACTCATTGAAATACAGTACAGTCTCGCTAATCCGGTCTCCGATAATCCGGACGGTCCTAAAAAAAAAAAAAATAGAAATTGCAGTATTTTACTGGGTACAGTACACGCAATTGTTGTTTGCCAAGAGCGAAAATAGTTAAGGGTTCATTTTGTCCTTGGCTATGTTTAGCGTGAAGAGAAAGCTCAGCCGAGGATAGAAAGGGTCGGCCAATTATCTTTTGTCCCACAGTATTTCAGAAGTATTTTTTGAAAAAATTGGCTATTGTAGTTTCTATCATACAACAGTTAGAACACGAGCTTCGTTTCGTGGGTAATGTGGCAACATGTACGGGCGGCCGGCCTTCGGCTCGCGACTTGCATCCGTCATATTGTATGAGTATTTGACTCTAAAACTGGCTTCACTCTTGCGTTCGACTTGACCAGTCTATTTAATTCTGTGGTCGCTGATATTTACTGTATACTGTATTACCAAAACACCAGTTTTAATACGTTTTCTCACTAAAAACACAAACGGTATACATTTCATGCAAGTTTTAGGCTTTTTCCGTCTAATCTGGACTTTCACTAATCCGGATAGGGTCCGGTCCCGTCAAGTCCGGATTAGCGAAACTGTACTGTAATGTAAAAAACGACGATAACACAATAAACCAGTCTTGTAATGCCAGCAGAGCGTACACGAGAGAGGATTTTGTCCCATCCCTGCATGATTTCACTCTGTATGTTGCAATATTAAAATTAAAGGTATTTTTTGGTTACATTAGGCTTGAATTTAGTATCTAACCTACAAAATAAACGCATTAAGTGTAGAAAGACCGATCGAGGGAGGATTCGATGATACAGAACAAAACAAAAAATGACCAGTGTTTAGTTCCTTTTCCTGCAGCACACTTTTTTCTAACAAAAGGCAGAACGCTTTGAAGAAATTAGGCCTAAATATACCCTTCTAAATCGACAAAAAATGGCCAGTGTTTGTTTAGTGTCCTTTATCTGCGCACACTTTTTGCCCCCTTAAGAAGACATGCGCTGGGATCTTGTCACCATCTTTGTCATTTTACATTTCACAAATACAGAAACTGGTAGCTAACTGTATTGTATAAAATGTTTCAACATAACATTGAAAAAACTGTAGAACATCTTTTATTTTCATCCGTTTGTCATTTAAGATCACTTTTCTGAATTTACAAAGGTAATTTTTATTGATTTGTTTTTCATTAGTGTTCGTTTTGACCTAATTTTCGGATTAGCAAAGTTCGGATTAGCGGGACTGGACTATAAAGCAGGGCTCCCACGGGGACTGTACACTCTAGAGTGGACACGACCCGTCTGAACGTGTCACAGTGAACTTGCCTCTGATGTCACCGGGAGTGAGGATAGTTCACTACTGCTCACTCTTTATATCAAACACATAAATACTCCAGTCGCCAGCCAAGTTTCGTATAGGCAACACATGGTTTTATAGGTTCCTACTATGCCTGAACCGTCGGCGTCTGGTCGTGCTGTTAAATTTCGAGACAGGGAAACTGAAAAGTTTCTGGAGTTGTATTCCGGTGAGCGGGTGTTGTACGATTCGAGCTGTTCGGAGTATAAAAATAGAGAGTTACGAATGGCAGCAGCTAGAAGAATCAGTGATGCAATGGGTTTATCTGAATTTGGACCTAATGAGGTTAAAAAAATTCAAGAATTTGAGGTGTGCCTACTGCCATATCGTTCATGGTTGGCTCCCTGAGATAAACTGAAGCGTGATCACTATTATGTGTGAACTGTCTATCGTCCTTCGCTAGTTCACTCTGCTTCCCCACTCCAGGCGTAGGTCACAACAGTCTTCACTCTAGCATGCAACTCTAGAGTGTTCACTCCTCGTGGGAACCCGGCTTAATGTATTATCTACAACTTTTGTATGAAACAATATTTGTTACTCCAAGCGGTGGCCAAATTGAGGTTGCAAAACAATTTCGACTCTCCTACAATATACCTCCTAGGAGTAGTAAACTCATTGAATCGATTTTTTCAACACACTGTTAACAAATTTTGTAAGTTACTAAATTTATTAAGGATTTTAAATGCAAAATGATTTTAATTAACAATTTTTTCTTTTTCAGAGACGACTACTCCAAGTTTTCCGAAGAAGGCATCGTGATCAACGCTCTGGCGATGGTTTTGGTAGCGCTCGGAATACTGATATCGTACGTCGTCCGACGCGAACCGCTCCGTGTCGACAACACAAGGTTCATCTCGGAGAGATTGTAGGGCAAAGTTCAGCCGTTGGAACAGAATTCACCGGCAAGATTTTAAAAACTGTTCCGATCGAACTTCTCCGTAGCGAGCCTTCCAAAAGTGTATCACAAGGAGAACTTTGAAGAATCATTTCGATTCAAAGCGTGTCTAACGCACGCCTTCGATTATTTAGTGCAGAGACTGATAGAACATGTGTTAATTGCATGAATAACGTAGGGGGCAAACATAACTCGACATATTTATTCTTTAACAGAATCTGTAAAGGCCTACTCTTATCGGATCTATTCCTGAACAGAAAGTTTTGGTTTTTTTTGTTAAATTCCTCACAATTTGTTTTATTTTTAAATGAGGTACTGGAATATCTTGTATTACAATGTTTTAATATGGGGCGGATACATCAAAACGATTTCAATTAGATTTGTAGCAAAAACCCAAATCCAATTTGCACATGATGATCATTTCTGTTTAGTTACTAGAACTGAGCTTACTAATGTCAATTATAATAATACGATCCACCATTCCCACTCTATAGGTTCATCTTAAAACCTAGAACTAGACATCACAACTTCCAAAAATTCCAAGACAACTCTCTCAAGTTGATAGACACAGAGACAGGACAAAATCAAAGACAAAGACAATATATTAATCTTAAATTGGAGAATAATGGTATCATATTATTTATTGTCCTTTTCGTTATTTTTATCTTATTAAAACAAAAGTTCTAATGTAAAGAAGTTATTGTAACTTTTTTGCAAATTTTTTTAATTTCAAAATTAAAACTTTTATTTATGGAATATTAAAACTACGTATTTTCTGTCCAAGTTAGCTCTCTTCCGAGGCCCTTTTTTGGTTCGCCATAAGCTTTACGGCCATAAAAAAGCTGTTTTCTTTTTTTTATGTTAAATTTAGCACTGACGACAACAGCTGGGCGAAGCAGACTCAAAACAGCTGGCTTATACTCTGGATAAGACCTTTTAAATTATATTGTCTTTTCAAATGGTCATAAAAGTAGCAATGGCAGGAGGTACAGGTTTTCCCCTTACTTTAATTTCAAATAATATCCAATTAAGTTGTTCAACGGCCGTTCCATGGTTGAAACATATTTTTGTACAGGGTTTTTGTTCTTTTCATCCGTTTGCGTCTGGTTATCTTTGCCGAGCTATTTACCGACAACGAATATTACAGTTTAGAAATGTAACAATAACTAATGCAGGAGGAAAACGTGACAATGAAACTAACTTACAACGAAAATGCAAATCTATGCAGTTTTAAATTTATTTATAGAAGTTGTATTAGTTCCAAAGTACCTTTAGAAGAAATGTAGTTGAGTTTGTAAATTAATATTTTATAAGGAAGGTACTGCATGCAAGGAAAAAACAACGTAAGAATTGCTCAGTCTGAATCTGAATTTTGACGCCTATATTCTGATTCTAAATTCCTGTGCGGGCATTCATAGTAGAACCGGATTTATCACTGACACTCGATAGAAGCGTCACAGATTACTAAACATCTGTTCATTCTGTTTAATGAAAATAAATGCAAAATGATATATATTGTACTAATGCTTGAAATATGCTTATTATTTCCGATTTTGTACAAGCAAAACTTTTAAGAAGAACAATCAATGATGTACAATGAAACCTGTAAAAAGGTTTTATTTAAGGTGAAATGATTTAAGTTTAATAATTTTTGTTTTGTCAAACGTAGCAAAGTCACAAAATTGTATTTCTTTTTAATTAATATGGTTATATAGTTTTTATAATTTCTTTTTTATGTGATATAGGCTATACAAAATGTAATTTAAAAACAAATATGAATTAAAAATTTTTGTCAAAGCAACCTATGTTATTATTTGAATTGTAATGAATTTAGACATAATGTATGTATACCTTCCTGGATTGTATATTATGAATAATATGTATTAGGTTATTTACTTTGTATGTGTATACAAATTGGTTTCCAGACGGATTACCAATTTCGACGGCTATGCCATCATCATCAGATCCATATTTAAAATGAAGTTGTTTAGCCTGCTAGGGCGTCGTTTTATTATTGGCACATTAAACTTAGGTAAATAATTAAAAGATAATTGATACAATAAATTAGATAAAACACACCAAAACATGTTACGATACCACAAATATTTTTTCACTTTCTAAGTACGCGAACCGATATTGACGTCGGTACACAAGAGTCAAATGTGTATGCCGGCCGGTCGTCGATATTGTACTAAACGGTCTACATGTCGTGTAATCTGGTCCGCTCCGTCAGTCGTATTACTGCGTTGTATAGTTCGTTGGACCGATAGTTAATTATATCATTCAACAGATTCGGATCGATTGACGGAGTATATACAAAGTAATTAACCTAAATACATATTATTGTAACTAGTATTTGGTTTCACAATTTTATTTGTATTTCATAAAATATCCCTCCAAAATATAATGTAATGAATTTATATTACCTAGTGTTAGTCTTTGAATGTTAAAAAACTTGCAATATTAAGTAGGTAGTTGAAATTATTTAAAAAAATATGTATCTAATTTAAGTAGATTGTAAAGTTAGGGTATTGTAAAGTAAGTGTTGCAAGAATGAAAAGTGTCCATCCAATTTTGGGACCATCAACTTTAATGGTTCAAACTGCGGTAGAATTTCATAATTTCAGCCGTGGCTGACAGTACAGCAATACGGTTGAGTAGAATGGAAGATAATATTTAATTTTATTAATTCTTTTGGGTGATGTCTCCAGTTCTGTTTTGTTGGCTGAATGTTTTTTCAGTTAATTTTACTATTAAAATCAATAACTCCCTACTAAGTTTTACATCAATAAATTTAGTCATTTTGCTGAAGAATTCATCCTGGGAGAAACTCAAACGGGACTTTTTGGGGTGTTTGTCTGAAATTGTATCGATTTTTAATCCAACCAAACGAACAAAGTGTCGCAGAGCATATTTTAAGGAATTTGCACTAGGCGGTATTAAACCAACCAACTATATAACTACGTGCGATCAAAAAGTCCCCAACCACAACTTTTGAATGGGTAAAACAATCGAACGCCCTATGATCGTCTGAAGTACTCTTTGCCATGGTGGTCAATTTTAACCCACCACCTGAAATGAGCGGTTGGAAGGGGAACTCAAAATTGTTATAGTAAGCTGAGAAAAACTAGATAAATAAAGGTTGACTCTTACAGAAATGGTTGCCTAAATCTATACAAATAAAATCCAAACACCAATGACTGACTCACTAATCGCGAAATCTCAAAAACCACCAAACGGATTGGAATGAAATTTGGTATGTAGCTTCCTCTATGGCTGTAGGTGCTCACTAAGTAAGATTTTTTAAATTCGAAATTTTAGGGGGGGGGGGGTTTGGGAAGTCAATGTTACTAAAAGTCCCCATAAGAAATACATAGTACAATATATATTTTTTGGTTAATGTAGGCCTACATTTAACTTTGATTTGCCTGTCCGTGCAAAGCCAGATCGGGCCAGCTAGTAGATTTATAATTTTAATATGTTTGGCAAAAATTTGTGGGTCAAAACTGCTTCAGACATTAGAAACACACTAAAATAGATTGGTTAGAATTATTATTTAAATATTCGATCAGTACATTACACTTTTATTTGCACATAACTTTATGGAGGCCTGTTACAAATTCAAAGACCTTCATCAATTGTTCTCTTGAAAATATGTATATTACGATATGTATATGCAGACCGAGATTGGCTTAAAAAGAAGCCAACACTATAAATTGTTTCATTTTAATAATAAAAAATGAAAAATCCATAAATACTTCACATTTAATTTCTTCACAACTAAATAAATCAAGAAATAAATTATAAACAAATTAAGAAATAAGAAGTAATAACAAAATATTACCTTAATTCACGTCAAAAGTGCAATGTTAAAAAATAGAGTCTTTGGGGGAAAAAACCACAATGCATTTTAAGTTTTAGGCTCTGCACTAAGTTCTCAGGGTCTTAAAATATGCTCCGAGGTGTAAAAAAAAGAATATCCGAGTGTTAAATTAGTTTAAGCAGAATTAAAATCATAGTTTTGGGGTTTGAAAGATCAATATTTTCCCATTTTCTTCCAAAAACACTCCTTTGTTAAGTCATAATCAGTCTTAAATTTAAGATATCGACATATCAATGATATATAACGCACCATTTCATACACAGGTACAGATCGAGGACTTTAGCTGTGCGCACGGGAATCAGGTACCCGTAGTGGACGGGGAGTGGAGAGGGGCGTCTTTTCTACAAACATTGGGTGACTCACTGGGCACAATAACCAGTTGACGCTACCCGGTCAACATCCACTCTATGTTTTATGCACGTGTAGTAGGTGCCTGGTCGTGCGCACAGCTAAAGTCCTCGATCTGTACATGAGACAATCTGTGGGGTAGGGTGAGAGGCTCTTTTTTACAATCACTAAACTATAGTATTAAGGTGATATTTTATTCAAATATGTTCACATTATAAAATGACAATGTTTACCCTCAACATTAATTATTATATTGTAAATATATATATTTAAATGTATAACAACATTAACCT
Source organism: Philaenus spumarius (assembly GCA_018207615.1). Lineage (NCBI taxonomy): Eukaryota > Metazoa > Arthropoda > Insecta > Hemiptera > Aphrophoridae > Philaenus > Philaenus spumarius. The sequence continues at coordinate 90,257 of JAGFPH010001009.1, read as the reverse complement.
TTTCGGGACTAACATACTCTAGATCCTATTCATGCTCAGACTACGTTATTTCAAGCGTGGGACAATGCGTCTGGCTTTGTATGCCTAGCGCTGGCAAGAAGTTTGTTTTACTCATTGTAATTTAGTGAAATATGTTTATATAATACGGTTATTTTAACATTTTCAAGTACGCAGTTCAATTCTACGATCTATTCTCTACAATTTGTTATAATCAAATTTCATTTTTGGATAAAGCGTTCATTCCTAATTCATTTTTCAAAAAGGGCTTCGACAAAACCTAGTAAACGCGGTCTGGCAACATGACTTTATTTTCTACTGTTGTCTATCTCCTATCGATGCAGGAAATAGTTCATTTTAAAGTTAATAGATTGTAGCACATGCCAGTAAAAAAGTTATATTAGTCGTGTTAACGCGATGACAGTACTCAAACGTTAAAGTTCTAAAATGTAGTCTGTGCAGATAGTTTACTCTGGTCACGCAAAAGCGATGCCAGCGGCAGATACACAGTCTGACATGAACGAAGGCTGTGGCCAACAGCAAGCTAGTGTCGTCAAACCGGCTGGAACGTGGAGGGGGGACGTCAGGCGACTCGGCAATAAGGCGTTTGACCTTGAGGCTCACACCGTTTGTCTCACAGAAAACCATCCCGTTATTTTCTAGCCACACCTCCGTATTCTCACTTGGTGCTCACATTCATGGCTAATATGTGAGTGTTGTTTGTAAGACTGATTTTACAAAATAAGTCACGTACACTAATACTGTAGGAAGTTCTGGTGAAGGTTAGGTACAATTTCTGGCAATTATCTTCCCTCTATAGTTTTCACGGTTTTTAAGCTAATGAAACGAAAGATGTATCTTTGAAAGAGAAAGGTGCAAGAATGTGTGAAATAAAAATCGTACGAGTGGATCTTGAAATACAAGTCAAAATTAACCTTTTTCATTCATAGGACGAATCACCCATGGCCTAAGTAGTCTCCCAGTTTTACTTCTTCGAGCAGGTCTAACGATATTTTAATTTAACGATCCGGGTTTGAATTTGATATTTACGTAAATCGAAAGCCGCGTGCTGGGTCCAACGTACTCGGCGTAAAAACTGTAAATTGTGATAAGTTACAATCATTAATCACAATATTTGTACAAAATAGTTTCATACTTTAAGAATAAAATGTTTACAAATTATGTATTGTGTGTTTAACACGTTCACTGGTTAGGACGCACATGTGAACTTGACAATGAACGCTATGAGAAGCGGCCGACCCCCTTATTGGGAGTACTTTCAATACACAATGCATTGCGTGTCTCGCAATCCAACTCCCGTATTGGGACTATTTTCAATACACAATGCATTGCGTGCTTCGCAGCCCAATCCCCGTATTGGGAGTATTTTTAATACACAATGCATTGCGTGCTTTGCACGCCAACCCCTGTATTAAGAATATTTTCAACACACAGTGCATTGCGTGCTTCGCACGCCAATTTTAGGCCTATGTGCTATGGACCCGCTTTAAAATATTAGTGATTATTACGTAGAAAGGTTAAAAAATAAAGTAATTTCTACTCATTTAGGCTATAAATATAAAAAATAAAATGTCAGCTCCTAGCATATCAAATATGAAATTTGCGTACCAGTGAACATGTTAATTATACTTAGAAATAGGTAACTGATATTCAATTTGGAAATTTCTATCTGTAGAATGTAAATTGTAGTGGATAGTAAAGAAATATGTGTACTGTATACATTTTGTTAGAATTAAAAAAAAACATTGTGCTCAAATCTATCAAATATTTTAAAAGTGTGCAATTTGGTTGAACCTTAAATTTTTCCATAGAAAATTATTAATTTTCTGGTTGTATCGTACGTTCATAATGTGTAGGTACTGTAATGGAGTTTATTTAATTTTATCACTATGATTTTCAATAAAATTTTCTCTACCAGAAGTGATACAAATAAACTTGTGTGGAAGACTCTTTGTTGGGGGCCTTGTTGTTAAAAATTGTTTTAATATGGATTTTTTTCTTTTGTATTTTCTATTATTTTGATGATAAGCTTCCATTGTCTCCGCAAAGTCTGTCCAATCCACCTCCATTTTCTTAATGTTAAATGGGTCTTAATTCTTACCTTATTTGCGTCTTTTCGGAAATCCTGAAGTATAGTAGGCCTAAAGCTTACAAGTTAATGCGGTAATTTTGTAAGATTGGAAATACTAAAAGAAAGTGACATACATTTCAAACGTAACTTCTTTACTTCAGCCCTCCCTGCCATTGGATGCCGAGCCCACAAAATGGCTATAACAGTTTTTGTGTGAAGGTGATCAAAGTCTTCCATTGTTGCAATATGAGTCTGTGATGCCTACTCTATGGAATAGAGTCTATAAGTAGTTGCGACTGGTTAATATGTTCTCATTTCTTTCCACATTCCTGCATACAATGCATGAGTATCTAGTCTATTCTTCTCTTTGCAGATTTTAGAGGTGTTTCAGCTGGAGGTTTTGAAGGGGTTAGCCAAGGGTAACCCTCCAAAAACCAACTCGCTAAACTATATTGCCTTAAATCTGGCAACACTGTCAGTTAGCCTTCATCTTTACTGCTGATATATCTGGCAACGCGGTAAGTTTTTCTGATTATTGTGATAGATCTAGCAACACTATCAATTATCTTTCATCTTTACTGCTGATAGATCTGGCAACAGTGTCAGTTAGTTTTCATCTTTACTGCTGATAGATCTGGCAACAGTGTCAGTTAGCTTTCATCTTTACTGCTGATAGATCTGGCAACACTGTCAGTTAGCTTTTGTGAGTAAGGTTTATAGATCTTACAACACTAAACTTTTCTGATTATTGTGATAGATCTGGTAACACTGTCAGTTAGCTTTTGTGAGTAAGGTTGATAGATCTGACAACGCTGTCAGTTAGCTGTCGTGATTATTGTCGTTATCATAGAAGAGTAGAGGGTCTATAAATAAAACAGAATAAATCACATTCCACGTTTATCATCATTCAAAGAAGGCGGTAATAGAATTAAATTTTGGATATGTCTATAGTGATCCGTTGTACCACTGTAATAAATCAAGTTGTGGTAGTTGTTTCCAGAGTGCAAGATTTAGGTCACAGTCTATTGCAGCTTTACCACAGGTGGAACTTATGGCGGACTGAGAGCCAGCGAGGAAAACAACCTTATCTTGTGTTGTAACCTGAAACTGCTGTGACACCTTCAAAGTTTTTGAAACGGCCGACGCACAGTGCATTGAGTGCTTCGCTCTCCAACCCCCATATTGGGAGTATTGTCAATACACAATGCATTGCGTGCTTCGCACGCCAATCCCTGTATCGGGAGTATTTTCAATACACAGTGCATTGTAAAAGGTTCCGCAAAGAGTTTTCTACATTCAAATACTTTACCTCGAAACTAACTCTTGTTCAAAATACCATGCAATGTGTTCTTGCCAGGAATTATTCTGAAACCACTGCATATTTTATAAATACGTTAGGACTTTTATACATAAATATATAATATAGTTGCTACTAGACAATGCCATTCTTTATATTTATTATAACGCATTCTATAGTGTTACAGTTACTTTTATATCCCTTTATAATCTTTGTGTATAGAAAACTGTTTAGATCTTAGAAATGATTAAACAATGTTTATGTTTTGTACAGGCAGTGTAAGATTTTAATGTAATTTACAAAGATATATTAATAAATACATCAGTTTACGTGGTGTTATTGGGTATTCTTTTACTGCCTTCTTCTAGCTCCTTATTCATGAACCAAAATCTCAAAAAGAACCAAAAAGAGTGTTCATGAAGTAGCCTACCTTTAACAACTTCATTATTTTTGTTATAGAAAAATAAGTTAACAGTAGAACTTTGTACGTACAGTAGAACCTCTTTAATCCGAACTAATTAGAACCGGAGGAGTTCGGACTATTGGATTCGGATTAGAGAACATATTGTGCTTTTCACATAACTTAACAGCTAAAACATGGCTAAAATGGACCATAAGTGTTATTGAAACATGAGAAATACTTGGAAAGTTTAAAATATTGTTTATTTAAATAAAATAGTAGACATCTACTTAGGGGCCTATATAAAGCAGTAGCTAGACGGTAACACTGATTCACTGACATTAATTATGAGGCACTTCCTGTAATCGTACCCCCCACAACCTTATACTTGAATAGCTCTCGACGATCTTCAATTTTTTCATTTTCCCACTTTGATTGCGTTTTGTAAGAAAACAGTAAGAGATAGCGAAAAATGTTAAATGCAAAAGTTGTAGAAAATTTAATTTCAAACGATTTTCCTTCAGATTTAAGATCCAATCATCCGTTTAGCCGCTATTCACCGGAGAAGGAGCTCCGGCACACAATCCTTCAAATTTCCCATGTTAATCTTATGGAGATAATGTTTAATGAATTTGAGTCAGCTGCCAAATAAAACAGCTGATTTATGCTCGGTCACATATGTCCAAAGATTAACGAGATTCTTTAGCGAATTTTCCAACTGCGAGGGAAGCGAAGCGTCCAGGGGCAGAGCCCCTAGTTATATATATAAAGCTAGAGGAGTTCACTGATTCATTGACATTAACTATGAGACACTTCCCGTAATCGTATTCCCTCGACCTTATACTTGAATTAAAAGCTCTCGACGAGAAACTTTCAGAAAAAGATTTCACCTTTTGGGCGAGAAAGATTTTTTTTTAAATTTTGTAATTTTTCCACTTTGAGCGCATTTTGTAAGAAAACGGTAAGAGATAGTAAAAAATGTTAAATACGAAAGTTGTAGAAAATTTAATTTGAAACAAACAATTTTCCATCAGATTTAAGATCTGATCATCCTTTTAGCCACTATTCATCCGAGTGGCTCCGCCAACCTTTCTTACTAACATAAAGCTAGGAAGGTTCCCTGATTCACTGACAAACTATGAGGCACTTCCCGTAATCATACCCCCCTTGACCTCATACTTGAATTAAAGCTCTCGACGAGAAACCTTTAGAAACATTTTCAGAAGTTAACTAACATTTTTGAGTTTTGAAGGCACTTTTCGGGCGGGAAAAGTTTTTCCACTTTGAGGGCATTTTGTAAGAAAACGGTAAGAGATAGAAAAAATGTTAAATACAAAAGTTGTAGAAAATTAAATTTCAAACCAACGGTTTTCCGTCAGATTTATGATCCGATCATCCGTTTAGCCGCTAAGAAGGAGCTCCGGTACACAATCCTTCAAATTTCCCATGTTAATCTTATGGAGATAATGTTTAATGGGTTTGAGTCAGCTACCAAATAAAGCAAGATAGTAAATTATTTTTATTTCACGGAGGATGATAGAACGGCAGGGTGCGCGTATCAAGCTTTCCTCAGCTGCTGGTTCCTCCACTACCACTGCCTCTCTCGCCGACGGTCGCAAATTTAAGCTTTCGCGTTATGCTCGGATGTATTTTTATCATACTTTAACAACATTATTAAAAAATCGAATATATAAGACTTTTAGGTTTTAATGTCTACTTTCGGAATCCGTTTGGTAAATTTAAATCTGGCCACTCAGGTTAATGGGGCTATGGGAGATAATGACCTAATTTGTTTATACTGTAATTGTGAAAGAACTATTAATGCGACAAATTTCAACTTCCGCCTGTTTGAAATACATATAATAAACAATCCTTTGTAAGCGTTATTCCTACTTTTTTCGGTGGAAAATGATCCGATTTTGGTCTATAATAAAATATTTGTAGGTTTATTAATTCTGTACAAATGTCCCATTGGAAGCATCTTAATGCATTAATAACATTTTATAACATCAACGGAAAACCCACAAAAGTAATAATTTATTGTTATTCTTGTTTATAATAAATGCGCAAAAGCTCATTGCCTGATAGTTTTTGTATTTTACAAACCCCCCCTAAAGTCACTGTGAGGGTCGCTTGCTGTTAAATTTAATAACAAAATTAGATTTTTATTTTGCTCTATTGACTGGGCTATAATATCAAGTTACTTAGCTCTAGTTTGCACCATTTTGTTTCTCTTTTAATAAACTTTGCAACGGTGTATGCATGACCTACCTTAACATTTGAAATTGTTAACCCCTCAATCCCCCCAAAATAGAGGATCAGATATGTCCAAAAAATTCCTGTTGTGCAACACAAGATATATACAAAGTTTTATTATCTTATTTTCAGTAGCAAAAATAATGAAGGGATTAAAGGGACTTTGTGAACAATTTTTATACAAGGTGTAACAAATGAATCAGTCTAGACACTTGGTTTCAACAAAAGTGAAAACCCCAATATTTCATACCTAAAGAATAGTTTTCAAATTCCAGTGCCCCAAAGGTGTCAAATAATGATGTTTACAGTATTCAAGAGGTTATAAAAACATTTCTATACAAAACAGCTGTTTATAATAAGAAACAAACTAATCCAGCTGCTTTCGTGGAAGTAAATAATGATTTTTATAGTATTTACGAGGTTATAGGAACCTTGTTAATGTTAAACAGATAAAGTCCGATTCCCTTCGTTGGTAGTTTTGTTGAAAGAACAGAAAATGCCTCGAGTAATTATAACTAATATTATAGAATATAGGAAATAATTTGAATTGAACATTTAAAACATTACTTACCATCTTAGTTTTGAGGTTACTATTACTCCTACACCTTTATTATAAATAATTCGACCACGCAGCTGAACCGCTGACATGAGTTGAGCAAATTTCCAAAATTAAATTTATAGGCCTATGTTTTAGGGTTTCAACAAACAATTTGGGAAATAGAGGTCTATTCACGACTTGCTGAATAGCTGCAAAATGGTTCGCACGTCATTCCGCATATTGGGAGGATCTTCAATATACAAAGCATTGCGTGCTTCGCACGACAACCCTACGGTAAAATCCACCACATGGCTTTGAACCAAGTACTTTTATGGTATTTTACCTTTTGATCGATTTGGGGGAACCAAGCGAGCTATAAGGTCGCGTGAAAAACAAAATGTGCAGAATAACATCCTACATTTATATTTGTAGAAAAAACTCTAAAACACTTCATTCTCGTAGGAAAAATCTCAAAATATAGTTACTTCCGGTCAAAAAAAGTACTTCCAGTTGCTAGATTTTTTGGCTAACGAATTCGTTTGAGCGACATAGACAACCAACATGTGTAGCAAATTTGGGCCAAATCGGACTTAAAATGCAGCCGCTAGAGAGCGAACACATATATACATATATATATTTGATTTTTAATGACACCCCAAAACGTGTTCTTTGGGCCATGATCGGTGCTCATTTGCTACTCCCAACCTTCGGTCTTACCATAAGGGCCACTGCAATAGCTCATTTTTCCTATGGAAATTCGCTAATAAAACATAACATATGGTATGTTTTTAGAAGGTTCCATTGGGGATTGGCGTGCGGAGCACGCAGGGGTCTCCCCTAGTACAAAAGAATAACTTATCCGAAAGAGTGTGGGTTCTTAGTGAAACTCCATTGTAATAAATGGTAAACTTTTTGTACTTTTACAAAATGAGGCAACTTTTGTTTTGCCTTGCTGGCGAAACCTAGGTCGGCATTAAAGAGATTGTGAAAGTACAAAAAGTTTATCGTTTATACAAAAGAACAGTCTGGATTTTTATACAATGGTAAAAAGTTACATAACAAATATGTACACAAAATTTGATGTCAATATCTTAAGTAAAAAACAAATTGGTGGACAATTTGAAAACTAAGCATTTTCCGGACCTATGTTTACTAGACTTTTTTCTTATTTTTAGTAGGAGAATCGGTTCCTAAAATCTAACTTACCTCGTATATTTAAAATTACATTTCTATCATTAGGTTTAAATTATATTTTGTTAAATTTTCTGTATAATTGTGAATATCTATACATATAACATCAAAAACCCATTCACTCACTCACTCACTCACTGATCACAGTATCTCAAAAACTACACAGCATAGAAACTTGAAATTTGGTACACATAGGCGCTAAAGGCTCACTAAAAAAGGATTTTAAAATATTTGGACTTTAAGGGTTGAAAGAACACCTAAAACAATAAATATTGTTTGTTATACTTCACTTAAAGCTAGAAAGCTGAAATTTTTTAATCTTTCCATTTCTTTCAAGATACATATTAAAATTAAACCAGTTTTAATGTTCTGAAAGTTTTATTTCATTCTTCTGTTTTAAAGTTGCATAAGAATTTGATTGAGGATACTATATTTACAGGTTGTGGCATGGGTGAAACAGTCTTCTTACCCCGAATTCCTTTGATCCCGTCAGATTATCATTTCCTGTTTAAAAGAGTGACCTTACCTGTCAAACTTTGCTCTGCTATAACCGCGAACAAAGCTTAAGGCCATTTTTTGAAAGCAACTGGCGTGGATTTAAGGAATGACTATTTCTCTTATGGACATGTTTTCGAGTAAGAATGAAGAATGTTGTCTGCAAAGAAGTTTTAGCAAAATAATCATAACCCGTAAAAGTGTTTCCACTAGAGTCAGTATGGAAGTTACCTTCTAAATGTAAAATGTTTAAAGACGTAAGCTGTTTAAAACTATCCCGATCAATGCATTCGCGTATTAAAGACGTACCTGGGTGATCTGCAACATCCAGCTAAGATTTACCAGTCTGTCGATTTAGTGGTTGAAAAAGTAGACGCTCTTCACTCTGAATTCTTTATTTTTTGATTGATTGAATTTATTCAGCCAATACCGTGACGAAGACTATTTACGGGCAGCCAGTGAACAATAAATACCAAACGAAAATACATGTAATAATTAACTTTCGTGAAATAAAATATTAATGAAATAGAGAGAAAATATTACAATTATATAATACAGTGATGCAAAAAATACAGAATCCCCGTAGCGCAGCACGGGTATTCAGCTAGTATTAGATAATTTTACATCGGAAATAGTGGCTTTTTGGCGCTCCGTATTATTGTAAAAATTAAACAATAACTGGACCAACTAAAGTCTTTTTTAACTAGCCTGAGAATAGATCCCATGATGTCAATTGATTCCTTGCCACCTGGATAAGATGCTATAAAGCCTCTCCTGCGTCTTCAAGTGCTTTGCACTCAAATACCATGTGTTTGGCAGTTTTCTCCTCCCTCCCACACATTCAACATGCTGCATCATCCTGGTAGAGGCCTACAGCTTTCATGTGTTTCCTGAGCATTCGATGCCCTGTGATTAAGTAAATTTGCTGCCTAAGTTGACCTTTGCTCATCGATCAGTGCCTTGGCATGGTGTTGCCCATCGAATTTGCTCTAAAGATTAAAGTGGATTTACTTTCTCTAAAGAAGAGCAGAGTTTTTCTACCTTACTTTGTGAGATGCACATACTGCTTCTGGACCAATGGATGGAGGTTCCTTTCCAAGTAAGAAGGTCGGCTCTTTCATAACCCTGGTGTCTTGGAATAGACGTCATTCGGTGCAGCCAGCTTGTTGAGATGATTGTGCCCAGGCAGCACAAATATGTATATAATATGTATTAAATACTTTCAACCAAAGTATAAATGTAGTACGGTATATAATATGTATATGAAAGTAAATAATACGTATTATATACATATAAATGTCCCCCAAAAATATGGATAAAAAACGTATATATAACGTATACTAATATGTTTTGTATACATATCCTATACTAACATAATAAAATATGTATAAAGTTTTACATATTAAATATGTATAAAATACAGATATTATATGTATTTGTGGATACTTTAAAAATACGTTACGTACATGGTGCTCAATTTCGACTGCCGGAAACTTCAAGGGGTTATTTGTCAGCTAAAAACAAGCAAATAATACAATATAACATGTGTTCAATCTCAAACCGTTTTCTGTAGTCGGTCTGAATATTTTTTTATAAAATCCTAAATACCTCAAAAGCGAGTAAACACAAAATCATGAAACTTAGCATGGATGTTGATGTAGTTAAAAAGCAAATTTTATAGAAATCTGAATTTCCTATAATGTTCCGTTTCAAAATGGCGGCTGTTTAAAATATTAAATGTCAAATATCTAAAAAAACCACAAATTTCATTAAAAAAATTATAAGATACAAAAGTTTTGGAGAACTTAAATACAAATCTAATGGTATATCACTTTTTATCGTTGGGTCAAAGGTAGATAAAAAACTTCAAATTAGTGGCCAAAAATATGGTTATGGCTCTACTTAGCACTAAAAAAAAAACCTTTTTGTCCACTAATTTGAATTTTTTTAGTTACCTTTGACCCAGTGATAAAAAGTGATATATCGTTAGATTCGTCTTTAAACTGCCCAAAACTTTTGTCTTTTTTCTGAAATTTGCAGTTTTTTTAGATATCTAAATTTAATATTTTAAACAGCCGCCATTTTGAAACGGAAAACTATTCGAAATTCAGATTTTATGAAATTTGTTAACCACCTACATTAACATTCATACTAAGTTTAAAATTTTTATGTTAACCTGTTTCTTAGATATTTAGGAGTTTTTAAAAAACACGTACAGACCGACAGATAGAAAATGATTCGAGATAGGGCACATGTTGTAAATGTATTATTTGCTTATTTTTAGATGGCAAATAACCTCATGAAGTTTCAGACAGTCAAAGTTGGATACCCCGTATTATTACTGTATATACCTTATACAAATTATTTACTGCTATGTTTGTAATATTCTACACAGATTATATCACATTCTATTTTGAGAATTAATAGATACAAACAATAAAAATATAAGTTTGATGAATTTCTAAGAAAAGACGAACTTCTGTGACAAACAATTTTAAATCCCCCTACAACATCGTTGGCTCGGGAGTATTGGATTTTTTAAGCTGTTTTCAAAATCAGCTACACGTACAATCCTACAATTACTTTAACTTAGTAATATTTATTCCGAAAAAAAAGAAAAAAAAACATGTTGCATAATGTAATAATTTTATAAGGAAACAAAAACCCTTGCAGTAGTTCAAACTAGTCATTTTCTGGCCTTTGCTTGAGCATATTTTAGGGATCTAAAAGATTTTCAGGCAGAAAGTAATGTGTATTAAATGTTTTATTTGAAGATTTTTTACAAAACATTTTGAGTTTTTGTTTTAACATAAATTTATGTGCCAGCTTGGCGAAACCACTCGCTCGTCCTTTTTTCGAAGGTCTTCAGGTCTAATGTGCCTTGGTACTTATGCCGCATAACACCTGAAAACAATTATCGTTCACTTAAAAATTTATATTTATTAGGTACCGGTAGTCATAAAGTTATTTTTTTGTAACCAAACCTAAAAAAAACCGTTGACCCTGTGTTGTTGTGATTTAAAAAAAAATAGAATTAGTTTAGAGTAGTCATTTTTTATAGGACTTATGAAAAAAAAACAAATCCTTACTTTAAAAGTTATGATAATACAGCCCATTGCCATGTTTATACTTTTTTTTTAATACAAGTAGAACCTTGATTATATGTCACTCTTTTAACAGTCGCATTGCATTATACGTCATTGTCCAACGATGTCAATTTGCAATTTTGTGAAGCATCGTTATTACGGAAAGTGTCTGCACATCGTAGTGAAAATGCGAAGCGATTGTACTCAAAAGTATAGTTAAGTGGTTGGGAGGTTTTATTAAACATATAAAATGTGAATTATGCATTTTAACGTGTTTTCGTGTTTGTTTTATCCTCAACCACCAATGAAATTCCTTTTTCATATTCACTTATTGCATAATTTCTGTTATCCACCTATTCAGTTAACCGTCACAGTCATAGTCACAGTCCCAACAGTGACGGTTAATAAAGGTTCTACTCTAGGCCTACCTAATAAAGGTACTACGTTTACATACAAAAGCACAAAATTTGACAAAAGTTAGATTCAATCCTGTATAGGCCTACACAAGTGACACACGACCTATTGCGGAGACAAAACAAAATTATTTAGTTTTTGTAAAAAATTAATTTCATTTTGAAGTCAATTAAAATCACCGGTATGTTCGTTATTTTTCATATTAGTATTTTTGTTGTTGTTGACAATATATGTTTACATGCATATATGAGAGTTTTAGTCTACACAAATAATGCAGATAACCGCTGTGGTAAATTGCAGTGGCTAATGTATTATAGCCTACTATCATAAAACACAGAAGGTATTAAATATATCAACAATATGAACAACATGTTGCATTTTCTTATATTAGTTCAATATAAGCCGATTTTTTAGTTTCTATATGTAAGTTTTACATATTGCTACAGTCTATTTTCATAAATTAACGAAAACCTAATTTTAACTAAGAAAACTGGCGGAAGTTTACTATTCGACCCTAGGCTAGCCTATGGCAACAGAAATGCAAGAAAAATTTTAAAAATTAGCCTAAAGGTTCTAACCTATAGTAGCCTATTTAGTCACAGTATGATTAACTGAATTCAACATTTAACTTAACTGTAGAATGTAAAACAACGTTGTTGTCTGCAAAAATATCAGCCTAGGATCGAATAGTAAACTTATGGCAGAAAACTTTCTTAACTTATAATTTTATAAACTCTTGCGGTCCCAAGTTTTAAAACGTAATGTATTTATGTATTTTAGGATTAGGCTATTTTATTTTTTCAGCCTAGACCTAGGATAGACTGAACGAACATGAACTAGAGACCTAGGTTTTAGGTTAAGCCCACCCATATTCACACGATTAGCGGTATAGAGATTTGTATTTAGGATTATTTTATTTTTTCAGCCTAGGCCAAGGAGAGGCTAGTTAACCTAGGATAGACCGAACGAACATGACTTCATAGAGACCTAGGTTTTAGGTTAAGTGTCTAACCCATATTCACACGATTACCGGTATAGCGATTTGTATTTAATTTAATACAACAATATATATATACAAAACATAACTTAATTTAAACTATAAACTTATTAAAATGGCGATTATTGAAGTAAAATAATAAAACTACAACTGTCTTTTTGGTCCTCCAAAACTTTACTAGAGATATAATTCAAAACAAGCAAAGTACAAAAGAACGAATACGCTATAAACTACTTTAAAACAAATCTTCACTATTACACTAAAACGTATTTATTTAAACATCAAAATTATATGCTAATATTGTTATAATAAAACTCACAACTTACCTGAAATAACTTGAAAAACCAATTTGCTCATTTTTTTTGCTGACAATGCAGTGTAACCAACTCCCAAAAATATTTATCCCTAAGCAAAAGTAAAAAACCCCTAAAATCGCCACAATTACTAGAAAATCCCCCTAAAAAATTTTATTCCGTAAAAAATAATAAATTAACAATAATAAATAAATTTTAACCCTAGATAGGGCGCGTGGCGCAAAAACGACCACACAAAACACTGTTTCTTATGTAAATCCGTCTTATGTATGGTCCGAGGAACTTGCCCTTACATTACCTTCCTATACCAGCCACCTGATCGGTAGTCAGTTCTTGCAAAAACCTTGTGCAATGTTTAGTGTTGAATTTGTGTAGCGGTAATATTTAGGCCGCGCGCCTATTTGTGCTAAAACTTTTACGGTCGTTTATAGGCCACCCGCCTAAATCTGTTATATAATTAATCTTTGTTTAGCTTATAAATATATTTTATTAATTTAATTTTTTTTTATAAAAATGGATGACTAAGAGTATAAAAGATTTGAAAATTTGTTACAAAGAGTAGAGAAAGAGGAGCCTCGGGCTGATAATGACAGAAGAGAAAGACTTCGTACATTGTTGTTTGATAATGATAACCTACACGAAAATGATCATGTAAAAGAAAATTCGATTGAAAAGGAAGGATCTGATCAATCAGAAGATGAAGTTGAAGAAAATGTTCATGATAGCGATTCAGAACTGTCTTTTGAAGATATCAATGAAAGTTTTAATCCAGATGAAATCACGGACTTGGAAGAAAATTTTAACCAGGTAGATAACAGGAATTACTAGAAGGTGAACAATTGATAAATCCCAATGCTCCTCCAAATGTGCCTGAAAATTACAATTTTTGAAAAGATGGGAAAAGGAAATATTGTCCTCATATGAATGACGTATCCGCCGTCATAAAATAATCCGAGCTAAAAGGGTTGGACTCCAAGTTTTTACTATATTTTACTTTATTTACGTCTAATTAACTATGTTTAAATTATATATTTTAGTTCTAAATATATTATTATTAATTTCTAATTAGAGTTTTCAATACAAACTATTGCAAATTTCCTTTTAAACAGAGTTATGTAGAAAAAAACGAAGAGCGGTAATTTTTAGGCCACGCGCCTCTTAAGTGCATAAATTTTAGCGCGCCCTATCTAGGGTTAATAATAAAATAAATAATATTCTGTAACATTTTTTTAATATTATTTATTTATAAATTTTTTAATACTTCAAATACAATTTCGTTTTCTTCTGTTCTGACATTTTGAAATCATACATGATTACATTAAATAAACTTAACATTTTTAGTGGATGGATTAAATGCAAGATCCACCATTTCGATGCAACGTGAATCGGACGATTGGACCATCATCATACTTTGTAGCATTTCAATAGATAGTCTATTCCGCAACTTATTTTTGACAATACGCAACTTATTTTTTGATTGAGAATGCGCGTTCGACACTTGCGTTTGAAATTGCAACCGTCACAAATGCTAGTCCGAATTTAAATTACACAAGTAGTAAACTATTAAGCAACAATCAACGTATTCGATTTTCATATAACTCCGCATTCTTAGTAAAGAGGAACTGTACTAGATGTCGCTAAGGCGCTAGGAATTGACTGGATTGAGTTATCCCAGAACCTATATTTTTACACCTTTATTTTTCTCAATAAAAAAATGTAATATAAAAAGTTAAATTTAAAAATCCCTAAAAAATACCCCTAAAAATATAAAGCCCCTAAAAAAATCCCATCCCACTTATTTACCCCCTAAATTTGGGGGGAAAACCCCTAAGTTGGGAACACTGTGACAATGTCACAGAAGACGGAACACTCTGGTGGATTATAATGCAAGTAAAGTCTAGATTTAAGAGGTGTAAAGTAAGTATTAAAAAATACAGCTGCTATCTTTTTCTTGCAATCTTTAAAGTCAATTATGTTACTTAATACGTAATTTCGGTCAAAATTTCCGGTTAATTTTTTCGTTTTATTGTAAACTTTACTAATTTGATTTTCTTTATAAATGTATTTATGTATTAATATATAAATACGTATATAATATGTATACCTAATACATATACCAATCTTATACATTGATACATTATATTTACGTATTATATACGTAGTGTGCTACTTGGGTGGCAATCCCATACGAGCTGTGATTAAAATTAATACCTACCTAACGCTATTAACTGTTACACATATCCATTAATGCAATGTAATAAATAACCTTATTTTTGCTGCGTCATGTGACTTTATTTGTCTTATTTTTAAGACTTGTTTCGGAGTTGGAACTCCATCCTCAGTTAATCCTTCCGAAAAGGTTGTAAAACCAATGAAACATTTAAAACTGTATACACACACATACACTTATTTATGACACTGAGTCACGTGTGCACAGATAAAAAAATAAGATTTACCAACACAATTTACGAAATTAATCCCAAATAATATAGTTAAACACTTGCGTTTAACAGATCACAGTTGGTTTTTTTGAAAAACATAAAGGAATTATGTATCTTATGTCTGGAATGTTAAATTCCGGCGCAAAGATGTCAGCAGAAAAAGCACAGCCTTTATAGCTTTGGCATTTTATTTAAAATATATAAACTTAACTAGATGTTAAAACATTTTATCTACGACCATTGCAATAAACACCAATATCGCTATTACAAGTAACATCAGAAAGAGGTACATTACAAACCAAAAGCCAACCCGATTAGGTAATGATATCATTACCTAACAGGAGTCACTTTACATAATAGGCTCTAGACCAATGAGAGCTCGTCATTTGACGGAAGTAGAGTTGTAATAAAAATAACGCTATTCGTACATCAGCTGATTGTACCCATACGTTCCGGATGTTAGTGTGTTATTGTAACTAACCTCAAACGTGAGTTGACGCATTCCGCAAACATGAGTGATAGCATTGACTATATAAGTACTAGTTATATAGTCAATGGTGATAGTGATGAATTTTGTTTAACTCCAGAGGAAATTAATTCAAAAGCAAATTCGGCTCTGAACAATTTGTTGCCAGAAAAATCTAAATTTCGTTATGAAAAGGTTTATAACCAGTTTATGGAGTGGAAAACTAGAAATGGTGTTAGTTCGTTTTCCGAGAATGTTTTCATTGCGTATTTTGAGGAATTGGCCCAAGATAAGAAACCTAGTTCGCTTTGGTCTATTTATTCAATGATTAAATCTACAATCAACATCAAACATCAAATAGCCTGTATATTTTTGGTCGTAGATAAAGTAGTGTACGCAACGATTGTATTCAGCCTTTAAGCCACTCGTGAGATATTTAGAACACTCGCTTCGCTCGTGTTCCAACTTACATCTCACTCGTGGCTTAAAGGCCTTCATAATACAATCGTTGCGTAAACTACTATTATGTAATAAATTCATTTTTTCAGTATCCAGGTCTCTAAATCTCTTATATAAAATGCAATGTCCTGACTGATGATCAACGCAGAGCCGATTCTATTAAAGCTAAAGACTTGAAATTTGGAAGGTACATCCGTCCAATAATGTAGAGGCGTACTAAGAAAGGATTTTGCAAAATTTTGAATTTAAAGGGTAGAAAATGCGAAAATTCATCCCTCCCATAAGCAGCCATATAACAGATGAAACAGCTGATTCGTATTTACTATGGTTACTACGAATCATGGTTACAGAATAGTGTTATTCTGGTTACTATGGTGATTATTCCAAACTCTTTCAAAAAAAGTTTGTTGATTTTATAATAATAGGCCTAACCTAAAATTGTGTTAAACCTTTGGTCCAAATAAGCTGTTTTATTTATAATGTCTCAATGTGTAACAATAATATAATGTTAAATTGTAATATTAGATGTTTTAATTATTATATTTCATAGGTTTTAAAGGCCTAACCTAAAATTGTATTAAACTTTTGATTCAAATCAGTTGTTTTATTAATTATGTGTAACAATCATTAGGCCTATGTTGAATTACACGGGATACGAATTACAGGATGTTGAATTACACGGGATACGAATTACAGGCTTTCAAAGTTTCAAATTAAGCAATAGCGAAGCATTGCCGGGTCCACTAGTCTGTATATATAAAAGCGAAATACCACTGACTCACTGACTCACTCATCACGATTTCTCAAAAACTACCGAACGGATTGAAATTAAATTTGGTATGTAGCTTCCTCTAGGGCCATAGGTGCTCACTAAGAAAGGGTTTGAAAAAATTCGAAATTTTAGGGGAGGGGGTTTGGGGGATCAAATTTATTAAAAAACGATTTCTTCAAAACTATTGAACGTATTGGCATGAAATTTGGTATGTAGCTTCCTCTAGGGCCATAGGTGCTTACTAAGAAAGGGTTTGGAGAAATTGGAAATTGGGGGGGGGGGTGTGGGGGTATTAAATGTATTAAAAAACGATTTCTTCAAAACTACCGAACGGATTGGAATGAAATTTGGTATGTAGCTACCTCTAGGGCCATAAGTGTTCACTAAAAAAGGGGTTTAACAAATTGGAAATTTTAGGGGGGTTTGGGGGGTAAAATGACTAAATCACGATTTCTTCAAAATTTCCGAACAGATTGGAATGAAATTTGGTATGTAGCTTCCTCTAGGGCCATAGGCCCTCGCTAGGATAGGGTTTAAAAACATTCGAAATTTTAGGGGGTTTTTGGGGGGATCAAAGTTATTAAATCACGATTTTTTCAAAACTACCGAACGGATTGGAATGAAATTTGGTATGTAGCTTCCTCTAGGGCCATAAGTGTTCACTAAAAAAAGGTTTTAAAAAATTGGAAATTTTAGGGGAGTTTGGGGGGTAAAAGTGACTAAAATCATAATTTCAGATCTTTTATTATTATGAAAATAGTGCTTTTATTATTTAAGATCTATATATATAAAAGCCCAATACCATTCACTGACTGAACACTTAAAAATAATACAATTACGTTAAAAAAGACTAAAAATACCAACCACCACGGGCAACGCCGTACGGGTGAGCTAGTTGTATTATAATAGTACAATACCTTATATTGTTCCGTAAGTGACCTCATTTTTTTGTATATTTATTCGATGCGTTTCAGGAAGACTATCCCTCTATCAGAATATCTCGTGAATGGAGATCTTCAAAACATTAAGTGAAAACACACAAACACATAAAACAACAACACATTTAATAGGTGGTACACCTTATGGGTACCGGATGTCAACTGCCTGTCTCGGAAACTATTATTTGCCGTGGGCTTCTTGTTTTAAATGTGTTGTTGTTTTATAGACATCCCAAAACGCGTCAAATAAATAGACAAAAAGAGGTCACTGACAGAACAATGTAAGGTACTATTATTTTATTACATTTATGTATAGATTATATATTATACACTTATTTATGTTCTTATCTTTGTAATCTTTAATTGAAAATTTGCCTCCATTTGTGCACAGTGTCCAGTGTTTCAAAAAATATGTACTACCTCTAAATGTCAAGTGAAAACCCTAAATTTAAATGTGAAAACCAATAACAAAAATTAAAGTCAATATAAGTAAAACCAAGGCCTATAATGAAAGCCTGACCTAAAGTATAAAATAGGCTCATTGTCATTATTTTAAACATTTTAGGTTCTATCGTTTTAGCTACTAAGAAATACCCAAATGTAAAAATGAGTAATGAATTTGAACAAATTCAAGGCACAGCTTGAGCGGCAACGCAAGACGTGCCATACAAAAATTAACATTGAAATAAATAAAAATTGTTGGAGAAATAGTATTGCCAAATGCCAAAAAAATGTGATGCAAAGGCAAATATTTATTGGAGTGGAAGTGGCTTAAGTTAAATTATTTATTAAAAAGTTTTATGTGATTATGTTAAATACTTTAATTATGCATGTTGATGGTAAATATTTGAAAACAACTTTATTTAACTCAGTTCATATGTAACAAAGTAATTAAGCATTTTAATTTATATTTTGTGTGATTTTGTCAAAATTTATGTGTGATTATTAAAGCACTGAAAACTTTAGCGTATTGTGAAAATAGATTTCATCAAAAGTGTAGGCCTAAATAAATAAAAAAAAAACTTAAGGGCATAGTAAACTTTCCTTATTTTTGGACGTTTGGGTAAATTAAAAAAAATAGATTTTCGCATATTGGAATGAGGTTTTGATGTACCGGTACCGGTATCACTGAACTAAAAAACAATGTTTGTATTTGAAAACAACAATTTTAACTATTCCGTGTGAAATCTCGGATTTTTAAATTTAGGCGCTATAACGGGATTTGTTTCGGAGGGGGGAGGGGTATAGCGTACATTTTTGTAACGGGATGTTGGTACCAATGCACTCAATGCAGCAGAAGAAACAATATTTTGTCAACAAACATGGCGATAATGCATAGTCAGGGCTGTTTATGCTGAATGGTTAATCATATGTTGAGTTTTCTTTTTATATTTTAATAATTATACAGTGCTCACAATGGACTTACGACCTTCTGGGCTTCATTCATTTGAAGGTCCAGATGATATTTTAAGTAAGTAGCTACATATTATTGGTTTTGTTTAGGCTTGCAGTAAGTTGTTTTTATTCAGACTTTTTTGTTAGGTCCTGATCCTAGGTAACCCTACACACGAGTTTTCCTGTTATAATGATTCCATGATTTTTAATATTTCATAAAGGAATTTTTTTTAACCAGCCTGAATTTGTTTGACTGATTTTCCCCATTCTTAATAAGACCTTAATAAGTGCCTAAAAATCTAAAATAGGCCTATCCTATTCCTGTATTGGTTAAATAACAATAGAAATATTGGCTGAATTATTTTACTATTCTGTAGCATCTTGATCATTCATGGAGATAAGCATTATTGCCTACATAATATATTATTAAGAAAGTTGTATATAATATATTTAATAGCCTATGTTAATTTTTATTACTGTGAAGACCACCATATTGTAAGTACAGTAAGTTGTGGGCCTAGGCCTATGTTACAGTCTTTATAAAACTACAATCTAGACCAATAATAGGTGCAGAAATAATAGACAAGATTTTGTAAACAGTACCTATGTAATACATAAATTAGCCTTACATTTACTGTTTGTTGGAAGGGTTGTTGTAAGGTATAGAAGTTTAGGATGTCGACTCGCTCATTATTCAAAACAAACAGATGTTTTTAAACAGAAAAACAAACGTGTTTAATTTGGTAATATAAATGTTATATAGCCTAAGCTAAAGTTGTTTCCCAAAGAAAATAGAGAAATGGTACCTGAGACATATGCAAACAACTCTGTTGCTGAAATGAGGAGGTAATTTGATTTGACTGGCTGTTGTGATAGGCAAGTATAGATATCAATGCAGTAGGCCTAATGATAATAAGTGACGAAACCTGATCTTATTTTGTAGAGACTACTAGCGAACTACTTGAGCTTTGTTACAAATTTGTAAACTAGGCCGACTTAGGTTTCCAGGTATCGTGCATAAGTCAAAGGATCCAAACTTTCTTTTCATTGGCTCACATAGTAATTTGGTAATTTCTTAGGTATCATAAAAAACCTCTGGTATTTTACTCCTTTCTTTAGTTCTAGTTATACTAGAGATCTGGATTTATTTCAATGTTAGACTCGTGAGTGGGATCGTTTTTCGCTTCTACCTCCAGATCTTTCACATGGGGAGTCTTTCGGCTCGGGCGCTCTTGCGTCATTCGATAAGTATGCGTGCTATGGCCATTACCTTCGACGACAAAAACGCCAACATTTCAGAACGTATTGTATCGAATGGATAAAGTTGCAAAATCTATGTTGAGCACATTGCAGACTTCCACCCAACTTTTTACAACTTCATTTCAGTCCTTGTAAATGTCGAGACTTTTATCCCAAAGAGTGGGTCGGTTGCAGACAGCACTGGTTAATAGCTCCACATCGTAATCTGCCATGATGACTGAGTGTCAAGCGTGGGGAAGAGAGGGAGAGCTGTTTACTCCTCTTTTTGAAGCCTCCACTCTTTCTTTTGCATTTCGAGGAGGGGATGCAGCTTCCCGGCTCGAGGTGCAGGAGACGTGAGGGCTCTCATTTCCGGAAACGTGGTGGCTCCCGCTCTTCGTCTGGAAGCTCCACTGGACTCAATGCATTTTGGTGCTGAGAGCCTTCCTCTCTCTTGGGAGCGAGAGACGTGAAAGAGGCCTAAAGGTTAGGTTACCGCATGGGCATCTAGGTTTTCCACATAAGCAACACAAGAGATAGTTAGGGGGCCTACTAAAATAAAATAGAGACTATTCAAATTTCATGGACCAAAAATAGCCACTAGCCTAAATGACTTATTACTTAGGCCTATATAGTTTCTGATAAAAGATTGTGTGTTTTAGTGTATGAAGATGTGAGTTACCAAGACGTACCGTCTTTTGTAAGTGACGAAAGTTTTGTACCTGTCAACGATCACTTCGGTCCAGACTATTCTAATGGAGGCGAGTTCCAGGAAAGAAGGACTGTTTTTGCAGATGGAGGAGAACATTATGGTGTTACTGCATTGGCCTTTGATAACCAGGAGGAGCTGCTTTGGATGGGGAATCAAGGGGTGAGTGTTATCCAACAAAATTGTCTTTAGGCCTAGGTAAAGAAACTCAAGAAAAACAGAAACTGAGAAAAAAATCAGGGAGAATTACCAACATTTTGTTGGAACAGTGTGTAACGAAAATATATTTGTTTCAAATCGCTGTACCATGAAGGCATATTTTAGGACTGGAGGTCATTTTTGAAGAATTTTCAAATGTAAACAGAGGTCGAACGTGGTATTACTTTAAAAGTATCTTAACATTAAAAAAAGATTTGACTTACCTAATGTCGTTTCAAGATGGCAGCCTTAAACGTACAAAATTTTGGCTTTTATATTTTTGTTTACTATCAATAAATGGTTTTATTCTCAAAACTTACAGTGTCCTCTCCTAGTGTTTTGTAATTTAAATAAAAGTTATTACATAACATAGTCATTTTGGAGTTTGGTTATGAATAAATCATTTTTTTGTGCCTTAATTGTTACACTGGTATTTAGTTCATCTTTAAATAATTTATTACTTACTGTTACAAACTTAGAATAGTTTGATTGATCTGACTGGCGTCTTTACATTTTGAACATATCATTTCGTAAGTGCGGTTGGGTTGTCTGGTCATTTTATTTCTGTTTAACCAAGGCCTGATATTGTTAGGCACAAATGAAATAATTCGATCACATAGCTGAATCGCTGTCATGAGTTGAGCGAATTTCTAAAATTAAGTTTAGGCCTACATGTTTGAGGGTTTCAACCAACTATTTGATAAATTGGTCTTTTCATGAAAAAGCTGAATAGCTTCCTGCGTGTACGAAATATATTAGTAGAATTCGTTTGCACCTAAGCCTCTCCAGCCCCAGCTCATAAGTGCTTCGTTCCGCTTGCAGCGGGAAAACTTTCTTTGCAAGATTGCACCTTGACCTTACGGTATCGGATTATGAACCCCTTCGATCGCAGTTGACAAACTCACATCGCATGGATGGTATTTTACGTTTTGATCGATTTTGGGAGATCCAGACGGGTTATGAGGTTGTATAAAATAACTAAATGTACAGAATAATAACCTCTACAAATTCTTTTAGACAAAACCCCAAAAAGTTTAATTCTAGTACAAAAAATGTATTATTGGATTTCCGGTTGTTGGATTTTTTGGCTAACAAACTTGTTTGAGCGACATAGAAACCAACATGAGAACCAAATTGGACGTAAAATGCGGCCGTTAGAGTGTGAACACATAAATACAATTTTTAATGACACCCCAAAATGTTGTTCTGGGGACCATGACCGGTGCTCATTTACTAATCCCAACCTTAGGTCTCACCGTAAGAGTCACTGCAATCTTTCCTATGCTAATAACCTACTAGCTTGGCAATGATTCATTACATTCAGAGTGTTTATATACTGTAAGTCGCTAGCAACTGATCATGTAAAATGAGCGTTTGCACAAAAAATAGTTTTAATTTTTGTTAATTAAATCCAGGGGCACGTCACTTCTTACTACAGCTGTGAGATGCAGAAGTACACTTCATTTCAAGTGCACGCTACGGAAGACGTAAGGTGCATGCATACCTTTGACGGAGGGATACTCGCTCTCATGCCAAGTGCTTTGAGGTGTCAAATCCGCAGAGGCATACCTGTTTTTACTCACAG
Source organism: Philaenus spumarius (assembly GCA_018207615.1). Classification (NCBI taxonomy): domain Eukaryota; kingdom Metazoa; phylum Arthropoda; class Insecta; order Hemiptera; family Aphrophoridae; genus Philaenus; species Philaenus spumarius. The sequence continues at coordinate 66,978 of JAGFPH010001009.1, read as the reverse complement.
GTATAGTTATAGAGTTGCTTATTATAATATTTGTATTTAGTAAGTTTATTTGTTAGATAATTAAGTACACACGCTCTGGTAGGGGTGGGTTACCAACATCTCAAGATTACAGGAAGGGTGTTTAAAAAGCAAATATTTAAATATCAGAAAACTACTGTAAACCATATTTTTCATTACTAAAACAGAAATAAAGCAAACAAAATAAACTCCACATCAAAAATGAACATGGAAAATTAGAAAAATGTGTGAAAATGAACGTATTTTTACTGATAAAAGATTGCATAATATAGGCTATTTGTACATTTTGAAAAACTAAATAAACGGTATCAGTTAACTGACACAAACTTTTTCCCAACTTACTGTAGTCAAAATAATATTGTTTTCAATCATTTTATTTATTACTTTTTAGAACAAAACAAAAAAATAATATTCTACCTACGTCAATCGTATAAAAAAATTATTGTCCAAGGCGGGATTCGATCACGCGACCTTTGAATTACTGGCCGTGATCGCTACCATGGTGCTACCAAGTGCGGCCGCCGCCGCGATGCTAGATTGACAACATAAACTTGTTTATTTTTAAACCTTTCCCCATAATTGGGTCATTCTCCAAAAAGTGTACAGTTCAGGGTACAAATATTTTTAATTTATAATAATTTTGAAAAAAAATTTTAAATACATAAATATACTTATTAGACTGTCCCTGATAATATTATGATACTTGTCAAACTTACAAAAAAAAAATTTTGATCTAAGTTAAACATCTCATGTTAATTTATCGCCACTGTCCACAGAAGTGACTATTTTTAAATCCAATAAGCCCAGCAACTACAACTTTGAGATTAGAAGTTTGATTCTTCTGCCAAGAAATATACACAATGAAATATAAATATAGTTATCCTTATTAAATTTTAGAGATAGTTCTTACCCAAAATTGTTTGGTAACAGAAGTGATGCAGTAAGAATGACGAAACAGCTTATTAATGATCAACAGTTGAAATAAAACTATTCTTTCAGAGAAAATAACTAAAAAGCCACTCTATAATATAAATTACTATTTTCTATCCTAATTCTTAGACAAGGAACATACACCCTGCACTTTGTTGGAGTTTTTTATAACTAGTTAAAGAATGTCCACAGATGTGACTATAAAATGAAAGACACTTTTCAAATAAAAATAAAAAGATAATCTGAAGTTTATTTAAATTCATAAATGTTTATTTCATATAACTGTAGATGTTTTATTGCCAGTGTTAATTAAATGATGCTAAAAATAAACAAACTAAAAAGATCACAATTCAAATAATGTTTAAAAACATAGCCGGGGACTGTCCACAGAAGTGATTTGTCACCTTCTGTGGGCACAATTTCAGTTTAAAAAATATGTAAACTCTAAATTTTACCAGTATGAGTAAGTCTGTTGGTCTTTAAACTTTATTTTATGTAGTTTTTTTAAAAATATTTCTTTTATTATAATATAGAGACTGGGTGGGGACATCAACTGTACATTTTTTGGAGAATGACCCAATTATAAAACGCCGAAGTTTTGATAAAAGCGGGTGGTGTCATTTTGGTATCTTAAGCACTATAAATACTGAAAATTTGATTAAAATCGTTAGAGCCGTTTTTGAGAAATTTGCATTTTTGTCGTTTTTTATGGGTTTTTAGGGGTAAATTACCCTTAAAAATTAAAAATTCCAAAAAATGAAAAAAAACGCCTGGAGATATTAGGGTTTAGTACCTACAAACCAAATTTCATGAAAATCGGACCAATAGTGTCCTCTCTGGTCGTGTATACATACTGACAGACTGACAGACAGACACCACGTTAAAAACACTTTTTTTGGGTTCAGGGAGCACCAAAACAAAAAATTCCACTAAAAATTCAAATTCGAACATTTTTACGAAAACAATTCTTTCTCCATATAGTAGGCTACTACGTATAGGGTGGAGAAAGTAAAAAGTTCAGTAAACTACAACTATTTGTTTGGACATTTGCCTTCATTTGTGTAGAGAGAAAATAATTGTCAAAATTTCAAGAGTTTAAGTGAAAAACTAAAACTAACAAACATATAAACTAAACAAAAAACATAAACCTAGAGGACTAGGCCTATGTATACCAACTAACCTAAAAATGCAAATAAGCGACAATAAATGTTTCAATTCTATCTTTATCCCGCTTGTATTAGTCCTAGAAGTGGCAGTGTTAAAACGTTTTGAGATTTTGCGGTGTTTTGGGGGTTTTGCGAAGATTTTTTTCAAAAATTCGCCAAAAATAATAATTCCATCCCAATCCGAAAGTAAGTGTTCCATAGTTTTTTTATAGAAAAAGGGCCAAAGAATATTCATATATGCAATTAAAAAATTGATTGATGTAAAATTGTAAAAGTTATTAGCTCAAGAAACAAAAGATGTTCAGTAACGAAAGGAAAAAGTTCAACTTTAGGCCTACATAAACAGTAGTAAAAACGTTTTGTTTTTTTTTAAATGTAAAAAAGTTTTGCAATTTAGTTCTAAATAGAACTGTATAAAAATAATTATCAATTTCAAATTTATTATTTTGAAACACCAGTTTTTATGTTCCTACTACAAGACTGCTAACAAAACTAAGCCTAGTTTGAATAGTAATTTAGGAATATATCCTTTGCCTAAAAATTAAATATTATTATAAGAAAGTGTAGAGAATAAATCATAGAATTTATCTGTAAACTTGTAAGTTCTCATTTTGTAAACTATTTCACATTGTAATACTTGTTCCACAAAATTAGAATAAACTGTCAAAAGTTCGCACAGATAAAGGGAATACAAAATAACCTTTGGAAACAGCGTGGGAATCAGACTTGTGTTGCGTTCTCAAATGGAGGTTTGAATTCAACGAAAGTCTGTACTTCCCACTGCTGTATCGATCAATAACATCTAACCAGTAAAATCTAGTTTACTTTACACCAAACGAAAGATCTAAGTTTCCCTACAGAACGGTATAAAGATATCTATACAAATACAACGAATTGTAAGCGACATCTCGAATGCAAAATGTGCTGTTTCATTCGTGGAAAACTGTCCAATTGCAAGGGTTTATAAAAACCTTTATATTTTCGAAACTATAAGAGTGACGTCAGATTGGGAGGCAGTTTTAGACAGTTAAAATCTTGGACGAATCCAATGGTATCTTTTTATTGTTGTCAAAATATTTCTGTTGAGCGATACTGAGCTTTAGAGAAGTGACAAAGTTGAGTAATTCCTTTGTGTTTTCACGCGCGGCAATAGGTTTATAGGA
>JAGFPH010001009.1:0-53701 GCA_018207615.1 Philaenus spumarius | reverse complement strand
ACCTGAATACTTGTAAATGATTATTTCATAAAAGTATTTGACTTAGCTTTACTTGAATTACAAAATGAGATGAAACAAATGAAACCTCGCGGCGATAAAGGACATACAAAAAATGACCGTTGGACAGCGTGGGAAGTGTTGGTACATGGGTTGAGATCACTATCACGATGCTTTAACATCGTTTGTTTTCATTATTTCTAAAGTTTTAGTTATTTAAGTATGTAAATATTTAATTCTATGTTTTCCCTCAATAACACAATATTTTTAGCTACCTTACGCATTATTAACCTAAATAAAACACAATGCCCCCTAAAATAAAATCTTTAGCAGTTAAACCTCAAGAAAAGAAAAAAAAAACTAGAACTAGAGACCCCGGAATTGTAAAGTAATGTTTCACTGGCTAAACCTTCTGCTTACTTCCTTATTGGCACACTATTTTTAACCTAAGCTCAAAACCACATTTGTTATTTCAGCGAGCGAGGTCTACTGTTCACAGAACTACTAGTCTAGTCCAGTAAAAAGTATGTATGATTTTGAAAAATAGTGGGGTAAAAAAACTTTAGCAAACTGAATCTTTTGTGAAAAAGTTTCCATATACAAAATACAACTAAAATTCAAATTTTAAACTTTATGAGGAAATACAAAAAAAAAGTGTAAAATTTCAAAATATGTAAAACACGGGAAATTATTACAAGGGTACAGAAATTTTGTTCTTCAGGTATGTAAAAAAAATGTAGGCCTACCTGTCTTTAACATTATGTTGTCTGTATATGATACAAATGTATTTGTAAATTAATTATAGGTTTCTAATAAAACTACCAATACTTTTAACTACCAGCGTTAGTTTTACTCTGTCTGTCTGCTAATTTGTCTGTCTGCGGCGTTAAAATGTAATTTAAAATACGACAGCCAATGTCCACAATACGACTCCCAAATGCAATTTGAGATAATTTCTTTATGATACCGACACTACATGATTTTAAAAATATAAGAGCGAATGTCTGTGAAAAAAACAGCACTCAAATATAATTTAAACTGATTTTATGAAATGCTTGAGTCAAAACGTAATTTAACCTACATTGGCAAATAATCGCAAAAGAAATCGTCGCGCAAATACAATTTACGCTAATTTTTACGTAATACACCTTACTAGTCATAATTTCATATATAGCAGCTAATCTCAGCGCACTTGACATGACATCGACGCCCAATTATAATTTGCACTAATTTTTTGAAATACTGTTGTTAAAATGGAATTTAAAATACAACGGCGAATATTTGCAAAGTAATTTAGTTTGGCTGTCGTAAAATTCAGAATAGTGTAAATTGCGGGAATCAATAACACGTAAAACAGGCGTTTTGTCATGAGTGATCCAAACATTCTGAGAATATAAAATCAGTACTTCACTATACACACCCTAGATTATAACATAAGACAAAAAAGGATTAAATTTGGTTTCACTGATTATAATGTGTTAGCTTCAATGATATTTCAACTAGGTTAAAGCACAATTTTAGATTTGAGGATAAAATTTATCAAGTTTTTTCCTCTGTATGGGCTAAGCATAATTAAAAAAGTTTTTAACATTGTGGTCAAATCATGCCTTGGATTTGTTTGTGAATATAAAAGCTTTTGGAGGGATGCATTTTAATAATTTATTTAGCACTATCATCCACATTTTGGATTAAAATATAAAATATATATATTTCAGAAATTGTTTTCCTAAGGGAATTCACACACCTTAAGACTAATGCTGATAATTGGAACATTAAGTAAATATACATTTTAAAATTGACTAATATTTATATAACGAAACTGTATTCCATCTTTGTTCTGCAGGTAAACACCGCCAATTCTCTTGTCCTAGCCTTGGACGTGTCTTCTTCCTGCCAGTCCATAGCCGTGAGTGATAGCGGAGGCTCTATACATCTATTTACGTCCCAACCTTCTGCTATATATAATGCTTTCTCACGGCCGACAGAGTTTGCGGATCCTATAGAAACATACCCACCAATCAGCATCACCGATACTCTGGCATCGTACGCTTCTGTACCGTTAGTATTGCAGCCTGGAGCCACGTTACTTTCTGATTGGCCTAAACAGTTTTTGAAAAATGTTTATAGGTGAGCATTACAGTATGAGTTATTTATTTAATTGTTTTGTATGTAACTGACCACTTTTTGACACTGTTTTCTTTGACCTCATTGTTAGGGCAATAAATTTTACACCATTGAGATTTATTACATTTTACACAATACATTTATTGTTGAATGTGTAAGGTTAAGCGTTGCAAAAAACAAAACAAAAAATTAAATTAGGAAAATGTAGGTGATATCATTATTTCAATCATTAACTGATCAAAATTCATTTACACCATTCATTTAGGATGTTTAAGTCATGGTGATACAAACTGACCAGTAATTTTTTTTAGTAACTTTGCCCCCCCCCCCCCCCAAACCCACCCAAAAATTTTGAATTTTTCGAAAACCTTTCTTAGCAAGCACCTAGGGACCTTCATACCAAATTCAATTCCAATCCGTTTGGTGCTTTATGAGATTTCGTGATAAATCAGTGAGTGGTATTTGGATTATATATATATAGGCCTAGATTAAAATCAAATCACAATTTCAGCAAAATAAAAGTACTCATTTACGCTATAATATGGGTGTAAACAAGAGCCAATTGTAAATCTTACATTTAAAAGTCTCAAAAGGCAACAACTTAAAATTACTATGAAGCTTGTTTAAAAGTTTTAGAGCAATAATACTGTCAGGATTCTGAACTTTAGATAGCCTACTATAAGGTACATTTATGAGTGACTTATTCCTAGTGTTATACAAATGAATATCTTTTCTTAAGGTACAATCTTTAAATTCTCTTTAACATAACAAACAAATATAGATGTATAAATTTATCACAGTCATAATCCTAAGACTTACAAAAATAGGACTATAGTGCGCTCTGAAAGACGACTTACTAACTATTCTGACAGCTTTCTTTTGCAACAACATAACATCCAACATTGAGCTACAGTTACCCCACAAAATCAAGCCGTAACATATCACAGACTGGAAAAAAGCAAAGTATGCTGATCTGACATAGTTATCTGGAACTATTTTCTTTAGGCTAGATAATAAATAGACACACTTACCGTTGGCACGATATCGGCAAAATCAATGGCGATTCGGACACGACTGAGTAGCGATATCAGTATTTATTTTAAATTAGCCATATCCAACTCACAAAAGTATTTTCACAAACCAAAGATATTTAATAGTATTGACCACCTTTGCTTTTAGGTTATGATTTATCCTTCACATTTATTAAAAATCAATGTACGTGTGTGGAAGAAGGAAGCGACTTTTCATGTGAAGCAATCCAGAATCTCTCCTATTGTTTATTTAATAGTTACAACTCTAACTCATTTTGGTTCAAACACATGAGGTTAAAACTTAGTTGAAAAGGAATTACAGTACATACATTATTTCCAACTTATTCTCGTGTTTATTTCAATTGTTGTAGACGGACGCCTCCAATTGATCAAGAGATCTTGCGTACAATGAAGATGCAAGGCACCATTGGATTTGCTCCGAACCCTGGCAACAAACTGAGGAATCAAGTAAGTATTTGGCGCTGAAAATTACTACTTTTTGTAAACCACAATAGTAAAATTTTGTAGCACTAATTTAACCTACATCAATTAATTCATTTTCAATATTCAGATCACTAACTGATTAAAATAAAGTTTCTTACCTTGACAAATTAAATTTTGCACGCCATCTATTAGACTAAGGCCATGGTTACACTAGCCTACAAAATAACCTTAGACCAATTTAAAATATCTTCTAAATGCAAATGGTGAACATCAATTACTGAACGAACAGCTAAATTTCAACTGCAATACCTTATATGACACGGCGATAAGAGTTTAAGAAGCCGGCGGAAAGAACAGGTTACGAGTGTGCAAGACAACAGACTGACAGTCGACGTCCGGTAGCTAGAAGGTGTACAAAAATACATACTTGAAATGTGTTATGTGTATTTTGTGTAATTATTTAATACCTCGGTTGAGTAATTTATTTATTGCGTCTGAAGATGGGATAAATGTCCCGAAACAAAATAAAAAAGAAGTAAATATGTGCGATCGTGGGACCCCCGACAATGACGAAGTTCATCACGTCTTTTCTCAATTCTTTTACCAGCCTTAACGCCAACATACACACATAATTTTAATCTTTCAATTGCCGTTTATTATTAGATTGTTTTTATTCAAATATTTACTGTTTCCATACGTTTAATGTTATTATAATAAACGTGTAGAATTAATTATAACATCAAAGCTAAGATGGTAAACACAGTTAAATGTCCATTCATTGTAAATACAATCAATAAACATAAAATGTTGATTTATCCGTCTAGGCCTAACCTAAAATTATTGTGTATATGTTTAATTTATTTCATCTGTCTTATCGGCAACATACATACAATAATTTTAGGTTAGGCCTAGACTTAAAATTACTTTCTAGGCCTAACCTAAAATTTCAGCGCTTGACGATAATATCGGAACTACGCCGGACGGAACCGATCGTCTCTTAATTATTTATTGATGAACCAAAACACATGTTTCTTGAACGTATTTACATTCATTTCCATAGCAACCAATTTGGTAACGCTTTTTTTGTTACTCGTATTTTATATTTGTCATTGCCGTAGCAACCAATTAATAAAATTTTTTTTTCATTACGCATTACATTTTCATTTTGTTAACTCCTGCCGCAACCCGTGTTAAGGAACTTCATTCCAAAAAGAGGTCGCTTGACGTAAACAATGTAAGAAACTTTATTTTAACTATATTAGTTTACAAAATGTTGAAAATTATATTTAAAATTTAGTTATTTTGGACTTGGAGAGGCTGATAAACATCTTTGCCTGATTGACTCCAGGAGTTGTGTTCCAGTAATGGGTCCAGCACTGCTCCAAATTTAAACGCTTTGGCCTGCCACAGAATGGTTCTACCCCGCCCCAATTTTTAGAGCACCATTACTCTTATAATCTGCCGCCTCATTGTCATTGATGCCTTAGTGACCAGGCACCCAATTGAGGGTGACATTGATCACCCTATCCACTTCAATCATTACTTTGAAGCAATTCCAAACTAGCTTTGATTTAAAGGTGAGATTTCAGTGCCTTTAAGGCAGCTTGGCTATGAGAGAGAATGTAAATCCTAGTTCCCTTTAAAACTCTTCTTAGAACACACATTTAAGGGAGTCGATAGCAACAACCTCCTGAAAGATCGTTGGAGGGGAGCCCATAGCCTGAGATAGACTCGTGCCCATACTTCTGTTTACCATGTGTGGAGAACATTACTTAGAACATTTTCAGCACCAACCACATCATGGTGGCCACCAATTTCGACCGTGGAGGAATGGTCAAAATGAGGTGTCCTTTTCATTACATCCTACACCAATAGGTCCACTTGTAGCACGTGCAGTTCTTGCAGAAGTGCTAGGTGACCTACGAGGTCCACTGGATAGCGTAAATGTACAGAGGAAACAGGTTGAGAAGCATGTGGGGTAGATACGCATGGCTTCACCTATACTAAGGCAAACCAGCCTTCGTAGCCGCTGTAGTTCCAAGACCTTCTGTCATAGGCCTGACAATGATGCTTTATGATCTGGCAGCCGAGGTATCTGAGGAGCTCCCGTAATTTTAAAATTAAATAAATGACTTAAACATTACATCTTTCAAATTTATAGTTCATATTGAAGATTGCCTACGAGGCCCGGTGCCGTGTACAAATTAATATTAAATAATAGAATTATAAAATGCAGACGAATTTAGTTTACAAGGTATAGCATATTATCGTTCTTACAGCATGTAACATCAGTTTTACACTATTATTTACTTTATAATGTAATCTTAATTTTTGTTTGTGTGATCTGTAAAGTTTATTTTGTCAAACATTAAAACATTTCTTGTTTTAATTTGGTTATTTTCTTATTTCCTAATTATTTAATGTTTAAGAAATAGTCTTACAATAAAAATGAATTGTTATTATTTAATTTTTGTATACAAATTTAATAAAAATAAATTGTTATTATTGGATTTTTGTATACAAATTTACTTTTTAACAACAAAATCATAAAAAACTTTACTAAAATGCAAAATTTTAGGTTAAATACCTGAGTTTTAAGAGTAAATTTAAAATTCTTAAATCGAATAAATTCTGCCATTTTGCCTCAATAACCCATCCCCCAAAATTAAAAAAAAGGCAAAACTTAAGGTTAAATACCTAAAATACAAAATTTTAGGTTATACCTGAGGTTTAAGAGTAAATTTAAAATTCATAAATGGCATAAATTCTGCCATTTTGCCTCAATAACCCCTCCCCCAACATTCCCCTTTCCTCTTGGGAGGGAAGTATTCCATACCCACAAACCCTCTGGTAGTCTCGGTCCTAACCAAGAAGGGCCTCGCAATATCGTATTGCTCAGGGCCCCTCAAGGTCTAGACCGCCACTGCAGGCAGCCATTTTTGAAATACTTTTGTCTTGTATTTTTAATTAAATATTTGCTGTCTGGGAATTTTTACTCGCACAACTTTTAGCGCAATGGCTGAATAAGTTTGTTTAATATTAAGCTTAAATGGGAATTTTAAAATATACCTACTTATGGGGCCTAGCCGAAAGGGATTTTTATACATTTGTACCAATTTAATTTAAAATCCGATTTTGTTGGAATTTTAAATATGTGTTTCTCAGAATCTTTTGGCTTATTCAACTTTCTCTCACGTATAATTTAGATTCCTCACTAAAAAAATTTCATTAAAAGGTAGCTTCTCTAGTAGGTATGTTGTGTTTATTTGACCTTAGTTTAACTAATTGTACATTTCTCTCTGTGCAGGTACCTTATGTTCTGAATGCGCGTAACATACGCAACTCTCTGCCCTCAGCAGAACAGAGGAATAAGAATGATGACAACTCTGTCGGGTTTAATATGATACCCAAACGCTATCGCAAGATAGATGTGAAATACTCAAAGACAGGACTGGATGATTTTGACCTTGAACAATATAACAAGACAAGTTTCAGCGGACTTGAGGCTACGCTGCCGAACTCTTATTGTAACGCTATGATACAGGTAATGCATTTGTTTATTGGTAATTAGTAATGGTAGTTTTATGAACAAACTCTAAAAGCATGTAATCATAATACGTTTTCAAGATCAGTTGTTATTAATAACTTGAATAGTGAATGGATCAATTCAGTAGTTTTTCTGTTTTCCAGAAATGTATTTTTTTTAGATGTTTCACTGTTATGTAAATTTATTTAAAAAATATTTCTACCAAAACAAAAATTTTTTTAATTTGTCAAGTAGAAATGTATTTCTTTTGGACAAAATGTATTTATCAGAGACCTTTATTAGTTTCCCTTAGACATAATGAATGTATAGCATCCTGGATTGAATATTTCGAATAATAAATGTAGTAATTGTAGTAGGTTAATTATCACCTTATATTTACTCAATCAATCCAAATTGGTTTTGGTAATCCATCTAGTCTGAGTAAATACAAGGTAGTTAACCTACTACATATTATTCATCAGTTTTCCCACGGATACCAAAGAGGTTCAATCCCAAAGGAAATTACTCTCCAGGTTGACATCCATTTTGTTAAATAATATGCCAACGAGATTCAAACATAAATTGTTAATAACACAGTTGTGGAAACTCATAGATTGTCAGCCAATGCTGCCTAGATAGACCAGTCATTAGAGCAAAAAAGGCTGTAAAAAATTTGTAAAAAAATTTAACAAATTGAATTACCAATTTATATTCAAAATACCACCTTCGGAAACATTGTTTTTTATCGGAGTCTAGTAGAGTAGAGTTGGTGGGGAAACTTCCCCGCTGCTGGCTAGTTTACTGGCTAACTTACAACAGCAGAGAATTTCCCCTACCAACTTACTCCGACTGGTTGGTAAAGTTTGTGATTTTATGCTAGTCTGATATAATGAAGAGAAAGTGTTTGGTTTGTCTCTGAATAGTTTATACTAATGATATAAAGAGGTAAAATCTGTTTGTTTGTATGTAGGGGTTAATCTCAGGAACTACTGAACCTATTGAAAAAATAGTTTTACTAATAAAAAGCTGCACTATACCTGAGTAACGTAGGCTATAATTCATTTTGATAAAAACATTTTTTATTTCAATATTTAGTCCGAAAAAAAATCTGAGGTTAGGCCTAGACTGATGAACCAACACAGTTATTTACATTTATTACCATAGCAACCAACTAAATAAAATAACAGATAAAACAGCTACTTGCTCCAATATTTTCATTAACAGCTGATTTCAAAATTTGAAGCAATTTTTTGTATGTCTAACTTTTAGGTTAGGTTTTTATTAAAGTATAGACCTGAGCCTTGCTGGTTCTTTTAACCTTTATTATAACTGCTGTTATAAATTATACAAAATAATTTGATTTGAACATTTAACATTATTTACCACCTTAGCTTTGGAGTTATTATTAATCCTACACCTTTGTTATAAAGAAATTATAACATGATTATGTGTATAGAAGGTTCCAACGGGGTTTGGCGTGCGGAGCACTCAGGGGTTTCCCCTAGTAGATTATAATATAATTGGAGATAATAATGTGAAAAATACTCAAAACACAACTATTTTTTACTTTCACAGTTTTTTAATACAACTACCATATTTTTGTTCTTGCAGATATTATACTACCTGGAACCATTACGCCATATAGTACTGTCACATCTGTGCCGTTCCGAATTCTGTTTGTGCTGTGAACTTGCATTCCTGTTTCGCATGTTGGACATCTCGAAAGGCATACCTTGCCATGCCGGCAACTTCCTGCGGGCTCTACGCAACGCTCACGAAGCTTCTGCTTTAGGCCTAATACTGCCGGATCAGAACAACGCCGACCTAAGAAAGAAAACTAATCTTATAGCTTTAATTCAGGTATATTTATACATAAATATTTATTTTAAAAGGAATTGTTGTGTTATGGCTAGCCTGAACTGAATCTGTTTTCTTGATGTTAGTGGTACGCTGAGCTTAAATGTAGTTTTTTGTCTCGGGGAAGGTTTGTGGTGTATAATTTTAGAAATAGGTTATTCGTTAAGAACACATATGTCAGTAGTGTCATGTTCTTTGAAGTGGAGGCTCCACCAGATTCAATTTGTAAATCAAAATTTGCTTGGCTTGAGAGGTGACTTAAAGCCACTTGGATGAAATAACTTCCGCAACGTTTTGAGTTTGTGTCAAATGCATAATTAATAATGAAACATTTTTCATGGCGTAGCATTATTTTTATAACTACAGTTTTACCAATTTAATAACATTTAGAATTTTAATTGAATTTACTTACAATGGTTGAATTTACGTGGTGCTAAATTGTACTGAAGAAATTGTACAAATCATTCAATGTACAATTTCTTAGTATTTAATCTTAAATTGGCTCTTTCTCTAAATTTTACTTAACCCTCACCGTGCCCTGGTTACAGCTCAAATTGGCCAGCAGGTTTTTAGTGTTTTGCAAGCATACTTTAAAAAATTCGCCAAAAATAGTAATTCTATCCCAATCTAAAAGTGTTCTTTACTTTTTTTGCAGAGAATTCAACCTCAAGGTTCAAAGAATTCATATATGCAATTAAAAAATTTATTGATGTAAAATTTTAAAAGTTATTAGCTCAAGAAACAAAAAGTGTTCTATAACGAAAGGAAAAAGTTCAACTTTAGGCCTACATAACAAGTAGTAAACATTTAACGTATTCGAGTACGCATTTAAAACAAATTCATTGTGATATGCAAGAAGATCTAATTAGGTTAAGGTATTGGTTTGATAAAAATGTTCTTGTATTGAGTGAAAAATCAAAATATATGGTGTTTGGGCTACGGAAAGAATGCAATTTTGTTGAAAATATAATTTATCATAGGTTTAGCTGTAGAAACTTTAATAATTGCAATTGCTCGGCTTTGGATAAAGTAAACCAAATAAAATATCTAGGTTTAACAATTAATACAGATTTTAAATGGGAGGGACATATTAGGAAACTTAAGGGAGAAATGTATATTGCGCTAAGAAAATTGTATTTATTAAGTAATATTTGTCCATCTAAAGTTTTATTATATGTATACCTCGCGTTAGAGAGTTCTCGCTTGGGTTATGGGTTGAGTTGTTCGGGTGGTACTTATCTCTCCACGCTCAAACCTATTATAACAATTCAAAAACATATTGTAAGAGTAATCTCGAGGAAATCTAGACTCGAACACTCTTGGCCTATTTTTTTAAATTTTAAATCTTACCGTTAAGACATATGTATATTTTTAAAATTCTAAAGCTGTTCCAGGCAAAACATTATACTCAAAACAATAGTCGCACCACGTATCAACTAAGAAACAGTAATCAAATGGTAGTTCCTAAGCCAAAACTTTACTTTATACAGACACTTTTTTACTTTTAACGCTCCACGCCTCTACAATATGGTTTCATTGCACGTTAGAAAGGATTTATTGACAGGGTTTTTAAGAGATGTCAAAGCATTCCTGTTTTCTGTTGAGGATTTTGAATCTTTTATCCAAGTTGTTGAATGACGCATAGTTGGCTCTAATAATTGCTAATGGCTTGTAAACCAAGTACTGTTCTTGGCATGAATCCTGTATTTTGTGTAGTGCTAAAATATAGTTTTTTTATTTAAAACTGTGATTACCTTGCAGGTGTTAATTAATTAAGTAAATAATTATTTTTTTCTTTTTGTAATTTTATAATAAAATAGTGTAATTTAATTTTGTTAATGTGATTGAACGGCGACACAACTCTCTTTTTTTTATTTTATTTTTTCATAGCCAATGAAATGTTGGAAGTCTCAAACAGGCAATGCCTAGGAGACCCCTATATTATTTATTATCACTAGACTTAGGTTTAAAAGGTTTAAATTTTTTATTTTTTAGTAGATATAAGAAAGAGTTGTGTTTATTTTTGCAAAAACGACTTGTATAGATGTTTGGTGGTAAATAAATAAATCATCATCATAATAATAATAGTTTTTTGTCATTTTTTCGTAAGCATAAAAAGTTTCGATATTTAGTTTTAAATAGAACTGTATAAAAACATTTATCAATTTCAAATTTCTTATTTAAAAAAAATAGTTTTTATGTTCCAAATACACGACTGCTAACAAAACTAGGCCTAGTTTGAAACGTAACTTACTAATATATGCTTTGCCCAGAAATGAAATATTATTATAACAAAGTGAAGAGTATAAATCAAAGAAACGAATGGTACACTTGTCTTTTCTTAGTTCACAAAACTGTTTGAGTTATCTTTATTTGAATAACAAAATTACGTCAATCTAATGGAACTTCACCGACGAAATGGCACGGTTCATTTGAATAACATGGGAACGAGACGCGCTCTACAGTCTCACCAGATATGTACATTCCACTGCTGTCTAGACAAACAAAAAACTGGTTTATTCTAGTTTAATTCCCACCGTTAGAAAGATCAAACTGTTCTCTACAAAATGGTATAAAGAAATCTGTCAAAACATATGATGTAGTAGGCGTTATCTCGGTTGACAAATGGGCTATTTCATTGGTTGAAAAACTGTCCAATCGCAAGGTTTACAGAAATCGTCTGCATAAATTGTGTAAAATAGTGACATCTGATTTGAAGGCACTGTTAGAAAGATAAAATCTTGAAAAAGCCAATGGTATATTTATAATCTCGAAAGAAATACTTCTGTAGATGGTCTTGGACCTGTAAGAAGTGGGAAATAACAGTACAATTGTATGAATATTCGCGCACGGAAACAGCTGTAACCCGATTTGCATATTTTAAAACGATGATTATGTATGTAAATATACGTTTTATGAAAAAGTTTTAAATACAAAAATTAAAGTTTAATTGATTGCCTTTCCAATTCTGCCGATTTTATTACGATTGGATAATTTTAAGTGTATTAAATAACGGAATATGCAAATTCTCGCATATGTTCGAAATGGCTGCATCTTGCATCTGAGAGAACGTCACTTTGGGCAGTCTGGCACTGTGGGTTAATGATAAGTTACTGAATTTACTAAACTAACTTCACTTTAATAATTTGATAATTATTAAATTTTATGGATTAAGTTGTTAAGTTAAGTTGTTAAGTTGTTATGGACAGTTGAACTATATGAAATAATAGGAAACTACCCCTTCCTGTTTGCCACGCCTTAATACTCTGGCCAGTTGTCAGTCTCACTCCAACTTGTCAACTAGACGCTTGCCATCAATTGCGTGTGCTTAGTGTTTGTATTGTGTTTTGTCTGTGGTTGGTGTGTTTGACTTCTCAGTCTTAGCTCTGAGATGTATCACGTAGATATTTAAGGTTAGTAGTAATTTGTAGTTTTACTTTGTTCACTCTTACATAGGCCTAGTTGCCTGGGTTTATGTACTGTTAGTTTTAGTCACTTGAGAACGGGAATTGATTTGTATTCCCGAAACGTCGTGTTTGGGTTAAATGTTGTAATATTCATTGTGTTATGTTAATACAGCAATCCCTCGCTATTCGCTATAGGTTCCGAAAAATTACCGAGAATAGCGAAAAACCATCTTTATGGGAAAAGGGAGTTTATGGTCATGGCATAAAGACAATTTTAAAACATACCCATAATTAATTTACATAAAATAATAAATTTCATGTTTATTTACATTTTATTTACTTTATTTTTGAAAAAAGTACCTCCAGAATGATAATTTCAGTTTCATAACACTAAATACATAATCATCGGCACAGTTCACTAAAATCTAAGAACTGTACAGTCCACTCTGGAAATATTTATCTCTGTGAAATCTATAACACTACAATTAAAAAAATCAAACTAAACAAAAAGGTTTTTTTTAAATAACCAAATTTTAATTAAGTTTAGAAAACTTGTAATTTTTTATTGTTCTTTTATTTAGTTCTAGTTCTTTTGGCACTTCGTTGTACGGCGCTAATTCCATGTCAAGTTCTCGACTGAATTTTATTGACTGTTCGAGAGAATTTATTACACTTTCGTAGTTTTCGCCAGCAATCATTGATTGTTGATGATTTAATTTCATTAAACGAATCCTTTATGTTTACAATGCAGTCTGCGATATTATAACTTTTCCAGGTATTATTAACTGATACATCTTCCTCCAAATTGCGTGATAGCCTACTCAGATTAAACTACAGATCATTTGGACAAGTTCACTAGTATTACTAGAGGTGTGTTATAGGGAAATCTCATCTTGTATGTTTTGTTGTATTTGTGAGTGTTTTGCCTTCGTGGTATTTATACAATGTTATTAAATTCATACAATAATAATTACAGTATGTACACCATAATAATTTACGGATTTTGCATGTACTGTAGTGCTATTCAATACAGTATTTTTGCGAATATCGAGGAATTAATGTACTATTATTAAGTCTTTTGGAATATTGGTATTTTTTTTTTTTAATGTCCTGCTGTTTTGCACTTTAAGGCTAATGAAGACGGGACCTACAGTTTTACGTGGAATCCGAAACCACAGCCAATGATGTCTGTTAAGAAACCATATAGAAAATTATTCGTGGTCAATGGGAATTGAACCCGGAACTTTTCCATTGATTAGAATATTGGTATTCACCAATATGTCCCTGTCAGTAGCAAACATTTCAATCCTGAAGATATTAAGAACTAAATCAACAACTCCAATAGTTAAATTTTTCCAATGTCATGTTTAAATATATGATTTAAACTGTGGACCAAAGGATCAGTATGACCCAAGACAAACTACGTTTAGACTTTGTCTTACTATTTTTTTTAAAGCATGCATAAATAGAAAAGAAATTACATAGTACAAGTAAAATGTTTTTTGTGACAGAATAAATGTTACATGTGATGCCCACTATGCTCCAAGCGGTACAAACATGTCTCTAAAGTAGTTTAGCCATTTTCCTTACGACTGTCACTATATTTCTTTTGAGGTATGCATTCACAAATGCGATTGTTCCTGACCGTTGCAGAACTGGAACAGGTTCATCCTGCATCAGATCCACTTTGAACTCTTGGAAGAGATGAAAAGAAGGGAAAAGGAAATTGCTCGTACCACTCCTGCTTTTGTCTACAGAGATACAGACTTCCCCTCGATAGACCTGCCTATATCGAAGGCTCGTAGGAAACTTCGTATCGATAATCCAGGTAATGATCTTGCGACAGGGGCGCCGGCCGTAGTGCGTAAATATTGTAGACCTGTCCTTACAAAACTAGGTTAAACTGACCACTACTTTATGTCTATACACTTTGAATGAACTAAAAAATATTTTTTTGGGTTGAAATTTTACATTTGTTATTCTTCTAATACATTGTTTTTGGTCTAACATTAGTTCTCTTATTAATTTTATTAAGGTTTGTACAATATGATTTTATACTAAATATATTAATATGACTTACATCACAGTAGTCAATAATTCTTTTCTTTTTAATATCGCACTACCGGCCGTTTCAGCTATTCAGCCATTAACAAGTGCTCGCTGACAACGGGAACTACCCAGCAAGCACTTGTTAACGGCTGAATAACTGAAACAGCCGATATTAAAAAAAAGAAATATTGTGACGGTAAGCCATATTAATATATTTAGTATTAATCAATACTCGGAACGGCAATAACAAATATGTATGATTTTTTAGGTAATAGGTTGTAAGTTATTTTTGGGTAGGTAATTTGTACCATGAAAAGCGCAAAGTGAATGTCAGCCATATTAGGTATTAGAGAGGTAATTAAAGTAATATGGAATTACAGTATGACCTCGATAATCCGGCACGCTCGGGGATCCGGTGATGCCGAATTATCGAGGTCTTCCTTTAAAACGGCTTGGACAGGGAATAAACTATAAATAAACGCACATGTACTGTATATGAACACGTAAATTACATGTTGAAAATACGTAACATTAACTGCGTAGAGAGATTGCCACTTACTAATAAATTTTAAAAGCCTAAAACAAAATCATTTTGTACATAAAATACTTATAATATAAGCTCTCTGAGCGCCGGATTGTAACAAATATAAAAAAATGGTTCCGTATACTATCGTGCGAGTGACACACTGATGTTATAATTGTGATCATAGCCCCAGGCTTGAAGATGATGAAATATTTTTCCTATAATAACCTGATTAGTTTTTTATAAGACATATCTAGCCTTTAAAATAATTTTGAGCATATATGAAGCGGAATAATTATGTGTTTTATGTTGTTTCAATATATTTTTTGCCGAAACATGAATATAAACAGGAACAGCGTTCGGTAAGGTATGAGCCTAGTAGGGAACAGCGGAGCAGACAAGTTGCGGCATAGTGATGCGCGATTGTTTGATGCTCGAGATGTTTGAACAATAATTGAGACAATCGACTAAAACATCACGCAATCGCGTATCACTAGTTGGGTGTATTACTAAGAGAAGTAGACGTAAGTCATAAGTGATTTTAAGTTTTACAGAATAAAAACTTTGTATAAAGAAACTTGATTTTTTAAATTTTTACCCGAAAAGTCACTGATTTTTATTTCTGGGAACTAGTAGATACTCTGAAAGCGGTTTTAAATCGAACAACTATTTACAAGAATTTCAATGTATCTTTTTCCAAAGACTTCAATTTGTTGAAATAATCTTCATTAAGTGGAATACGTTCAATAAAATACTATCAGTAACTAAAGTGTTAAATGGTCCCTTTAACGTTTTTAAAGGACAACGAGAGCACATGGTTTTGAATCGGTTCGATTTTTAGGAGAAATTTTGATTGAAATGTTTGTTTTGGACAAGTTTATTGAGCAGTAGATTTTTACACACTGTTTTTAACAGATGTGGAGCCAACACATTGTAGACCGGGCTTAAATTACTCAATAATTACAAAAAGTGCTATTTTTAATGAGTGCAAATTTTCAAGATGATTGATGCCGAACTATCGAGTCTGCCGGATTATCGAGGTCTTACTGTAGTTCTTCTGTAAGCCCTAGTTAGAAGACTATCTTATCTTCCCTAGTTAGGAGACTCTATTAGCTTAGGTTGCCTTTCTTTAGGTATAAATATGTTCGTCAAAACCTTTTATATTTGTGATTTGTTGTAAACTAGATCATGGCACATTAAAGATACCAAATTAAATGATATGCCGACTTCGATTTTTTTTTGGAGCGTTGAAACCATTCCTGCAATCATTACCGGTACTTATAGTGTCAGAGCCAAATGTATTATAAAATAATAAAGTAGAATCACGTGCTAGTTTTAGGGGTGTGCAAGATCTCGAAACTCTCGAGCACTAGAAAGAAATAACTCATCTCGATCTCATTGCCAAGAATAAAATTAATTTTTTGGTTGTACTTTTCTCGATTCAGCCATAGATTTCTTGATCCGCTTTTAAAATCTCGAGTTTTATTTTTGGTCGTTTTATAAAACTCAAAATGTTACATTAGAATTAAACAAAGATGAACTAGGAATTTCCAAAATCTCAACTGGGAATTTATAAGAATATTGCAATATCTTATTTAAATTACCTTGACACTGAAGAGAAATAACTTGACATAGTAGAGATTGAGTTTTATATAACCTTGGGTTTAATAAAATAAGTAATGCTTATTAATTACTAAATTAAAAATAAATATAATCATATTAAAATTAATATATTGAATATGTAGTGTAATGGTTTATTAATCTTATAGACAACTGTTAAGGTATATATCTGTGAGATACATTATATTTTAAATATTTTTCATTATTTTGGTAGTAATAGCTAATTGAAAAATGGTTGACTTAACTCCTCATATACCTTATATTTCTTTAAATGATCTTTTCGGTCAATTCTTGTCCCTAAAAATGCTATTCTCGTTTTTTCTTGATCTCGATAAATTGTATTTAATAAATTCCCGTTTCTCGCTTGTTCCTAAACCTCAGCTCTCGTCGGTTTCATGATCTCGATAATTTGTATTTAACAATATACCGTTCTCGTTTCGAATTTAAAAAATCAGTCTCACATACCCCTATCTAATTTATATTAATTTAGAAAAATAAGAGCTTAATTTAAGATCAGTAGTTGTCAATAAAAGTTAAATTAAATTCGTATTAATCTTGTGATGCAATTGTCATGACGACGTCCATTCTTTGTGTTGTGTGCTACTGTTCTTGTCCGTGTGTGCTAATTTTGTAAAATGGACATTGTTTTGTAAACAAAATTACTATAAATGTAAAACGATTTGATAAAAGAAGGTGTGGTGGACTTTTAAAAATGTATCTCCTTTCAGGATTTTTTTGTGTTTGGCTTACAACCTGTTAGTGAACAATGTAAGTTTTTTTAAATGCAAGTTAAGGTCAAATTAAAAAAACCCTCGACACAAAAAACGCTAAACAGATTTTTTTTTTGAAATTGTAGCTAAGAACTCTCTTCTCTTGATCAAGTCATCTTTAAAAAAAAAATCAAAATCAGTTCATCCGTTTGGGTGCTACGATGCCACAGGTTAAACTTATAACATAACTTTGTTTGCGTTGGTGGTTAAAAACAAAACAATTTTCATATTTTATTATTCATACCTTATTATTGAATAACCTTACATTTTTGAATTCCCACTTAAATATGAAATATAAAAAGCAGGGTTTAATTTTTGTTTTTAACTCCCGACGCAAACAGAGGGCTGTTATAAGTTCAACCTGTGTATCTGTCTGTGGCATCGTAGCTCCAAAACAAATGAATGAATTTTGATTTTGTCGAGAGTGTTCGTAGCTATTATTATTCAAGAAAACTGTTCAGTCGTTTACTTTTTATAGGTTTTTTTAAATTTCTAATTTTGTTATTTATATTACTAGTAGGCTACCTGAAGATACCATAAAACACTTCTTTAATTTTCGTTCAACAGTGGTACTAAAATACAATTTTAGCCATGTACAACTAATTCATTATGTTTCTCCACATTGTTCTGAAAAAAGATATATATAAAAAGCCATAATTCTGTTACATTTATAATTCACATGCATTTTTCAAAAACCATTAAAATGTGGCCTAACTGTTCCAACACTATCAGTGAAACGGCCCAACACTTGTCTAAATAAAACCTTCAATAATTATATTAGATACCTGGTACTAATTGTCTTTACAGTAAGTTAATCTAATAGATTTGTAAATTTCAGCAGATAGCGAAACTCCAATCGGATCCAACATCGAGAGCAAGTACGAGGAAACCGACATCAGTCGTTTGTTTGGAACCAAACAGATCCACGTGCATCGATGCCTCAAATGTAACCGTGAAGTCAGCAAAGAATCCAATCTGTTGGTGTGTAATCTCATCTATCCTGATACAGGTAACCTATTGACAAAGTATTGGGTTTAATTTTTAAGCCTCGATACAAAAAGAGGTGTCATAAGGCGTTATAAAAATAAAAATTTTATTTATAAATGGTTTAAAAATACTAAGGTTTCGGATTTATACTAAGTTTGAAATAAAAAAAAAAATTTAATTTAATAAAAAGACTAGAGGAGACCCCTGCATGCTCCGCACGCCAACCCCTGATGGAACCTTCTAAAAAGATATGTTATGTTTTATCTATACTAATATTATAAAGAGGTAAAGTTTGTTTGTTTGTATGTAGCACAATCTCTGTCTCTACTGAACCGATTGAAAAAATTGTTTTACTAATAAAAAGCTACACTATCCGTAAGTAACATAGGCTATAATTCATTTCGATAAAAACCTTTTTTATTTCAATATTTGTAAATTTAGTCGTAAAAAAAATCTTATTTTAGGCCTAGAATGATAAACCAACACATCTATTTACATTTATTACCATAGCAACCAATTGAGTAAAATAACAGATAATATAGCTGTTTGCTTCAAATAATATGTCCATTAACAGCTGATTTCAAAATTTGAAACAACTATTTTTGTATTTCTAGCTTTTAGGTTAGGGTTTTAAAGTGTAGACCTGAGCCTTGCTGGTTCTTTTAAACATTATTAACTGCTGTTATAAAATATAAGAAATAATTTGGTTTGAACATTTAACATTATTTACCATCTTAGTTTTGAGGTTATTATTACACCTTTATTATAAATAAAAAATAAAATATGTTTTTAGAAGGTTCCATTGGGGGTTGGCGTGCGGAGCACGCATGGATCTCCCCTTGTTTTTTAATAAAGGTGTAGGATTATTAATAACCTCAAAACTAAGATGATAAACAGTGTTAAATGTTCAAATCAAATTATTTCGTACATTTTATAACAACAGTTATAATAAACGTTAAAAGAACCAGTAAGGCTCAGGTGTAGGCCTGCACTTAATCAAAACCCTTACCAAGAAGTTATTATCAATTACCGTATATTATCAATAAATATTCCTACTATAATTTGTCTTATTTATTTTTAATTAGGATGTAACGTAGTTTTTTCTTATTTTTAAATTCCTTAAAGCAAGTTTTTATTTGTTTGTGTGTGTTGAAACACGTGTTGGTTGAGCCTAGGCCTAACTTAAAATATTATTTTGTACTAAAAGCTGGAAATCCGAATCAACTGTTTTAGCTGTTATTTTAATCAATTGGTTGCTATGGTAATGAATGTAAATACATTCAAGAAGCGGTTTTTTCAGTCTAGGCCTAACCTAAAATTATGTTTAATTTATTTTACCTGCCTTAACGGCAACATACACACATGCTTTATGTTTTTATGCATATCTTTGAATGATATAAGTTTAATCTTTCAATTGTTGTTTTTTAGTTTTTCACAATTTTGCTTATTTATTGATATTTCAGCTATTAGGCACTATGTGTTTAACGTCCAACTTGATCCTGTGAATTTGTTCGTTGAAAGATACTGGCCACTAATGATTTTCTCTAAGCCAGCTGATTCCTTTTCCTACAATTGTCTTAGATGCACAATCACGTGTTTTAATAATCAGCTGGATAGGGAAACTTAAAGTGATGATAAAATATGTTTTAAAAAGTTCTTTTATTACATTCTAAATGAAATTATTTAAAAAATGTAAGTAAATTGTGCAAATATAGAATGATTGATCTTTCATTTAAAACAAACCGCGTGTAAAACGGTTCAGTGGAAACCTCAAGTGAACTCTTCAAAGAAATGCAAAGTTGTAATTTTACCCCATGTTAAATCTCCATAAGAAAAGTTTATTTTCCATTTTTGATCCAATCAACATAAATATTTTTAAAATACAAATAAAACCTGCGCATATAGGACCGCTAACCTTTGTTTTGGAACAACCCGCATGTAAATTGGTCCAGTAGAATGGTCAGGCTCGCTGTCATAAGCTTTAAATTTTTTCCCTATGTTAAATCTCCATAAGAAAAGTTTATTTTCCAATTTTGACCCAATTAACATAAATATTTTCAAAATACAAATAAAACCTGCACATATAGGACCGCTAACCTTTGTTTTGGTACAACCCGCTTGTAAATCGGTCCAGTCGAACGGTCATGCTCGCTGTCATTAGTTTTACAAAAGTTTTTTAGTATATAAGATTATATGTGAATTATCATTTAAAAATTATTTACTTTATTATTTAATTACAATAGAAAACACTCTTTATTAAAATCACTTCAAAATCAAAATAAAAACACTCACATAACTTAAAACTTTGTTTATTTACGTTTTTTGACATCTGTCAATCCACATATGACCAGTATCTATGCTACATGACATCATCTGTGACTATATTGCGCCATATTGCACGCTTACGTCATAGCGCAGATCTTGCGTTGCACTACGATTTAGGCGGCAAATGCTACTCTCTTCGCGCCAACATAATCAAACATGAGCCATGTTTTTTAATTTCACATATCATAACTTACACAAAAGCTTTACTTTAACTATCAATATTGTCCGGGGCGAGGTTCGTCAAGCTGGAAAAGTGTACTCGCTAAATGGAACTGCGGCAATAAATGAAAATCAAAACATAGTGGTGAACAACTCGAAATGTTTTCTCCGACATGTTGTAAGTTGCCTTACAACAATAAAAAAACTATCAATTTACATAAGACACAAAAAATAAATTTACAATTTAAAACAAATGACATACGAAAAATATCAAAGATGAGACGCAATTTAAATTAGAATATTAGAAAAATGATTTTACTTGCAGACTGAAAAATTAGTATACTCTACGTTATGAAGTTTACTGAAATTGTCCAAAAAGTTCAAATTATACATAGGCTTTATTTAAATACTAGGGGAGACCCCTGCGTGCTTTGCATGCCAACCCCCAATGGAACCTTCTAAAAACATATGTTATGTTTTATTTGTAATAAAGCTGTAGGATTAATAATAACCTCAAAAGTAAGATGGTAAATAATGTTAAATTATCAAATTAAATTATTTCTTATATTTTATAACAGCAGTTATAATAATGGTAAAAAAGAACCAGCAAGGCTCAGGTCTACTCTTTAAAACCCTAACCTAAAAGCTAGAAATACAAAAATAATTGCTTCAAATTTTGAAATCCACTGTTAATGGAAATAGTGGAGCAAACAACTATATTATCTGTTATTTTATTCAATTGGTTGCTATGGTAATAAATGTAAATACATGTGTTGGTTTATCATTCTAGGCCTAACCTAAGAATTTTTTCCGACTAAATTTACAAATATTGAAATAAAAAAAGGTTTATATCGAAATGAATTATAGCCTATGTTACTCTTGGATAGTGGAACTTTTTATTAGTAAAACTATTTTTTCAATCGGTTCAGTAGTGCCAGAGATTACTCCCTACATACAAAAAAACAAAAAACCAAACTTTACCTCTTTATAATATTGTAGTATAGATTATTTTTTAATACTTGAAGATGGGCCCACATATCACTGTTCTTTTTTCACAATTCACAAGTTCTGACCACAACTACAAAGACGGTAACCACATGGTCGTGAAATACTTATCACTTCAGTCCTGTCGAATTACTCGCAGAATCGTTATGCCGAAGTGTACAAACTCTTTACCACTAATTAACTTGCCTTTAGGTTACAACTTTTTGTACTAAGTCACCAAAAACTCATTATTTTAATGAAATGTAGACCTCTACCATCTCACTCTCCGCCATCTCAAGACAGACAAATCAAAGTTAAATGTATATTAACAAAAAATATATTATACCAATAAATATAAATTACACTACGTTCTTATGGGGATTTTTAGTAACTTTGACCCACCCCCAAACCTCCTAAAATTTTTAGAAATCCTATCTTAGCGAGCACCTAGGGCCCTAGAGGAAGCTACATACTAAATTTCATTCCAATCCATTCGGTTGTTTTTTTAGTAACTTTGACCCCCCAAACCCCCTAAAATTTCGAATTTTTTTAAACCCTTTCTTAGCGAGTACCTAGGGCCCTAGAGGAACCTACATACCAAATTTCATTCCAATCCGTTTGGTGGTTTTGGAGAAATCCTGATTTAGTAACTTTGACCCCCTCCCCAAACCCCCCTAAGATTTAAAATTTTTTGAAACCCTTTCTTATCGGCACCTTCGGCTCTAGAGGAAGCTACATACCAAATTTCATTCCAATCCGTTCGGTGGTTTTGGAGAAATCCTGATTTAGTAACTTTGTCCCCCCAAACCCCCTCTAAAATTTCAAATTTTTTGAAACCCTTTCTTATCGGCACCAACGGCCCTAGAGGAAGCTACATACCAAATTTCATTCCAATCCGTTTGGTGGTTTTGGAGAAATCGTGATTTAGTAACTTGTCATGTCACATTTTAACATATCTGTGTATCTGCCTGTGGCATCGTAGCTCCGAACAGATTTACCGTTTTTTTTTGTTTGAAATGTGTTCTTGATCGAGCGAGTTCTTAGCTATGATTCAAAAAAATCTGATCAGCCGTTCGGGGCTTTTTAAAATTTTTAATTTATCTGTTATACAGACAACCGTTGTCAATTATCAAGCAATTGAACTTGGTTTTCAGACGAGAAAGACACGAAAAAGTCGTACAGTTTCTGTGAGGTCTTGAGCTGCAGCCTGTGTCCCGAGCAGACAACCCCGGCGTGGTGCGACCAATGTGAACGTTTCCAACCTACTCTACAGTCCAGGAGGATCAAAATGTTACCCGGAGTGCTTACTATCAACTGTGGGATGGACACCAACCAGGTACTCTGCGTTTTTACAACTTGTTTTCTTGTGCGTTTGTTCGGTAATAATTTTACAATCAATTTTAAACTAACTTCCCGATGAGCTGGCCACCTGAAACTTTAAACATAACTATGGACTGAATGACTACGCAATATTAACTCACTTTCATTTTCACAAATTATTCAACTTGTACTTTGTTTAGGAGAAATGTTTCTGGCAAGGCCAAATGGATTTACTGGTGAAGCGAGTATTGGAGGCAGGAGGGGGAGAAGCGACTTCGTATAGTCCTAGCAAGCTGTGCCGTTACGGCAACGCATGCAATCGTCAACATTGCCACTTCAAACATCCCGACAGCAGGAGTACAAGTAAGTAAAAAATAATTCAACTACGCAGCTGAACCGCTGACGTGAGTTGAGCAAAAATATTTATTGAAATTATTTCAATTACTTATCTTTGAAACCACACATGTTACAAATGATCAACTATCGATGATATTGATACAAACTTTTCAAATTAGCGAATTGCTCTTGTTGCAACAATTCCCATGAACTACCTTATTGGAAGTAACGGTGTCTTAGTCTTAGATATAATAAATGTTGTAATAACGCCGGTGTCTGTGTGTTTAGATAATGTAACCCCGAATACAAACCATCTGTATTATTCCCACTCGTGGGTGCCGCAACATATCCAAGTAGACTTGAAGAACGACGGACAGGTTGATATTACAAAACTGGAAAAGCCTGATGCTCTTCCCCCAAAGGTGAGTGAATACTTACACGACACTATCATATCTGTCGATTGATAAAACTTTTGATGTAAATTCTGTGAGTAATTTCAGATGTTAAAATAATAATGATAAGACTATAATAATACGATGCAGCGAATAGTTTTTATGTGTATTCCGATTTGTTGCGTGTTTCAGGAAGGAGTGCTTCAAAGCGAGGTCTACGATCTGTCTGCCGTCGTCTGCTACGTACACGAAGAGAAAAAAAATCTTGTAGCTATAATCAACGTGGGACCTGATTACCATCAACGTTCATCAGGCTCTCAAGTCTCTCAGTGGTACATCTTTAATGACTTTAGGTAAAATGCAAATTATATTGAGCTTACATGTTCTCCATTATAATTTACATTTTTTCTTTTTTATGAATTTTATAATAATTACAACTATGTTTTGACCTATCAAGTAATTTAAATTGCACATTAATATCACAGTGTTTGGAACAGCATCCAATGATGGAGTCCTATATGATACACCCAAAGATCAAGTAGTTTACACACTAATGTTCAAAGGGTTTGTTTGCTTCAGGCACCACACATCTTCTCTGTTATCGATTAAACAAAGCATTTATGAATTTTTATGTTTTTGCAGTCTATTCTTGTGTATGATGATCTCCTCTGAGACAGCATTCATCCTGAGATCACGTGGAAGATAAACATTTCATACGAGCAATATAGTCCAGTCCCCAGGTGTTTTGAGGTGGAAAGTTTTATAGAAGTTTATTTCTCACGTGATTCTTATGTTTTCGAGGGTGCTGAATACGAATCTGATGTTTGCCACCAAATTTCCTTGAGGTTATCTGAGAAAATTACGAAATCATCGCACTTTTTCCCGTTTTCCCACTATAACTCAAAAACTACGCATCATACGGAAAATATGGTTCTATTGTTTCTGAAAGAGGATTGAATTCTGCGTCGAATGACCCCTCAAACTTAAAATTTGGTTCAGTATCGCGAGTTGATAATCGGTATTTTTTTCCTTCTTGGCGCAAAATTAAAGTACACTAGCTTCCAAGCGCTCATATCTACGACAAAACTACTCTGATCGAAAAATTGTCAAGATTGAAAGTTGTAGATTGTAGATTCTAAACTCAGAAAGCACCATAAATTCTATATTCTGATCATTTTCAAGGGTGATACGCTCAAAAAACCAAAAATAGTCGTAATCGTAGTCCGTTATACGATTTTTCCACAGTCTAGCCAGACAGGAAATGTATAGATTATGCCATTGAGAATCTTGTTTGTTTGATCTAATTTAGTGAAACAATTCATAGTGAAATAAGTTTTTATATAATAATAATTGGAAGTATACAGTTCAATTTTATGATTTATTCTCTACAATTTGTTATAATAATATTTAATTTTTGAGTAAAGCATATATTCCTAAATTACTATTCAAAATAGGCTTGATTTTGTTAGCAGTCTTGTAATAGGAACATAAAAACTGGTCTTTAAAAAAAAATTGAAATTGACATATATTTTGACACACTTCTATTTGGATACAAAATTTCACTGCAATTCCAGAAATATATAAAAATTTATTTCATATTTGGTATAAGCATTTTGTATGTTACGATTTACAAGTGTACCAAACACTAAGAATTTATTTTAATAATTTTCAAAATGGTGGCCGTTAAAAATGTTTAAAATTGAATATCTTGAAAACCGTAAACTTTACAAAAAATGTACAAGGGAAAGTATTTTCTTTGAAAAGGTTTTCTGTGGTTTCTGTAGGTCAAAGGATAACCGAGTATCGAGAAAAAAACATTGAAAACAAAATTTCTTGGTAATTGTCTACAACGTCCGAAATTAGCATAAAAACAACATTTTTGAATTCTTACAGTTTTAATAGATAAGATAAAATCCATTGCTTTGAAATGTTGGTTTTAGACTAGTTTCAAATGTTGTAGACAATTACCAAGAAATTATGTTTCCAGTTTTCTGACAATAACTTGGTTATCTTTTGACAGAAACAAAAATTGCCATTTTGTCTATCGTTAAAAAAGAAAAAATATTTTGTCTATTGTAATTTTTTTGTTACGCTAACGATTTTCAAGACATTCCACTTTAAACATTTTTTGTAATGTCCACCATTTTGAAAATTAATAAAATAAATTCTTAGTGTTTGGTACACTTGTAAATTGTAGCATACAAAATGCTTATACCAAATTTGAACTCAATTTTTTATCTATTTCTGGAGTTGCAATTTTATACTGCATTATACTTTTATTTCAATGTACAGGGGTACAAAAAGTACTTTACAACTTTGAAAAATTATATTAATTTATTCAGAGTACTTACAGAGGTGATTGTAGTGTCAATTTGTCGGGAAACATCAAGTTTTGACTCGCGTAGTTCGCGCCGAATCATACTGTCACAAGCACTTTCGGCAGTTGTTTATTTCATGCAAGATGGCACACTAGCTAACTGATGTGCAAGATTTTCTGAATGACCGCTTTCCAGGTCAATGGATTGGCCGTAATGCGCCAATTGCATGGCCCCACGTTCTCCAGACCTGACACCGCTAGATTTTTTCTTACGGTGATCCATCAAGGATACCTCCTTTGCCGGCTTCTCTACCTGAGCTTAGAGCGAGAATTATGCCGCCGCTGAGCAAGTTACTCCTGCAATGCTACAGCGAGTTTGGGAGGAAACTGACTACCGATAGGATGTGTGCAGGATCACCAACGGAAGCCACATAGAGCATCTCTAGTTTAAGGTAAAAAAAAACTGGATGTGTTTTCCTACCAATTGACACTACAACCACCTCTGTAGTTTCTCTGAATAAATTAATAAATTTTTCAAAGTTGTAAAGTACCTTTTGAAACACCCTGTGTTTTGTCTTTTGCTGGATTTTTTATCTTAGAAGCAGACTGTATAATTGGAAGACGAATTACCGTAACAATATGAATTGCAGGAACTTACCATACCTCCTGTGCACAGGGAACGTGAATTCTTGAGGTCATGAAGCTGTCGAAGTATTGTCGTTTTAGTAATTAATTTTAGAGTCATAAAATTGTTGAATATGCTGAGCACTGCTTCGCTCGTTAAGAATCGTAGTAAAAAAAGATTGAAGTGTTGCCGTAGCATTAGAATGTTAAAGAACAAGATGTAGATAGACCACCAACCAGTCTTACATTGTACGATGGCACAGTGCACATAGCTTAGATCTGATCATAGATCGATCGATTAATTGATAATATGATACTAAACACCCTGTATACAATCCGATCTTGCATAGTCTGCTAAGGTTTCTTGTGACACCCTATATATAAATGAAAGACAATTGGAAATAATTTAAATCAATAAAAATGATTGTATATTTACAATAACAGTTGTGTTTGTTGACAGTATAACTCCTGTAGCTGGACAAGAGGCCGTCTGGTTCTCTTTGGATTGGAAAGTACCCTGTGTGTTGTATTGGACCAGTCGTAAGTTTAGCACGCAGACCTGGACCACTCCAACCAGCTCTATACCACCGGGGATATTCGCCGAAGATGTTTGTGTGGCGAGGTCGGGCAAGGGTATTATAACATTTACCCCTCTAGCTCCTGATGAAACTCCCGGAGAAGGTTAGTTTGTTGAGGTTAGGTTTAGCTAGATTTAATTGGTTGATTTGAAATTGTGATGTATATTTTACTATCTCTCTTTTGCTGCTTTACGACAACATTTTTTTAAATAACTCAAAGTAAGCAAATTTTCTTCGTCAAAGAAAAAATTCACGAAAAATAATAATTTTGGTTGGACAATAGATAAGAACAAATGTCAGCCTGATCGGTTTGTTTACGATATGCAGTTGAACTTGGTTATAGCGTCAACGAAGGGACCGAACGAATGTTGACGCTACGTCCGAGTGACATTATAAAGATGTAAAAACTGGAAATCGTATTTTTGTTACGTTGAGTGAAAGGACAAACAACTATACTGTATTACTATTATTGGCAACATTATTCATGACGTTTATTAAGCAGAAAAACACTATACTTTTCTTTTAATGTACAGTAGGGTCACGATAATTGGAGCTGTGGTCACCTACAATTATAAATTAGGTAACATTTGTTAATGCGTAAAGTTTTAATGAGTAAATACATGTAATGTATATTAACAAACTGTATTAAAAACACTAAAATTACAGTACGTATTAAAACATTTCTTACTGTATTAAAAAAACACACAATAATTTTAAAGTGTAAACATTACTGTGGGGGGGGGGGGGGGTACAACTGTCTGATCACAACTACGTAAATGTCTTGCCAGGCTATACGATTGAGTCTCGCCACACTTTTCTATTGTCCGAACTCTTTCCCAGCAAGGTCATGGGTTTAGTTGCACCACAGCATACAACTGACGCTGCATACCGTTTTAATTGTTCCTTAGGAGTGGTGGGAGAGTTAGCAGTGTTGCTTGTAGTGGAACCCCGCCCCCTCTACCGACTTTGATGGGACCCACTGGAGGTTTTACGTGTGAAAAAAATATGTGGATGGTTATTTCGCAGTTTGATTCTGAGGACAGAGAAAATAGGCGGTCCGAAAGGAAAGGGGGAATTCTAACATTTTTCGAGTTCTGAGAAAACTGAATTCAAAGTTTGACATTGATATTTTGTAGATTTATGATGTTACAACCGAGTGGTTAAAATATTTATTGATGCTAAATCAGGGGTTTATAATAACGTAAAAGATAACGATTTCACCTGATCTAAAAAAATGACGCTATTTCCAAGTTGACGCATTAGCCGAGGCTGTTAAAATCAAGTTCAACTGTATTTACAAATACACACAAATTGGGTTGCCTGCTTTCTGCTACAAGTCGAGCAGTGTTCCAATTTTATCTTCTCTGCACAAAATATTGTACGCCTGTACGATATTTTTGTGCCGTTTGATGAATGGCAGTTTTCTGTTTCTTGGCCGACTACAAATAGCTGGTGTAATACTTTCATTAGGTATTAATAATTTATTATTATGGTACCGGTATGCAAATTTTGATAGCTTCATACAAATGATATTATTCAAACTTGAAGAACTAAATCACATGAAATCATAGTATACAAAGGTAGCCTACTTAATTAAAAAGATATAAAAGGGATTCATACAACCTGTATTAAGTATGTTAAACGTTTTAAGTGTGTTAAAATCTAGAAACTCATTTGACAGTATTGTTCTATTTGGAGTCGATAGCACACTCGACTTTAGCATGGTCTGGGGCCTGCTAAACCAGTGTTAACGTCGTAAAACTCTTGGGGAAGGTAATTTGAGGTTTTCACCTTGAAATAACAACAGGTTGTTTGTTATAATTGTGTTTTACCTGTTTCTTTGCGATGGAAAATAATAATAATTTCGAATCCATGAAAAGAATTCGGAGGAAACGATGGAGCAAAGAAAATAAACATCTTCTCCTATCTTTAATTTCCGAGAATCCGACGAAGTTTGACATCCATTTTCGTGTTCAGAAAAGTACATAGAACATTTCTGTGTATTTGATTTTGTTTGCACAAATATGTTTGCAATAAGGAACCAAAAAGAGGCCTTAATCTTGTTATAAATATACAGAAATGTAATATATATATATATATATATACATTATTTATTAAGTAGGGAAAAAATCTCTTTTAAAAACTAAAGAATATGGTAAGAAGGCAGGCGTATTCTAAACTTTAGCCATTTAGCCTAGATCACGAAAACACAAAATATGTTTCCAAAACATGCAGAAAATGAGGCCTAATTTTATCTAAAATATAATTCACAAATTATAAAGTGCGTAGGGTATTACAGTTTTGGCACAAATTTACTATTCGACCCTCAGCTGACCTACAGCAACAGAAATACAATAATAATAAAAAAATAACCTTACTTTAGCAAATAACACTTTAGCACATTAGCACAAGGGGTCCTTCACTCAAAATTCAAATAGCAATTTAACATGATAACACATTAAGCATTTAGCACAGGTTGTATGAATCCCCCTATAACTGATGTTTTTCATTTCTTAACTTAAAATACTTACTGAAATTGGTCTTTAACAGTAAAATCAGACAATTTGATGACTCGTCTATTTGTTCCCATTGTGTTGGAGAAATTTTTAGTGAAGACGTGTCTTCTGGGGAAATTTGGTGTGCTAAAATATTGTCTACACCCCTGGTTAATCCTATACTTTCATTTAAAGGAGGTTATAAAATTTGTATGCTTAGGTAGTAAGAAGGTTAGTACTGTTATGTTGCACACGATGCATGTCAGCATAATTATAAGCATGATTAACATATGAACATTTATGTTTAGGAGAACTGGTTGCCATGGATGCAGAGTTTGTAACTCTCAACCAAGAGGAATCGGAACTGCGCAGTGATGGCAAAATGGCGACTATCAAGCCTTCGCATATGTCTGTAGCCAGAATATCTTGTATACGAGGGTAAGTTATTAAAAATACTAACAGTTAACCACTTTCCGTTCTAATACGGATATGTCTTTGTTTGGTCCATCGAAAATCTGTTTATTTCTCAGTCACGGCCAAATGGGTTGTTCGGTTTTCTTAAAATTTTATATGAATCTTGATGGCATTTATAAAACGACATGTTCAGTAATTTGTATTTCTGGTCCTTTTTATACAGTTGCAAGGATAGTCCAAAAAAAAAAAAAAACAAAATCAGAAATGAAAATATTTATTCAATGTATAATAAGTTCTGTGATTATTTGTGAATTTTCTTTCTTAACTCTAGCTCGATTTTATAGAATCCTGCCGTTTTTTGACATTCAGATTTGCAGTTATATTACTGATGTCGATATTACAAGAGGACAATGTGAACTAAGGCGGAAGAGGTTTATGAAGGACACATTCGTATTCAGCAAATTTGCGTTGTGATTATAATAAACGGATGCAAAATAATTATTGAATTGATTTGACAGATCTTGTATATTGTTGGATTGAAACGAGGAAATTGTACCTTTACCTATCCAAGTTTGATGTCTCCCTTCCATTACATTAATTAATCTTTATGCCATATGTTTCGAGAATCGCTCCTATTAGACAAAAACCTTTTTCATACAAATCTGCAATAAAGAGCGGATTTTAGATTTTTTCACGAGGTCTACTGTTTACAGAACTACTAGTTGGGTTCATTCTTCCAATTAGCGAAAAATAAAATCATAAGAAAAAAATTCTCGAAACATTGCTAGGGGTGTGCGAGATTGACTTTTTGAATTCGAGACGATATGTTGTTTAATACAATTTATCGAGAAAAACAAGAATAGTGGTTTTGTAATAAGAATAAACCAACATTTTAATCTCAAGTTGAGAGTGAGAAGTATCATACCTTTTTACATCATAGAACGGAATACAATGTAAATGGGGATAAGTTAATTATTAATAAGTTAACTTTCTTTCAATTTGCTATTGCTACTAAGTTTATGAAAGATGTTACAAATATAACGTATCTTATAGATATGTACTTTTACAGTTGACTATTTATTAATATGCTTTACACTTCATATACAACATATTAATTTTTATATAATTATATTTATATTTAGATAAGTAATTAACTGCCATTATTTATTTAACTAAAATTCAAGGTTATATAAAACTCAATCTCTACTATGCTAAGTTATTTCTCGTCAGTGTCAAGGTAATTTAAATAAAATATTGCGATATCCTAATCACTTCCCTGTTGAGTTGTGTGGAAAACTTCTGTTTATCTTCTTTTCGTTCTAATGTAACATTTTATAAAAAGTCCTCAAATAAATCTCGAGATTTAAAAAATGTATCGAGAAATATATGGCTGAATGTTGAAAAGTACAACCGAGAAATGAATTTTATTCTTGACAACAAGATCAAGACGATATTGAGTTACTTCTTGTTTACTACTCGAGCGTTTCGAGATCTTGCACACCCCTAAACATTGCCTAAAAATTGGTAGGAAACTGGAAATTTGTAATAATTCTAATTTTTTGGGCAAAAATCACATCAAAATGAAACCATACTCCTAATTTTTATATACTTTAAAATACAAGTTTTATTCATTTACTAGCTGACCCGTACGGCATTGCCCGTGGTGGTTGGTATTTTCAGTCTTTTTACCGTAATTGTATTCTTTTTAAGTGTTCAGTCAGTGAGTGGTATTTGGCTTTTATATATATAGATCTTAAATAATAAAAGATCTGAAATTATGGTTTTAATAACTTTGATCCCCCCAAACCTCCCCTAAAATTTCGAATTTTTTTAAACCCTTTCTTAGCGAGCGCCTATGGCCCTAGAGGAAGCTACATACCAAATTTCATTCCAATCCCTTCGGTAGTTTTGAAGAAATCGTGATTTAATAACTTTGATCCCCCCCAAACCCCCCTAAAATATCGAATTTTTTCAAACCCTTTCTTAGTGATCACCTATGGCCCTAGAGGAAGCTACATACCAAATTTCATTTCAATCCGTTTGGTAGTTTTTGAGAAATCGTGATGAGTGAGTGAGTGGTATTTGGCTTTTATATATATAGATAAAATAAACAATAGTAATCTTATAACTATATCTTTTGTAAAAAGTTTTTCTTTTTGCAGACAAGGTGGACTGGAAGGTACTCCATTCATAGACGATTACATTTCCACACAAGAAAGAGTAGAAGACTACTTGACCAAGTTTTCCGGCATCAAACCTGGTGACTTGGACGCTAACTACAGTTCCAAACATCTGACTACGCTCAAGTCTACGTACCTGAAACTGCGGTATTTAGTCGATAACGGAGTCAAGTTTGTCGGTCATGGATTGAGGAACGATTTTAGGTATGTGCAGAAAACCAATTTTAAATACTACGGTATTTGGTTAGGCATTATAAATATGTAAATAATTCGACCACGCAGTTGAACCGCTGACGTGAGTTGAGCGAATTTCCAAAATTAAATTTATATATGTTTTTGGGTTTCAAACAACTATTTGGGAAATTTATCTACTCACGAAGGTGCTGCCAGCATGTACCGATATTGCCATCGGTCACCACGGTAAAAGCCGTGGATTTAGAAAACCAACCTGTGTACTAAATTTGGACCAAATCGGACATAAAATGCGTCCATTAGAGTGCGCACACCTATATACATGGTACTTCCGGCCAAAAATGTGGTCTACTTCCGGTCAATTGTTTTGGCTAACGAACTTGTCCAAGTGACTTAGACAACCAACGTGTGTACCAAATTTAGATCAAATCGGACGTAAAATGCATCTGTTAGAGTGTGCACACATATATACATAAACTTACTTCCAATCTAAAATTTGGTTTACTTCCGGTCAATTTTTTTGGCTAACCTACCAGTTCAAGCGATTTAGAAATTCAATGTGTGTACCAAATTTGGTCCGAATCGGATGTAAAATGTGTCCGTTAGAGTGCGCCCACATACATACATATATATATATATATATATATATGATTTTTAATGACACCCCAAAACGTGTTCTGGGGTCCATGATCGGTGCTCATTTGCTACTCCTGACCTTAGGTCTTGCCATAAGGGCCACTGCAATAGCTCAAATTTCCTATGGAACTTCGCTAATAAGTTAAACTGAGTCTAGTTGCCGCCTGACTTAGCGATTGTACAATATAACGCTATCTCATGTAGTTTTCTCTTTCTTTTTTTGCAACCTTCCTATTTGGTTACATGTCTTTTTCTAGCACATTTTGTCACTTGCACTTTTGTCTTGGATACGCCGCACATTTCAATTTTTTGTTAACCCTGTAAATGGCAGACAGCCTTTTGGGACGCTCTCTCGGGCGTAGAACGCAACAAGCTCGAACATAGTGAGAATTTGCATATTCCATTATTTAATACACTTCAAATCATCCAATCGTAATAAGACCAGCACCGTTGAAAAGCTAATCAATTAAACTTTAATTTTTGTATTTAAAACTTTTTTGTAAAACATATATTTACATACATAATCATCATTTTAAAATATCCAGATCGGGTTACAGCTGTTTCCGTGCACGAATATGCATACAATCTTTCTGTTATTTCCCACTTCTTACATGTCCAAGATCATCTACAGAAGTATTTCTATCGAGATTATAAAAATATCATTGGGTTTGTCAAGATTTTATCTTTCTAATAGTGCCTTCCAATCAGATGTCACTATTTTACCCGATTTTTGACAACGATTTCTGTAAACCTTGCAATTGGACAGTTTTTCAACCAATGAAACATCCTATTTGACAACCGAGATAACACCCACTATATCACATGTTTTGACAGATTTCTTTACACCATTTTGTAGAGAACAGTATAACCTTTCTAACGGTAGGAATTAGACTAGAATAAACCAGTTTTTTGTTTGTCCAGACAGCATTGCAAAGTACATAATTAGGGCAGTCTGGTGAGACCGTCTAGCACGTGGGTTCCCACGTTATTCATATGACCCTTCCTGCGACCGGCGACTTTTCATTACATTGATGTAATTTTGTTATTCAAATAAAGATAACTCAAACACTTTTGTGAACTATGGAAAGACAAGTATACCGTTCTTTTTTTTTATTTATCCTCTACACTTTGTTATAATAATATTTCATTTCTGGGCAAAGCATATAGTAGTAAATTATGTTTCAATCTAGGCTAGTTTTGTTAGCAGTTGTGTATTTGGAAGATAAAAACTGTTTTTTTTTCAAAATAAGAAATTTGAAATTGATAAATGTTTTATACAGTTCTATTTAGAACTAAATTACAAAACGTTTTTACGCTTACGAAAAAATTACAAAAAATGTTTCCCTACTTGTTATTTAGGCCTAAAGTTGAAATTTTTCCTTTCGTTGCTGAACATTTTTTGCTTTCTAAGGTAATAACTTTTACAATTTTAAAAGAAACTAATTTTTAGTGGCATATTTGAATTCTTTGAAGTTTTTCCCACAAAAAAGGTATGGAACACTTTTGGATTGTGGTTCATTTACTATTTTTTTTAGAATTATTAAAAAAATGCTTGCAAAACGCTAAAAACCAGCTTTTCAATTTTCGCTGTAGCACTGCTATATGTAGGGCTAATGTCCTTTCTTTAAAATAATACAGTTAACTTAATTAAAGCATCAACAAACGGACCGAACGAATGTTGACGCTATGTCCGAATGACATTATAAAAGATGTATCAACGGAAAATCGTATTTTTGTTAGCTTGACTGCTTGAGTGAAAGGACAAACAACTACACTGTATTACCATTATTGACAACACTATTCATGTTGTTTATTAAAAAGAAAAAACTGAACTTTTATTGTTAATGTACAGTAGGGTCCCGGTAATTCGAGCTAATTGAGCTGAGGTCACCTCGAGTTATAAATTAGGTAACATTGGTTAATGTGTAAAGTGTAATGCGTGAATAATTAGGTTAAGCATTTTTACATTTAAATACATGTCAATGTACTATATATTAACAAACTGTAGCATTACTGTAACTAAAACTACAGAATGTATTAAAACATTAACTTACTGTATCAAGAAAACACGCAACGATTTTAAAGTTTCAACATTACTGCGGAAGTGGGGGCAACTGTCTGATCACAACTACGCAGTGGCGGATCTACCCAGGGGGCGCGGGGGGCGCGCGCCCCCCCCCTGGACGCGTTAAAAATATATTTTCTTAACAAACCAAAATTAATTCAAAATTAAACTTTTGTGCCCGATTCTTACTGTTATAAAAACTTGTATAAAACAATATACAGAAATACAGAAAAAATACAGAAATACCTTTTATAATATGTTATTAAAACATAGGCCTATTCCAAGTTCTAATTTCGTATAAACACTTTCGTAGCCTACATAGAACACTTTCGTTCTGTGTATGCAAAAACCACTGTTTAAATTTGTCAGTCTCCAAATGTAGCAAAGTACAAAGTGTGAGAAATGCAATTGGAAACGATCGTTTTTCCTTAAACGATTTGATCCCCACCAATCTAGATAAACTTTCAGATATAAAAGGTTTAAGTAAATCGGTGGACACAATCTGTGAACATTTTTCAAATCTCGTATTTCAAGATAAAAATACAATGGCTTTAAAACTGATTAACGAAGTAGTTTCATTAAAGAAAAGTACAACATATGATAGCTACAAACTTTTGACGAAGGCCATAACTGGTTACGAACAATGTGATGGTAACGCTTACCCAACGATAAAACTACTACTACAGATACTTGCTACATTGCCTATTTCAATTGCTACAGCAGAAAGAAGCTTTTCAACGCTGCGTAGGTTAAAAACATGGATGAGGACGCGGTTGACCCAGGAAAGGCTCACAGGACTTGCCCTTCTCCATGTTCACAAAGACATTAACGTAAACGTGGATAATGTAATAAACAGGTTTGCACATAAAAAATCAAGAAAATCTGAATTTATTGTTTAAAAAAGTAACTTTAAAAACTTGAGTTGTTAATGTTAGAATAGCTTTTTCAGAATGTTAAACCTGGAAGAACTAAGAACTCCAAACGTTAAACTATAGTGTAATCCAAATTTATTTGAAAAATAGTTAAAACCCGAATGATACTTAAATAAGGACCATACCATGTATGTAAGTATAGGACCTATACTTACAGTTTAAGTCTAAGTTACTAAATAATTATTTTAGCCAATAAACATTTTTTATTTAAAAATGTATTTTTATTTGAATGCCCTATACTGATTTATATTTAGAAGATTCAAGGAATTTTAAAAGGATATTGATTATTGACTACAAATTCTGCTGCAAACGAGTACAATAATTTGCTCCATCCCGCTGCCGCAACGTGCGGACGTTGGCCAACTGTACAGTTAAATTAAGAAACAATCAATGGGCAGAAAAAGAACTAAGAAATGAGTCTATGAAACTGATGCAAATAAACGTACGATGCAAATACGTGCAGGAGCATAATTTGTAGCAACATAATACAATAGCTAATATTTATACCCCCCCCCCCCCCCCTTACATCGGGGAAAGTGCGCCCCCCCCTGAAGATTGCCGTAGATCCGCCCCTGCAACTACGTAAATGTCTCGATAGGCTATACGATTGAGTGATTTATCCCATGCTTTTGTCTTGCCCTAACACTTTCCCGGCAAGGTCGTGGGTTTAGTTAGACCTACACACAGCTGACAGTACATTTATTTGTTAAGTGGCATCACATCGCTTATACTGCAGTATGATGTATTTACAAAACATTAAAATTTTTAAATGTTCAATGAAATTACAAACAATATTTACGATGTTACAACCGAATGGTTCAAATATTTATTGACTCTAAATAGGGGTTTATTATAACGTGAAAAGTAATGTTTTGACCGGACTAAAAAAAAAAAAACGCTATGTCCGAGTTGACGCATTAGCCGAGGCCGTTACAACCATATTCGACTGTATATTAGTGTCTTTAGCTTATGTCTGCCTAATCAAAATATATTTTACTATTAATACATTATTTTTTTATGATCTGCTTACAATAAATTACATAGATCACTTTTTAGGGCAAATTCTATTATTACGCTTTCATGAAATTCCATATGTTACAACTTTTATAAATACTCATACATATGAATTATTTCTTACAAGTCATTATATCTTATCTATTTTCAAATTTATATAAAAAAAATAAAATGTGTGCGGTCGTGGGACCCACATCAGGAACGAAGTTCATCACACCTTTTCTTCAATTCTTTTACCAGCGTTAACGGCAACATGCCCACATAATTTTAATCTTTCAATTGCCGTTTATTATTAATTTGTTTTTTATACAAATATTTACTGTTTCCATACGTTCAATGTTATTTATTACAATAAAGGCGTAGAATTAATTTTAACATGAAAGCTAAGATGGTAAACGCAGTTAAATGTCCATTCATTGTAAATACATTCAATAAACATAAAATGTTGGTTCATCCGTCTAGGTCTAACCTAAAATTATTGAGTGTGTGTTTAATTTATTTTACCTGTCTTAACAACAACATACATACAATAATTTTAGGTTAGGCCTAGACTTAAAATTACTTTCTAGGCCTAACCTAAAATTTCAGCGCTTGACGATAATATCTGAACTACGCTGGACGGAACCGATAGTCTCTTAATTTAAATTGATGAACCAAAACACACGTTTCTTGAACATTCATTGCCATAGCAACCAATCAATAACACTTTTTCTTTTGTTACGCATTTTCTATTTGTTAACTCCTACCGCAACCTACGGTAAGAAACTTTGTTCCAATAAGAAACCAAATGACTGGTAGCGGCAAAATGAAGAAGAATTTGAAAATATTTTACTGAACATGTTCTGTGTCAACCCTCTCTGTTGACATTTTGATACTTTTTAAGTACATTTTTGTTGAATTTTATATCCGAGACTTGATGTTTACTGTTTTGATTGCAGAGTCATCAACCTCGTAGTGCCAGCAGAACAGGTTGCTGATACCGTGCACCTATTCCATCTGCCTCACCAGAGAATGGTATCGCTTAGGTTTCTAGCTTGGCATTATTTAGGTGAGCAAAGTATCTATTTAATTATCTCTTGCTAATAATGTAGTAAATCATTTATAACCGGTCAGTAGGACTTTCTGGAACCTGTTTTATTGTACAGTATGCGCCAAATAATACTGAAATTAAATAGTTTTATTTTTAGACAAATATACAAAGTAAAGGGAAGCTGAAAATTTTAGTTTTTGACACACGCATGTTCTACAGGGTGTGGCAGAAATAACTCCCCTATTTGGGGAGCTAATAAACACATAACCAAGTAAGATAAGATATTCTCTGTAGTTGTTCATTACCTTACGAGTGATGTCAGGCGTGATTGCTTCAACTTCTTCAGTTGTCATGTCCTTGAGGGCGATGTTTCGTACACCTTCGCTCAGATAATCGCAAGGACATCGCATGCTTTCTTGCGGAACGTCGAGGAGATTGATGAACAGAACCGCTCACTGCAGCAACATTTTCTGGGCCCGTAGCAGTCAGTTGTCGACCTTGGGGCCTTCTGTTTCAATTCTCTCGAAAATTCAAAATCCACGAATAAATGGTTTTCTTATTGGGAACAGAGTCCTGTCGACCAAGATCGAACCGAATGCAGAAGGCCCTTTGAGTAGTTATTGGCGATACGCCATTTTGAATAAACTGCTCCACGACAAAAGCGTGATGTTCCCTAGACCAAGGCACAGTGTACACTGAAAATGTCACGTATGCAGCTATTCCAGGACATGCCCCTAACCCCTCTAATCCATCGCCCCACTCCTCTGCTCTGTTGTCCCACCCCTCAACTCCGTTAGTACTGCATCAACATTGGATGCAGCCATTTGATTATTGCATATTCTTAAACAGCATTATGTGTACTCTTTGTTAATGAAAATTAAAATGCCCTATGTTACTTGGTTTTGTTTTTATTAGCTCCCCAAATAGAGCAATTCTTTCTGCCGCACCCTGTATATATGTCGCATTATATTTTGGACAACTTTCATAGTGTTGTCGAAGATCTTCAAACATGTTGGTGAAAAGAGACTGTTGCATGCTTCTAACATTTCCGGTTGTTTCTTCACGAAACTCTGCAGTGGTAGTCGGTGGCTCATTTTGGAAGATGGTTTCCTTGATCCTTCCAGAGGTAATGTGGTGAAAGGTCGGGGGAGTGGCATTGAAACGGAAAGTTTGTACCTCGGGTAATCTGTGAGTTGTCAAACTTCCTTCGAAGTAAAGCATTGTGGCTACAGCTGTGTGATTGGTGGCTCCATCTTGCTGGAATCACTGGTTACCAAAAGCCAGATAGCTAACACCCTAAAATCCAAGTTATTCAGTTGTAAAATAACTTACTCGATGGTTTAGCAATTGTATGTAAAGAGTGTACGGAAGCATTGGATGAACCAAATTAAAGTTAAAACAATGTAAATAAAGCATCGACTTTTTTTAAATATACATGCAGTTAAAAAAATAATATATGTTCACTGTCTACATAAAGAATTGCGTTAAAAGTAGATTATTTCTGTTTGTACGCATTATTCAAGACTTGTTAATGTACTCTATAATATATAATTATTAGCTGAATACCCGTGCTTCGCTACAGGGAATTTGTTTCTTGCATCACCATGATTCATAATTAATTGTCACAGTTTTCTCTCATTTTCTTTCATCTATTATTTCACGAAAGTGAATTATAACATGTATTTTCAATTAGTTTGGTATTTATTGTTCACTGGCTCTTCTTTTACAACCGCTAAATCTACAGACTGGTAAATCACAGTCTTAG
Organism: Philaenus spumarius; assembly: GCA_018207615.1. Lineage (NCBI taxonomy): Eukaryota > Metazoa > Arthropoda > Insecta > Hemiptera > Aphrophoridae > Philaenus > Philaenus spumarius. The sequence goes on along the minus strand of JAGFPH010001009.1, from coordinate 13,608 downwards.
CTGGATGTTTGCAGATCACTCAGATACGTCTTTAATATGCGAATGCATTGATCGGGATAGTTTTGATCAGCTTACGTCTTAAATAAGTGCCAAATTTCACCTTTCTAGCTTTAAGGAAAGAATACCAATTAGTAGATTGTTTTTAGGGTTTGTTATTACATTTTAAACCCTTAGCAGCACGTAACGAAATTTACAACTGGTTTACTTTTTATGTGTATCTTGTAAGAAATTAATGTACAAAATTTCAGCTCTAGTTTTAAGGAATGTATGAATATTAATAATTATTGTTTTTAGGGGTTGTTAACACATTTTTACTCCTAGCAGCACATAACAAAATGTAAAACTCATTTATTTTTCATATGTGTTTTGTAAGAAATATATGTACAAAATTGCAGCTTTAAGGAAAGTAAACAAACAACATATATTGTTTTAGGGGATGTTTCAACCCTTAAAGGCCAAATATTTTAAAATCCTATCTTAGTGCGCCTTTGAGCAATATATGAACCAAATATTTCACGTTCCTTAGAGGTATTAAATTAATATTTATAGTTATAGAGATTGTTACTACATTTTCACCCCTTAGCAGAACTTGACAAAATGTAAAACTGGTTTACTTTTTACATCTATCGTGTAAGAAATAAACGTACAAAATTTTTGTTTTCTAGCTTTAAGGGTCGGCTCTAATAAAACAGAAAGCAACCTGCGACTCCCTATAGCGGCGGTAGGTTACGCGGACATTGCTCATCCTAAATCCATTTAAAACCCGCAATTATTCAAATAGCGTTTTTAAAAAAATACCAAACTCTTGGGGACAAAATTCTTCATCCGAATGGCTTGGTAATTTTTCGCTATAATTAATAGGTACAACGGAAAAAATATTTAAAATCAACCTATAGCGGCGGTAGGTTACACGGACATTGCTCAGCCTAAATCCATTTAAAACCCGCAATTGTTCAAATAGCGTTTTAAAAAAAATACCAAAATCTTGGGGACGAAATTCTTCAGGCGAATGGCTTGGTAGTTTTTCGCTATAATTAATAGTTACAACGTAAAAAAATATTAAAAATCAATGTTTTAAATTGTTAATAAATATTAAACAAAATATTTTCCTTAATTTTTAAAAAGCCATTTGCATGCATATTGACCATAGCTTTAAAATGACATATCGTTTATAATTTTCCGATCAAAAATAAAGGAAAAATTTGGATTTTAATTTAACATTGGTCTTATGGCGTGTCAGCCAACATGGCCGACAGCTAGAGCCGACCCTTAAGGAAATTATAACATACAATACTTTTTTTATTGGTTGTTTCAACTCTTAAATATTTTAAAATCCTTATTTATTTTGCCTTAAGCTCCTATGAAAAATATGTGTACCAAATTTCACGTTCCTAGGAGATTTGGTTTTTGAGATACATAACAAACAATATTTATTGTTTTAGGGGTTGTTTCAACCCTTACAGATCAAATATTTTAAAATCCTTTCTTAGTATGCCTCTTGCCCCTATGTCAATTACGTGTACCAAATTTCACGTTTCTAGGAGGTAAGGTTTTTGAGATATATAATAAACAATATTTATTGTTTTAGGGGTTGTTTCAACCCTTAAAAGCCAAATATTTTTAAATGCTTTTCTTAGTGCGCCTCTACTGCCTATGAGCAATATGTGTACCAAATTTCAAGTTCCTAGGTGGTATGGTTTTTGAAAAATTGTGATCAGTCAAAACTACCCTTAAACCCCCAAAACTACCCCTAAAAATATGGATATCAAAATTAAATTTCTTTAGTTTTCCTATTTACATCACAAAGTATACACATGCCATATTTCATCTCTTTAGTTTCATGGGAAGTGGGATAATTAGTGAGTGAGGGCTTTGCCTTTTATTGACCGAGCAAAGCGAGGTCTCACGATTATGGCCAAACGCCTTGACCGTTTTTGATGATTTTTTGCATGAATGTTCCTTATTCCTAGGCCGAGCCATGTATATATAAGGTTTTTCCATTTTTCATTTTTAACCCCTTAAATAAAATAAAAATGGCGGCCGCACCGTTTCTATCAGTATAAGCTTTTTTCCAAAGCCAGTTTGTAGCTTAACCGTAAGTCGAATTTAAAAACTAATGACATTTTGCCTGTAGCAAATTTGATTTTCAACAAAATTGTATTCTTGATTGTTTTCCGTATCTCTAACGGTAAGCTCACAAAATGGCCGTAAACTTCAAATTTGTTAACAATCGTCCACGTTTTTGTATTTCAACCATGTTTTTATACGTTTATTCTAAACCAATTCAAAAGTGTTCCATAGCTATTTTGTAGATAATTTATAATCCTACATAAAAAGTAGTAAAACTTATTGTAATTTTTTTCATAAATGTAAAAACGTTTCGTAATTTAGTTCTAAATAGAATTATATAAAAATATTTTTCAGTTTCAAATTTCTTATTTTGAAAACACCAGTTTTTATGTTCCTACTACAAGACTGCTAACAAAACTAGGCCAGTTTTGAATAGTAATTTAGGAATATATCCCTTGCAAAAAATTGCATATAATAATAAGAAAGTGTAGGGGATAAGAAAGAGAATAAATCAAAGAATTAAACTGAATACTTGTAAATTATCATTGTAAATTTCATAAAAGTATTTGACTTAGCTTTACTTGAATTACAAAATGAGATGAAACAAATGAAACCTCTCGGCGATAAAGGACATACAAAAAATGACCGTTGGACACCGTGGGAAGTGTTGGTACATGGGTTGAGAATAAAGTTGAGATCACTATCACGACGTTTTAACATCGTTTGTTTTAATTATTTATAATATTGGAATATGATATGGAAGTTATAGAACTGTAAATACATTGTTAAGTTTTAGTTGTTTAAGTATGTAAATATTTAATTATATGTTGTCCCTCTATAACATGATATTTTTAGCTATCTTACACATTATTAACCTAAATAAAACACAATGTCTCTAAAAGAAAATCTTTAGCAGTTAAAGCTCAAGAAAAAAAAAAAGAATTAGAAATTCCTGAATCGCGGGAATTGCAAAATAATGTTTCACTGGCTAAACCTTGTGCTTACTTCCTTACTGGTACACTATTTTTAACCTAAGTTCAAAACCACATTTGTTATTTCAAAGTGCGAGGTCAACTGTTCACAGAACTACTAGTATATATATAGATTATCTCTCTATATAAAAATTAATGTTTCTTTTTTTATTTGTCCCCTATAGACTCAAAAACTATTCAACCTATTTCACTAAAATGACAGTTTATCCATAGGTCTATCATTACCAGGAGTGTTTATATGTTACAATTGCTACAGTCTAAGAGGTTGAAATGGGAAAGCTACCCTTATGAAATACAAATAAATTGCACTTTCTACAAACTATACATGTAAATTTGTGTAATATTATTCTTAAATTACATAAAAACTATTTGCAATAATTCAATTTCTCAAGTCGAAGTAATAAAATGGGATAACTACCTTTAAAATTAAATCAAGCAATAGTGAAGCATTGCAGGGTCTAGTAATAATGAATATAACAACCTATCTAGAACCCTCGGTTAATCCTAACAAAGTAAAATACCAACAAAATTATTTCATGATTTACAATACTTATTCGCTGCTTACAGGTAGAAAGATACAGTTGCACACTCACGACTCCATCGAAGACGCCAGAGCTGCTCTTCAGTTGTACCAACTGTACTTGAAGTTGGAAGCGGAGAATAAAGTACGTCAAAGTTTAGAAGAGATGTACAAAGTAGGGATGAACTCACAGTGGAAAGTCCCTGGAGATGATAGTTAAAGTAAGCATTGTACAGTGTGAAGATAATTGGAAGAACATCTGTCTGGTTTGAATTGTTTACTGTAAAACAATATCTTATTGAGTTTGTTTAATAAACTCTTGTATAGTATTTTGTTGAATTATATAACACCCGACTGTCGAAATCATTTCCTGAGAAACATCCTTCCCTTTAACAGCTGGCGTATTGCCAATATATTTGAATGTTCATAGTTAAGGGTATCCGGATTTGCTTGTTTGATGAAATGTGGGGTATCAAGTCTTCAACTCCCTTTTGGAACGCGGGTTGCAGTAGGAGTTAACAAATAGAAAATGCGTAACAAATGGAAAATAGTAATGCGTAACTAAAAAAAGTGTTGTTAATTGGTTGCTATGGCAATGACAAATACAAAATGCGAGTAACGAAAAAGTGTTACCAAATTGGTTGCTATGGCAATGAATGTTAATACATTCAAGAAACATGTGTTTCGGTTCATCAATTTAATTTGAGAGACGATCGATTGTTTATGAAAGGAGGCTAAAATTAAACTAACTTAACTGTTTTCCGTACTTAACTGTTTAAATTTGTTATTGTATTTAATTGTTCAAATTTATTTTTCAAGCGTAGTTCGGCGTAGTCCAGATATTATCGTCAAGCGCTGAAATGCATTCAATAAACATAAAATGTTGGTTCATCAGGCTAGGCCTAACCTAAAATTATTGTGTATATTTAATTTATTTTACCTGCTTTAACGGCAACATACATACAATAATTTTAGGTTAGACCTAGAAAGTAATTTTAAGTCTAGGTCTAACTTAAAATTATTGTATGTATGTTGCCGTTAAGACAGGTAAAATAAATTAAACACACACACTATAATTTTGGGTTAGGCCTGCACTGATGAACCACCATTTTATGTTTATTGAATGTATTTACAAACAATGAATGGACATTTAACTGTGTTTACCATTATAATTAATTCTACACCTTTTTTATAATAACATTAAGTATTTGTATAAAAAACAATCTAATAATAAATTAGGCCAGTCGGTAAAGGTCAATTTAGACCAAAAGTACCAGTAATTTGCAATACGGCTGAATTTTTTTTTATAAGTACATTAAAGTATGTAGATTAAAATAAAAAAAGTTTACCAGTCTATCAATTTCCCAAAGTCAAAAAAAAATCGATTATCATTTTGTTTTTTCGATTATCCTTAATATTTCGAGCTGGGATGAAGAAAGAGGAAAATAAAAAATACCACCGTGTAGGGGAGGTATTTTTCAACAAAAAAGGTCATATGTATTTATTTCGTCCGAGCAATGGTTTGTCTGGAAAAAATTCGATAATGCAGGTATGTATTTTGCAGCAGGGGAAATCACTAAAAGGGGGACATCTTATTCATATATGAAGCGTTGGCTCATTCTAAATTGGCCGAATTTTAATATATCGAATTGAAACTTGACATAGGAGTTAAAATATATATTTTACACATTTATGCTGAGTTTCAGCTTGTTATCTTGAAAATTATCCGATCTAGAGCCACTTGACTTATCAATGGGTTTCTCGATTTTAGGAGTACCGGACCCACCAATTCATTTTAAACAGCTCCAGTTTAGAAAATTTTCAAATTATCAACCTGAAAGTTTTTTTACAAGTTAAATATATATATTCAAACAAGTTCAATGAGTATAAACCTTTTAGATTTTTCATCAAAACGCTTGAGTTGATCAGCTGCAGATTAGTCATTTTTTTAAATATAGTTTTTAAAATAAGTATAGCAAAAAACAATTGTATTTTTAACTTCTGTACCAATTTTTAAATCGATATGTTCAAAAATGTCGAAAATGGAGTCGTTGAATCCAAAAGTGTTATAGTTAAAACGAGATAGGTAAAACAGAAGACTATTTTCAAGCGCCTGGTTTTTAAAAATAACAAGAAAAAAATCGTTCATACTTACTAAGAATATTTATACTGGTGTACTCAACTTGTAAAACAAATTTGGTGTTGATATTCCAAAAATTGACGAAACTGGAATAGATTGAAATTAGTTTGTGGGTCCGGTACTCCTAAAATCGATAATCGAAATTGACTCCTAGATCGGGTAATTTTCAAGATAACAAGCTCAGACTCAGCATAAATGTTTAAAATATATATTTTAACTCCTATGTCAAGTTTCAATTCGATATATTAAAATTCGGCCAATTTAGAATGAGCCAACGCTTCATATATGAATAAGATGTCCCCTTTTAGTGATTTCCCCTGCTGCAAAATACATACCTGCATTATCGAATTTTTTCCAGACAAACCATTGCTCGGACGAAATAAATACATATGACCTTTTTTGTTGAAAAATACCTCCCCTACACGGTGGTATTTTTTATTTTCCTCTATCTTCATCCCAGCTCGAAATATTAAGGATAATCGAAAAAAAAAATGATAATCGATTTTTTTTTCGACTTCGGGAAATCGATAGACTGGTAAACTTTTTTTTATGTTAATCTACATTCTTTATTGTACTTATAAAAAAAAATTCAGCCATATTGCAAATTACTGGTAGTTGTAACCTATACCGACTGGGCTAAATGGCAATTGAAAGATTAAAATTATGTGTGTATGTTCCCGTTAAGGCTGGTAAAAGAATTGAATAAAAGGCGTGATGAACTTTGTTCCTGACGGGGATCCCACGACAGCACACATTTACTTTTTATTTCCAAAATTAAAATACATTGAAACCTAGATTATGCGAAATTTAAGGGACTCTTTCTGGATAAACCGATTTTGGTGATTTTTACCATTATTAGGCCTACAGTTTTAAGGAAAAATCTAATAATTTGTGGTATAAAATTACAGAAGTGACACAATTATTTATTTTGTGTTACACTTAAACAACTAAAATTGAGATTTTTATAATAAAATACAGTACTGTACATAGCAATCTCCTACCTTTTTAATGTCATTTTACCATGAGTTCACAACAATGATTTTCACACAACTAAAAACTGATTTTAATAAATAAAACTTAACACACGATTAAAAAAAAAAAAAGGAAACAATAAACTTAAACACACTGGATACAAACAACGGCTGAATAACTTTGCTACTGTAATGGCTAGACTAACTGAACGTTGGCACCGGTCACATTAGATTGCGCACAAAAATTACATGACTCAACAGTACAGTCCTGTCCACAATTTTTATCCTTAGGCTCGGCACTGTCATACAGTCTTCGCTCAAATTACTGCGTTGTATTGTTTTTGGCTTCACAGATAACATACAAAGTGAATTACTGTTAGCTGTTGTTATTACTGTACTGTACGTTTATTGCATTGTGTTGTATTTTTTACAAAACGTGATGTTATAATTACGACGGTAAATCTAGGGGGGTCGTGGTGTCGAGCTCAATTACTATATAACAAAATACTTACAGTACTGTTACGAATTGATAGGGTGTGTAATAAAATATATATATTAGTTATATTCAGTATTAGAGTTTGTATGTTTAGTGTAAAGATATTGCTTTGCGTAAGACAGATGGAGGTAAACAAGGAAGCATAACAAGGAAGGATGAGCTTGGCGGAAGTGTTTTTGTGATACACGGAAGAACAGTGTAGTTCGTCAACACGGAAGTTAGATGGGTTATATAAGCATAACCCTAATCTAGATTCGAGGCCAGTCTGTTAAGGTGTTGGGCCGGTAGCTAGGCCAGTCTGTTAAAGTGTGGGGCCGGAAAGCTAGGCCAGTTAGCTAGGGACGTTTGGCCGGGACTTGGCCGAGTATTGTGATTGAGAAGCTGAGGGTTGGAAGCTGGACAACACGAGACAAGTCATCACTACGAGAAGTCTACACGAGATAGAAGGACGAAACCGGTTCTGCAATAGAACGAGATTTGAGTGAGTCACAGAATACTTAGTCTATCGATATCACATTGAGTTTGGAGTCAAAAGATTAACGGGAAAGTTTAATTAAAGTAAATTCAGTAGCTTTGTTTACCTAGTTCTTGTTTCAGTCTGTCATACGAAAGTAGTATCTAGTAAAGGAAATGTATGTAGAGCATAAGTATAGGCTAATGTATCAAACCATATATATTTGTATTGTATTATATTATATGAGTAAATATAGAGAAATAAGTATTACCACTGAACCGCTGATGCATTATTGTAATTGATCTGTCCCTTATTTATATATTAACCTAGTGTTCGAACCCGGGTAATAAGGGTAGTTATTTCAACCCCTAACAGTACTAAACAGAATTGTTCAGAATTTTGTCCGGATAAACGAGGTTTTAGAGTACACAATGTTTCGAGAGTACAGAATGTACCAGTATCCTTATATATATAACTAGGCCTAACTACATATGTGGTCCAGTGTATCAGGTTTACCAACATTTGTAATTTTTGCACAACCTATAAGTTTGCAATAAATATTATGCCCATTTGAGGCCTATAGTAGGTATTTTCCTCTTTCCAGTACAAAATAACCTCTTTGTGTAAAAGTCATATTACTGAATCTAACCGACAACCCATGCAGACTTAAGGAAAAACTAAGGCCTTTGCGAGTTAAAGTGGTAGATTATTGAAGGTTCTGTATTAAATTCAGAAGATGAACAAAACTCCAAACGTGTTTTTAAAATTGGATAGAATTTTGATAGAGTAGGCTTTTGGATATAACTGGCTAGGCGAACTTACAGTAGGCCTATAGCCTATCACTAGACTACTTGTTGAAATAGTATCAGCTAGAAACCTTTTTTAGGAAATTAAGAAGTGGTACCAACTTATATAAATAAATAAACTGTGAGTTTATAAACGTACTAGTGGACCCGGCAATGCTTCGCTATTGCTTAATTTGAAACTTTGAAAGCCTGTAATTCGTATCCCGTGTAATTCAACATCCTGTAATTCGTATCCCGTGTAATTCAACATAGGCCTAATGATTGTTACACATAATTAATAAAACAACTGATTTGAATCAAAAGTTTAATACAATTTTAGGTTAGGCCTTTAAAACCTATGAAATATAATAAATTAAAACATCTAATATTACAATTTAAAATTATATTATTGTTACACATTATAAATAAAACAGCTTATTTGGACCAAAGGTTTAACACAATTTTAGGTTAGGCCTATTATTATAAAATCAACACACTTTTTTTGAAAGAGTTTGGAATAATCACCATAGTAACCAGAATAACACATTAATAAATACGAATCAGCTGTTTCATATGTTATATGGCTGCTTATGGGAGGGATGAATTTTCTAATTTTCTACCCTTTAAATTGAAAATTTTGCAAAATCCTTTCTTAGTACGCCTGTACATTATTGGACGGATGTACCTTCCAAATTTCAAGTCTCTAGCTTTAATAGAATCGGCTCTGCGTTGATCATCAGTCAGGACATTGCATTTTATATAAGAGATACGTGAAGCAGTTTTTTTTTAACACAACTCCTCCGTTATTTCTGGACCAAATTTAATGTTTGAATTGTCAAAAAATTGTGGTCTCATTTCGAAATTTTGCAATAAGGTTTTAGATGTAAAAAATTCTTATCCTTAATGGCGTAAGCTAATCTGAAAGATCGGGTTTCCCCACAAGATTAACATGGAACGAATTTAAAAAACATTTCTGTACAAAACAGCTGTTTATAATAAATTCAGCTGCTTTGGTGGATGTAAATAATTATGTTTATAGTAATAATAATAATGTTTATAATAATAATTTAAAAACCATTTCCACACAAAACACCTGTTTATAATAAGAAACAAACAAATCCAGCTGCTTTCCCCGGATGTAAATAATGACGTTTATAGTATTCAGGAGGTTATAAAAACATTTCTATACAAAACAGCTGTTTATAATAAGAAACCAAACTAATCCAGCTGCTTTCGTGGAAGTAAATAATGTTTTTTAAATAACAGATAGTATAGTTGATTCGGATGTCCTGCTTTTAGTACAAAATAATATTTTAAGTTAGGCCTATACTGAACCAACACATGTTTCAACACACACAAACCAATTAAAACTTGTGTTAAGGAATTAAAAAAAAGAAAAACTATGTTACATCCTAATTAAAAATAAATAAGACACATAGTAGGCCTATTTATTGATAATATATGGTAATTGTTAGTGAGTAACTTTTTGGTTAGGTTTCTGATTAAATGTTCACCTGAGCCTTACTGGTTCTTTTAAACCCTTATTATAACTGTTGTTATAAAATAAACGAAATAATTTGATTTGAACATTTAACATGATTTACCATCTTAGTTTTGAGGTTATTATTTTTCCTACACCTTTATTATAAATAAAACAACATATGTTTTAAAAAGGTTCGGTCGGGGGTTGGCGTGTGGAGCACGCAGTGGTCTCCCCTAGTTTAATAGTAATTGATGCTCGTTCTAAGTTGCTTGAGGTTTTTTAAAGGGCCTCAACTGCGGCCCATCTACCAATTGACAGTTTAAGGTAAAGGTTTGGTTTGCCCTTGATGATTATCAGTAACAACGACTCGCCATTCAGTTCTGCTGAATTTCAAAGTTTCCTGGGAAACGGTGGTGTAAAACACAAAAATGTCTGCACCGTATCATCCACGGTCGAACGGCCAGGCTGAGAACTCGGTGAAATATGTTGAACACAAATTGTGAGGTGATTTAGAGACACTGAAAATGTACCTGTAGTGTTAAGTCGAATTCAATTCATGTAACCACAAATGAGACGCCTGCTAAATTACTATTTAGGAGAAATTTAAGAACCAGGTTTGATTTATTGAGATCCAATATCTGCAACTGTAGCGTAAAAACAAGAGAAACGGAAATCTTACTTCAGAGATAAACAAACTGGGTATTTGTACTTAAAACGATCTGTCTTGGTAAAGGACTATCGTTCAAACAATTAATGGGTTGAATACATTGTGATAAAACAACTTAATGATATCATAAAATAAAACCTGAACACAAAATCTCACAACAAATATTTTTACTAACTTCAAAGGCGTTTCAACGACAATGTCGTCATCCTCAGTGATGTAATGGCTATAGTATCCAAACTATGGGATGGTGACATTGTCGTTGAAACGAGTTTGAAATTGTAAACATATTTGTTGTGTTCAGGTTTTATTTTATCTAGTTACTTTCTCACAAGTCAAGTTCAATAGTTATTTATTAACCTAATGATTTAATATACACGGTAAAAATAAGTATTGGTGTATTGTGGAAAAGGCATATTGGTCAAATAATTGTTACAGATACAGGTGGAGTAGGTTTAGATGTAAATAATCGTACAAGTGATGTCAGCGAGTAGCTGATAGTAGACTATCGTAGTCAGTCAGCAGATAGTCCTTCCTAAACAATCACTCGTAGCTAGGTGTTCACTCTCCAACTAGACCTATCTATCAACCGATCAGCTAATCATGTATGCAAAGCTCCTTCGTTTTTTGTTATTAGACGTTCACACAGAGCTCCAGTGGGGCACCGATGGTGGTGAACGAATAGGACCTGTCCCCACCCAGAAGGTCTTTTTAGTAATGTGGTAGGTCGATTGTATTTTAAACTAATCGATCGTTGAATACATAGTCGATATTCAATTAAAAATTACATTATTTATGATTAATTTTGTGATGTGATCTCGAAAAAATAATCGTTCTTTTTTAAATACTTACCCTACGCAATCATGATTTTCTTACAGTGATGTTTGAGTCTCGGCGGTCTAGTTCATGAGTTGACGGTATGCGAGCGCAGATTAGCGCCGTGTTGATAATGCTGAAAACCGGACGTTAAAATCCCAAGTTATACGGGATGTTGAAAGCACGACGTGGGTCCCGTGTTATACACAGCGTTTTTGAAGCTTTGTCAATGTTGCGTCCTTCACTTCCAAAATGGAAACCATGCAGTCATTCTGTCCAGGTGTTTTACAAATAATAGAAACATGAGGAATTGTGTATCAGGAGAGCTAGACGGTGGGGTACATACCCAGTGCTTTCAAATCGTGTATCAAGCCTCACGAGCTGCTTACTTACACGAGCCGACCAGGTCCCATAGCAGTGGATAAATCTAACAGACCCGCACCGTTCCGACATGTGTCGGAAATATGCGCGCGCATTCCACCTCACCATAACTGCTGTCACAACTACCATGCATTGCAAAATTATCATGGACGAACAGTGGAAGAGATTGAACGTTCTTTCTGGTTTTGACCTGTGGCTACATCTATACCCAACCCGCTAGGAGCGGAGCCGAATCGACCCGATCCGGCATGCTGTCAAAGCGTGGAAAAAATTGACTCCGTCTGTGTCCACTCTGTACATTTTGAAGTACACAATAATCACTTTGAAATAAAAAATAACTACTTTCTAGTAGTTACTCTACTGTGGCCTCTCTGGTAGCTGCGCTCCATATACCTTTGTTCGGCGTTGATAGCGCCCGGTTAACTTAAATTCGCTAGCGTTGATAGCGTTCGTATAACATGGCCCACAGTAGTTCCATTTATCCAATTAACTAATGTTAACGCGGCGTTGAAGACGCGGCGCTATCAGCGCTTGTATAACGTGGCCCTAAAAGGCAGCACGCTGGGGTGCTGGCTAGACCGTCACTCAAGGTCAGTGCAGGGTGATCTTGCGGAAAGAATGTTTGTATTGCACTATTGTCTGACTCAAGCCCATCACCATTCACTTAAAAAAAATATGTTTCAAACTTTGTGATAGGTTAAAGAACTTTCATCCGTTTTGGATTTCTTGAATATATATATATATATTCTGACCTGAGCTTAGTCCTCCTCCCCCCTCCCCCCAAAAAGCCAAATCCTCGGAGCCCCACTGCAGAGCTCGTAAGCCAATTGACAGACTTTATCTGTAATTACTTATTTTTATAATTGTGTGTTATTTTTATCATTTGATTTGTACAACATCGAGGTTTACTACTTTATTGTGATTAATGGTTGTTTCATTTCAGTATATATCTTACTTAACTCAATATAATTTTCAATTTGTTAGGGAGGTGTTATATAAGAATGTTATATTTATATATTTTGCATTAAATATGTAGACGCATATGTATTTTGTTCTGATTATTAAGTTAGCAATAATGAACTAAGATACAAATAATTCAACCACGCAGCTGAATCGCTGACGTGAGTTGAGCAAATTTCCAAAATTAAATTTATAGGCCTATGTTTTAGGGTTTTAACCTACAATTTGGGAAATAGGTCTATTCACGACTTGCTGAATAGCTGCAAATGGCTCGCACACCATTCCGCATATTGGGAGTATCTTCGATACAAAAAGCATTGCGTGCTTCGCACGCCAACCCCCGTATTGGGAGTATCTTCAATACACAATGTATTGCGTGCTTCGGACGCCAACCCCACGGTAAAATCCACCACATGGCTTTGAACTGGGTACTTTTATGGTATTTTACGTTTTGATCAATTTTGGGGGAATCAAGTGAGCTATAAGGTCGCGTAAAAAAACAAAATGTGCAGAATAACATGCTACATTTATATTTGTAGAAAAAACTCTAAAAAAAATTCATACTCGTAGGAAAAATCTCAAAAAATAGTTACTTCCGGTCAAAAAAACGTGCTTTCGGTTGTTGGATTTTTTGGCTAACGAACTCGTCTGAGCGACGTACACAACCAACATGTGTACCAAATTTGAACCAAATCGGACTTAAAATGCGGCCGCTAGAGTGCGAACACATATTATATACATATATATATATATGATTTTGAATGACACCCCAAAACGTGTTCTGGGGACCATGATCGGTGCTCATTTGCTACTCCTGACCTTGGGTCTTACCATAAGGGCTACTGCAATAGCTCATTTTTCCTATGGAAATTCGCT